>JAJGRW010000708.1:0-383897 GCA_025461045.1 Carex parvula
TCTTCTACTACATTTTGTATTTTATCTTCCTCTAGTTGTCTTTTATGTTCTACATGTTGTTTTCGTCTACTACATGATGTATTCCATCTTCTTCTAGTTGTATTTCATTTTCTACTAGTTGTCTTTCATATTCTACTGGTTGTCTTTCATCTACTACATGTTGTATTTCATCTTGTTCTAGTTGTATTTCATCTTTATGTAGTTGTATTTCAACTTCTTCTAGCTGTCTTTCACGTTGCCCTGTTTGTTTTTCTTGTTCTACTAGTTGGCTTTTATCGTCTACTACATGTTGTATTTTATCTTTTTCTAGTTGTCTTTCTTGTTGTACTTGTTTTTTTTCGTCTACTACAGGTTGTTTTATTTCATCTTCATCTAGTTGTATTTCATGTTCTTCTACTTGTATTTGATTTTCTTCTAGTTGTATTTCATCTTCTTCTACTTGTCTTTCACGTTGCACTGGTTGTCTTTCTTTTTTTGCTTGCTGGCTTTCTTTTATTGTCAACTACAAGTTGTATTTTATCTTCTTTTAGTTGTCATATGCCACATGTTATTTTCGTCTACTACATGTTGTGTTTCATTTTCTTCTAGTTGTCTTTCATGTTGTACTTGTTGTTTTTGTCTACTACTGGTTGTATTTCAGGTTCTTCTAGTTATATTTCTTATTATTCTAGTTGTATTCCATCTTATTCTAGTTGTATTTCATATTATGCTAGTCGTATTTCATCTTCTTCTAGCCGTCTTTCGCATTGCATTGGTTGTCTTTCTTGTTCCACTAGTTTCCTTTCATTGTCTACTACATGTTGTATTTCATCTTTTTTTAGTTGTCTTTCATGTTCTACTTGTTGTTTTCGTCTACTACAGGATTTATTTCATCTTCTTCTAGTTGTATTTCATTTTCAACTAGTTGTCTTTCGTGTTCTACTGGTTGTCTTTCATCTAAAACTGTTTGTATTTCATCTTCTTCTAATTGTATTTCGTATTATTCTAGTTGTATTTCATCTTCTTCTAGTTGTATTTCATCTTCTTGTTGCTGTCCTTCACGTTGCACGAGTTGTCTTTCTTGCTCTACTAGTTGGCTATAATCGTCTACTACATTTTGTATTTTATATTTTTCTATTTGTCTTTCATGTTCTACTTGTTGTTTGTCTACTACGGGATGTATTCCATCTTCTTCTAGTTGTCTTTCATGTTCTACTGGTTGTCTTTCATCTACTACAGGTTGTATTTCATATTTTTCTAGTTCTATTTCATATTATTCTAGTTGTCTTTCATATTCTCCTAGTTGTATTTCATATTATTCAGGTTGTATTTCATGTTCTTCTAGTTGTATTTCATATTATTCTAATTGTATTTCGTCTTCTTCTAGCTATATTTCATCTTCTTCTAGTCGTCTTTCACCTTGTACTTGTTGTCTTTCTTCTTCTACTAGTTGGCTTTAATCGTCTATGACATTTTGTATTTTATCTTTTTCCAGTTGTCTTTCATGTTCTACTTGTTGTTTTCGTCTCCTACAGGATGTATTTCACCTTCTTATAGTTGTATTTCATTTTCTACATAGTTGTTTTCGTCTCCTACAGGATGTATTTCATCTTCTTCTATGCATTTTTTTACAAAAAATTGTATTATATATTTGTATTAAGTATCAACATTATCTAAAGTATTATAGAACAATAAATAACACAAAATTAATCAAGAAATTATAATACTCATATTGAACCAGTACAAAGTCCAAATTGCAGTTCAAAATATCCATAATAATATTATAAACTATCAATTTTTTTCTTTTTAGAATATCTTAAGCATCATGATTCATGACATAATCTATTTTTTTTTCTATTCAAATTTCAAAATAACCTAGACATCATTGATTTCGGTTTGGGCTTTTATTTAACTTTTTTGGGTCTTTATTTAAAGCTTATATAAATTGCCTAAAAAAACTCATTATGCATAGCGCGCGCTATTTGCGCTACAAGTGATAAGCCAATTTTCTATACAACGTAGGATAGGGTTTGACCTCCAAACTATACTAAATTTCTTGTATTTATGCTTATTTTAGTGTCAAATATATTAAAGAACCAAGTTACTGCCAAAGTCTATTTAAATTACAGGAATGAAGCAAATTGTAGATTTCGCAAGCTTTCCGAAAAGTGGTAGAACACTGAAAACGGAGTTACGAATCATGAGTTATGCCTGTTTGAATTACAGAAATTCAGAGCACAATACAGGGGAAACCGAGCCCAGTGCGGACGCACTCAGCCATCAGATGCAGAACACAGAAAAGTCCGAGCGTAGTGCGGACGCACTCTGGCCACACTCTGGACACACTCAGCGACACACAGTTCATATTTTGGCCATATCTTGGTCATACGAACTCCGATTTGAGTGAATCAAAGCTTGACGAAACCAAGACAAAAAGATCTATAACTTTCATGAAGGAAACAAATCGAAATTCGGAATGTGTAATTTTGTACAACCGCATCAATGGCTGCACCAGCCTGAAAAAACTGCTAAATATGAAAAGTTAGTGGGCTTAGTGGGCGCCAAAATTAGAATAACTTGGTCTCTAAGTTCAGAAAATGTTATATAAGGCTAAGGAGGCCACAGGAGAAATTATCACTGCTCATCATTGCTCAATTGAAGTCATTCTGCTCCACTTTTCTGCGGTGATCGAAGTTGCGACAAATTTCAACGGAAGAGAAGGAAGAAGTCAAGGTTTTGCTTGAGCGACAAGGGAAGAACTTGGACAGGAACTAGGATATTGGTTGTATTCTTTTCTCTTACGTATTTTCTCAGTTTTTCTCATGTTTATCTTGTATTTTCTTGTGGATGTTAAAGCACCCATGAGAGGCTAGATTTCCTCTCTAGGAGTTTAGGTCATGTAGCATGAACTTGTCTAATTTTATATTACTCGGATATTAGTTTTTATTATGATTGTTTGATTTGATGTTAATTTTGATTTATTCTTTGTGATGTTGCATGACTAGTACTTGAATTGTAGTATCCCGCTTAAGTCTTTTAGACTCAAAGTAGATTAGGATCATATAAGATAGTACCAATTGTGATCACAAATATCTTAGGATTTGGATTAGAATTGACCAATTTGACATCTAAACCGGAACTACAGGAATGAAGGTTAGGGTTTGATGAAGGACTTAATCGTGAAGTCAAATCCCTAATTAGGACCCCTTGAATTGAATTGAATATTGGTATGAAGGACTTAATCGTGAAGTACCAATATCTAAGGATCGGATAGGCTAACGAGAACTTCATGGTTTAGATAGCTGGGTGAAGGACTTAATCGTGAAGTCTGAACTATTTAGGCACGTTATTAATATTGGGATTTCACGTGTATCCCTATATGGTGAGAATTAAAATTTTTCCTATCACAAAAGTGACCCTTTTTAACATCTTAGGTTAAAAACCTTGTCATATCAAACATGAATTTAAATAAACCGAGTAGATAGAATTAGCAAGGGATTGTAGACCGAATACCCCTAGACTTCTCTAACTTGAATCACACCCGAATTTTAATTACTTTTAATTACTTTGTTACGAAACTTTAATTTTCCTTAAAAATGAAATTACACAAAACCCCCCTTTTTACTTTATTTGTTCAATTTTAAAAGTAGTTTACTTTAGTAGAAATTAGTATTTCCTTTTCTCCCTTGGGATTGATACCTTAATTACTACAGGGATTAGGTTGTGTGCTTGCAATCGACCATATCTTTGAGTATTAGGTTTATAAATTTAAAAGTCTAAAGAGTACAAAAGGAAGCACAAAACCCTATACCCAAAATACTCAACAACACACTATGCGCTACAGCGGACCGCTATTACCGCTATAGCGGCCGTAGCTCAATTAGCGCATTTTGTTGCCATAGCTTAGCATTTAGGATCCGAAAACGCTATAGCAGCTATTTAGAACACTGATAGAAATTATTAGTTATTTTGCATTATAAATGCTTTGCAATAGAAAATAGTGAAGAGCAATTATTTTGTTGTTTTTTATTCTCTCTAACAAGATGATGGATTTTAAGAGTTCTAAATTTTATGAATATCTATTTTTTATTATTTTGCACTTCGAATGCTTTATATATATATATATATATATATATATATATATAAGATGGGCTATGGTGAGTTGCGAAGTGAGGATCTTGTTTTACTTCACGCTCATATCTTCGTGTTCAAAGACCAAACAGTTGATCCGAACCACTGAACAAGATATCCATATTGAAATGTGCTTGGAGACCAAATTTTACATTTTTTGGAAAAAATTTAATATTTTTTTAAATATTTCAAAATCACTGTTTTTTATGGTCTGGAACCATTCAAAAACAGCAATTTTAGCCATCTAAAAAAATAGTAAAAAATTTCCAAAAAATGTAAAATTTGGTCTTCAAACGCATTTCAATATGGATATCTTGTTGAGCGGTTCGGATCGATTGTTTGGTCTTTGAAAATGAAAATATGAGTGTGAAGTAAAATAAAATTCTTACTTCGCAACTCACCATAGCCCATCTCTCTCTCTCTATATATATAGAGAGAGAGAGAGGAGAGTGGCTAATATCAAAACGTTTGCACCAAGGTCCTCGTGCAACCAAGTCGTTTTTGGATTTTCAAAGTCCAAACAGTCGATCCAAACCGTTAGATGTTCAATCTATATTAAAATCTACTTGGAGACCAAATTTTCATTTTTTTGAATTTTTTTTACTATTTATTAAGCCACTTTGAAAATTGCTGATCCGGGTGAACAGTAAAAACAGTGCAACCAAATTCTGGACCATGTGATCAGCAATTTTCAAAGTGGCTTAATAAATAGTAAAAAAATTCCAAAAAATGTAAAATTTGGTCTCCAAGCAGATTTTAATATATGTTGAACATCTAACGGTTTGGATCGACTGTTTGGACTTTGAAAATCTAAAACGACTTGGTTGCACGAGAGCCTTGGTGCAAACGTTTTGATATTAGCCACTCTCTCTCTCTCTATATATATATGAGTAAGGCTACGGTGCTTTGCAAAGTAAACCACCCCGTTTACTTCGGGCTACTTTTTGGATTTTGAAAATCCTAACAACCGATCCGAACCGTTCAAAATGTTCTAAATATTGAAATGTGCTTGGAGACCAAATTTTACATTTTTTGGAATTTTTTTACTATTTATTAAGCCACTTTGACAATCGCTGATCCGACGGCGAACAGTAAAAAACAGTAAAATTTTCTGGACCACCGGATCAGAAACTTTCAAAGTGGCTTAATAAATAGTAAAAAAATTCAAAAAAATGTAAAATTTGGTCTCCAAGCACATTTCAATGTTTAGAACATGTTGAACGGTTCGGATCGGTTGTTTGGATTTTCAAAATCCAAAAAGTAGCCCGAAGTAAACGGGGTGGTTTACTTTGCAAAGCACCGTAGCCTTACTATATATATATATATATATATATATATATATATATAGAGTAGAACTAGGGTGCTCCTAAGCTCACCAAGCCCTTCCGTGAGCGCGACTCTAAAACCTATCAAATTGACTTCAAACGACATTTCCAAACCGTTAGATGTTCAATCTATATTAAAATGTGCTTGGAGACCAAATTTTACATTTTTTGGAATTTTTTACTATTTATTAAGATGGTTTGAAAATCGCTGTTTTCCAATGGTGCAGAATTTTAATAAAAACAGCAATTTTCAAACCATCTTAATAAATAGTAAAAAAATTCCAAAAAATGTAAAATTTGGTCTCCAAGCACATTTTAATATAGATTGAACATCTAACGGTTTGAAAATGTCGTTTGAAGTCAATTCGATAGGTTTTAGAGTCGCGCTCACGAAGGGCTTGGTGAGCTTAGGAGCACCCTAGTTCTACTATATATATATATATATATATATATATATATATATATATATATATAGTGAATAGTTGATATTTTATTATTGATGAGAATTCAAATGTTTATATAGTGAAAGCGCATCTAACAGTTTTATTTTGACATTTAAGTTTTAAAATTTTTGCTACTAGAAAATTAAAATGTAAAGACATTATGGAGATACAAAAATAGAGGTATTTGAATTCTCCTCTTTATTTATTTTTTTATAACATTAAGCAGATGGTGAATTTTTCAAATAAATTACTTGGTTAAAGAGAACCAAAAATAACAATCAGATAAATATTATGTCCTCAAGATGTTGAAAAAGATTGATAATTCAGATGTCTAATTTATGTTACTGGTTAACAGAGGTACATAATCTATTCTCAAGTATGCAAATAATATATTTTTGGTTAAATTATGAGTATTTCAATATGTATTAATATATAAATGCCAAGTAGTCGTAAAATATTTGACTAATCGACCACAACACGATTAATCGCTTGACAATGCTCCCTCCTGCCAACTGTACACAATTTTCTACAACACTAATCTACCTATAGATGAATAAGTTATTTATCAAGTTATTATGAGGTTGGATCCTCACTTCATAACAAATAATAATAACAATAATAATAATAATAATAATAATAATAATAATTATTATTATTATTATTATTATTATTATTATTATTATGTTGTTGTTGTTGTTGTCGTTGTTTTATTATCGTGCCACTATCATCATCATGATTTTCGAGTTTCAATAATATTAGTAATATTTATTATTACTATTATTATTATTATTATTATTATTATTATTATTATTATTATTGAGTAGAACTAGGGTATTTTTAAGTTCATCAAGCCCCTTTGTGAGCTCCACTCTAAAACATATCGAATTGGCTTCAAATGACGAATCCGAACCGTTGAAACCCATCTACCTTACAAGTGGTGCGTCTACATAAGAAAATTTTAAACTTTCGAATTAATTTAGTATAAAGTCAAACGGTCAAAATTAGAAGGTTTATAATTAATTTTAATGCATTCATTTTTTGAACGTTTTTTTGACCACTTGATCGACTCTATACAAAATTAATTCCAAATTTAAAATTTTCACATATAGACGCATCCCTCGTAAAGTAGATGGGTTTCAACGGTTCGGATTCGTCGTTTGAAGCTAATCCGATAAATTTTAGAGTTGAATTCACAAAGGAGTTTGATGAACTTAAGAACACCCTAGTTCTACTCATTATTATTTGTTATTTTTCTTGTGATTATTATTATCATTATTTATTTGTTTTAATAGAACAACATAAATGCTATACTTTTCTTATTCTTTTACTTGATCAACCAAACAAGAGTATATATGGTCTCATAATTACTTTGCATAAGAAGTTATGCTAATATAACTTTACGTTCCAATTAAATGTGGTTCAAGTTTCAAAATCAAGCAATACTAATTTTCTCAAACCATTCACTAAAAAAATGTTTATAGATCTAAAAAGCAAAGTGTATTGGAAAAGCATATGGAACTAAAGCCCTTGGCACTTGATAGAGGGTACTAATGCCCATCAATCCCTTAAAGGGTTGCCACTGTCCCAAACCTTTTCCTTTAAGGCCGCATTAGAATAACTAGCCCTAAATAGCTCTATTCCCTTGTAATATAGGGCAATTGGTCTTCGGAAATTAGCAGCAAGAGACACAAGATGTTGGTTGTCAACCCTTTAGGTTAGCATTAGAATCGCTGCCAACATCTGGTGGATTCTTATTTATGTTATATTTTTATTTGAGTGAGGTTATGGTAATATGCATATTACGGGTCGACCCGTGCTATGAATTTTTATCTTTATATTTAAAGTTCAAGCAGTCGGTCTGAACCGTTAAATATGATTTTCATATGATTATATACTTGGAGACCAAATTTTATATATTTTTTAAATTTATTTACTATTTTTTAATAAGTAGAAAATCACTGCTTTTGGATAGTTTAGAAATTTTCTATCAAGAGATTTTCTACTTATCTAAAAAAATAGTAAAATAATTCTAAAAAATAATTTTGATTTGCATGTAGAGAATTTTGAAAATAAAAATATGAATCCAATCAATCATGATGTGTTACTCTGTTTAGATAAGCTAGCACCGCTTCTTTGATATACCATTTAGTATTTACCATCACTTCTTATTCAGGTTTATTTATTTTTATTAATCAAAGAGTGTTTTTTTTTTCCTTTTGGCAATAACTATTTTTAACCTGAGATCCAATTACTTTCTCTACCAAATGTAAGTTATGAGGATAGATTTTTCAAGATATATTGTCCCGGAATGAATTGAAGAATCTACTACTGCAAGATAAGGAGATCATCTTCATCTTTATTCCAAAAGCACTTTTTGGGAACAAGTGTTCGACACATTCAAATCTTCATTGATATATGTTTTCTGATTTTGCAGAGGTAATCAAGCTAGCATCCTTAAATTTACAACTAAATAACTTACATCATAGTTAATATCAAAACTAATCGAAACTTCTATGTGTCTCAATTTTCAGCAAGAATTAAGTCTGTCCTACAACACAGTTCCCAAATTAGAGAAGAGTATTGATTGTTGTACTTGTAGAATATATATTTGTCCTACTTATAAAAAATTATAAATACTGATGTGACATTTATAATTTTAATTGCAGGTATGTAAATGACTTGTTGATTTAGCAAATTTGTTTTCACATAAGCTTTTATAATTATCATGAAAATGGTATGGGCATCTTCATTTCTACAATTGCCAAGAAAATGTTTTTTTATTGCTAATTTTGAAAATTTAATTCTCTTCATGTCAACAAAATTGAAATTGCAAGGATATATATATTGTGAAATTAATGTGAAGATAATTGCTAAATAATTGATGTGGCAAATAAATTGAACTTTTCTAATTATAAGAATGAAGATGCTCTTAGTTTGTCGACAACAAAATAATATTATTTATACTCACGTTTTTGAGAGAATATTTATACTAACGTTTGATACAAACAATTATATGAAAACAATTTTTCAATTAACATCAATAAAGGCATCAAAGCATATAAGAAAATAAGCAACTTCGTCAAAATATGACATACATTAATTAGATAGACCTGATTAGAATAATTGATAATCACGTTTGATATTCAAAATTAAATAAAGTTTGAATTATTTTGAATTCATGATACGATTTTATTTATGTCAAGAATAATCTATTTTTTTTTTAAGTTACAGATAAGCATTCTCGAACTACCTATAAACCATAAATTCAAAGCCTAACCCAAAATTATATGCCTAAACTGCTCAAGATGTAACCAAAAAAATGATTCCATGACTCTTTTTAACTCTGTGTAATGGCTAATTTTTATAATTTAGGCTAAGGATTTCATGAATTAACTATGACCAATTATCACGTTATTTAATTAATATATCATATGTTATGCTTATATAAATAATATTTTTACTGCGTTGATTTAGGTGCTTCGAAAAGTTAAGATTATAGTAATAAAATTCTGCCAAAATCTTGTTAAAGTTTAAGACTATAATCTACTAGAAGTTCTAGATTTCTTGATCATTTTTATAGTCCAATCCATAGAAAAAACTATATAGACCACATAATCCTCATTCTCTCCATACAAGTGCTAATGTTATTAATTTAATTTCTTGATCTTCTTGAGTGTTGGAGATTTATCAAAAAAAAAAATTGTTGTTTAAGTTGATGTTGCGCGCTGCTCATAGCTAGATCATTTTGGGTGCAAGAAATTCACTTGTTGTTAGTCTCGCCGGTTCTGTTGTTTTGTTTTTCAAGGCTAATTAATATCTCCATTATTTGTATATCAATTACAAAGTTGTAAGATAGATGTATTTGTTGAACTTGAGAATAATGTCAGATCAGCATCCCTATTGTTTATTTGTGATGCGGATCATTTTGTATATGTTTAAATGCACGAGAATAACACTAATTCGAGAATAGTAATACAGATCATTTTAATTAGATGTGCAATTTTAACACGTTTTCCATTACCAGAGAGTTAGCACTCTTTGAATTAGTACTATTTTGAATTTACAATCGAAACAGAATTTTACTATTCTGAGTAACACAATATTAACACTCATCTCACACTAATTAATTTACAATCATCTTACACTATTTTCACACACAAACTCAAATTAAAATATTTATTCAAATAATACTATTTTACACTATTTCTTTGATGTCTAAACTTACCATCGAGATATGCTTAAATGCATAAAATTAGTACTAATTCAAAAATAGAGTTATTAATTTTATTTAGATGCTATCCAAATATGTTTCTCACACACAAACTCAAATAACAATATTCATTCAAATAATACTATTTTTACACTATTTCTTTGATGTCTAAACATACCATGGAGATATGCTTAGATGCATAAAATTAGTACTAATTCAAAAATAGAGGTATTAATTTTATGTAGATGCTATCCAAATATGTTTCTAACACACAAACTCAAATAACAATATTCATTCAAATAATACTATTTTTACACTATTTCTTTGATGTCTAAACATACCATATGCTTAAATGCATAAAATTAGTACTAATTCAAAAATATAGGTATTATTTTGTTTGGATGCTATCCAAGTAGGTTTCTTTTCAAGATAGTGAGTTTGTTTTGAAATAATTAACCATTCAATTAATATAATTCTAACAACATTTATACAATTTTGAATAACACAAAATTAGTATTTTCTCATGCTTTTTAAACTAATACTTCTAGTATACTATTTAATATATAAACTAATCTGAATAATATCATTCTTTTACTACTCTTTTAACTGAATTCACATCACCTCAGGTTACCTGACTCAAGCAAATTATGATCGGACGGTTCTTTTAACATGGCACGAATCTCAAAACAGACCCCTTACAGTCTCCATAGGCACCGAATTGAGTTTGGCCCAGACAGGATTAATATGGGCCGTCCGTTTCAATTTGCTTGAGTCAGGTACCTGGGAGGATACGGATCCCTTTTAACTATCCAACCACATTCACATTTAGGAATTCAGATCTTTCCCGGTACCGTAATAGGGAATCTTTTACAATTACTTGATCTGGACCATTCTTTTTAACTTGGCACGAATCTCAAAGCCCAATAGTACTGCCCCTACTTCAGTCCGAATCCCAAAGCGGTTGGGAGTTAAATCTCAAATCGTAAAGTGAAGGGAATCTTTTTACAGTAATGGAGAGGATATTTGTTCCAGATTTAGAGTGTCTAATTGGTTGCTTCCAAATACATGTCTCGAGATTGATGTGTTGTTTGTATATATCTTGCCCACGTGAACTGCTATTTGCTTTTCTATTTTGAGTAAAGCAATATTAACACTCTTCTCACACTTTGGTTAACGCTTTACTTACAGTAGTATTCTCACACACTAAATCAAATAACAACTATCCATTCAAATAATACAAATTTAAACTATTTATTTGACGTCCAAGCATATCATGGAGATATGTTTGAATGCATGGAAATATTACTAATTCAAAAATAAAGTTATTATTTTTATTTAGGTTTATCAAAATATGTTTTTGGCTATTTTGAATTAGTAATTTGATTAATAATTTTGGAATTCTGGATATTAGGTTAACATTAATTACTGCGAAGAACATGAGTGTCTCAAATTTACTGTAAGAATTATACTTTATTATTTAAAATTAGTAACTTCCAATATGTAAAAAGTAATTTTTAAATAACATGTTTCAAGTTATTAGTTTTTTTTAATAAATCAATACTAGTGTACATTAGTGGTAAATGCAATTAATACTCTCCGCGTGGGGAGGTCGCAGGTTCGAAACTCAAAAGGAGGAATCTCTTGTGAATATTAAATAGTTGGTTGGTTTGATTTCCAACCTTTACTCAAAATACTAGTGTACATTAGTAAATAATAGTGTTATATAGGCAAGTGGATAGCATTATAATTTATTCTCTATTTTGAAAATAATTTATACAATTTTTATAATATGGTGAAAAATAAAATGATCATGCTTTATCATGACAATTGAATGTTGACATGCCTTGCACGTAGGAGTGAAAATGGAGCGAATAGTGGTAAAATCATATCCATATCTCTTTTTAATTTTTTAGATACGAATACGGATCGGATAATATCAGCCGGATACAGATACGGAAATGAATCGGATCGGATATTTATTAAAATAATATTAAAAAATACCAAAGTTCATAATTTTATCTAATTTTAATGGTGAATAACAATATTTTTTCATAATATATATTAAAATATATGATATATATCAACTATTCGGATACGGATAATTGAAACGTAAAACCATATCAGTATCCATATCCACACGGATATTCAGATATCGGATATCCACATCTAATTTTTCGAATATGGATCGAATACGGATCGGATATTTCTCATACTGTTTTCACCCCTACTTGCACGTGAATTAATTTGTTTCTGGATTAAATGGTGCAAATTTTATTTCCCATGAAATTTGAACAATATTACTAATTTTTATTATTACTTTTGACTATTTTGAATTAACAATTTGATTAATACAATCTTAACAATATTTATACTATTTCGAATAACACAGAATCATTAGTATTTTTTCTCATACTTTTTAAACTAATACTTTATTACATTATTTATACTAGTATCGTGCCCGTGTGTTACAACGGGAGCGTATTATAAGAGAACAAAAAAATTACTGAAAAACTTTTCTAACTACTCGCCTATTCAACTTACAAAAAAATGAAAAGGTGAGGGATCTACTTGCAACTTTCTTTCTAATTCTTTAGCAACTCATCTCATTCACGCGTGTAAAGAAAATGAAACTATCAGATGAGTTCAATTTTTTTACTTTTATGAGTTCAATATATCACAATTTAGGACAGCATATGTTAAAGCAACACACACAAACACATCTCTTGTTTTATTATACTATTCTAAAGGAAAATGTCACTTATATGAGAGTTTGCTACCAGAAATACAAACATATTCATCAATCAAATTTTCCGACAAAAAAAGGAAAAAAAATTAAAAAAAGACTAAATAACTTCATATATTTGTAGACATTATCAGGAACTACCACGACTAATCAATAACACTAAAATATGTAACACCCTTCTTATCTTCTCTCTAAAATCTTCACCTTGGTACTCTATTACCCAACATGTACAACACATATTGTGCGGTACCAACTTGCATGGCCAAGACCCACACTTCATCTAATTGGTCCAGTGAGAAGCTTTCAGGCATGTTCCTAAAAAATATAAAAAAAGTATGAACATTGAAATCAAACCTGATACCTTCTTAGATTCTTCAGTGTTTTATTGCATAAAAGATAAAAAGTGTCCTGCCTACTGGCATCATATCCTTTTCTGCTTTATTGCAACCTAAGCAACTGTACCTGTCAGATCCCTGTTAGTGTTCAATGCAGTTACAAATCGAAGTATGAGATAAACTTACCAATGCCATCCATATCATGAGCCAGAGCTGCATTAGTTCGTTCTCCTTTAAATTCGACATAAGCATAAACACTGCAATATTTGGAAAAAAAAATATAGATGAGCAGAAAAATAACAAAATTAAGAAGAACATTACCTCTTCATTAGCTTTGCCTGCATTACCTGCCAGAAGTTTTGCTATAAAATTGAGGATAATTTCTGACTTAAGTTGAGTCCACTGCTAAAAGCACTCAGAAAGCAATTTTTTAGCAAAAAATTAAATGAGATAATAACACAAAATGAGGACCTGCTGGTTTTGTCTCACAATCAATTTATTTGTGAGTGTATTTGGGGTGTTTGAGCAATTGGGGAACTCGTGATCTCTAGGATCAGATTACACAAGCATACAAAAATGTGGGCATGTAAGTTACAAGTATCAAGCAAGTTTTTCTATTATTTTCTTCGAATTAATAAATTTAGAAGTGGTATGGTACCATAGTGTTAAAGGAGTGTAGTTTGACCATTTGAGGGTTGTTTATGAGCTGGGCATCACTTTCAACCCAAGCAATTGATACTAAAGCATCTTCCTTTGATAGTAATAATCAATTATTCCTTTGCGCGAGTATGAGGAACTTTATCTGAGGTTAAAGTTTCATAATTGTGCAAAGAAGACACATAACGTTCTTAGTGAAAAATTGAATTTCACTAAAGCCTGAGAGTTCTAAGGAGTTGGCCCAAAGTATCAATGTTCTTAGTGAAAATATGAATTCCAAAAAGGGTATCATATTACTTACCGACTAATATTGTCAAGCCTCAAGCAGTGCCGCATAAGCACAGTCAACATATTCACCTTGCTGTATAAAAAAAGTTTCAGCAAAAAAAAATGAATGAATATTCACGCAACGTTCTAACACATGCCGTAAGGGAAAAACAACAATTACCAGTACAATACCAAAGGCTGCAAACAATGGCATTGGTTTGTACCATATCACATCTCTAGTTGGTACTGATAAATGGAATTGGTCCAAAGGCTTCGAATTTCAGTTCTTGACTACTATAATGTCTCAAATGAATCCATATGTGAATCTATCTTTTTTTTAAGATACGCATTATGCTCTTTCTTTTATCAGGGAAATCACTTTATCGTCCACAACAATAGAAATACCGAAGCATCTTCCTTTTTTTTTTTGAAAAATATAATAATAATCAATTTTTCTATTGTGTGAGGATGAGGAACAGATTTGAAAACCTAGAACTGTCAAACAACTTACTGTGAAGCAAGAAATATTGTAGAGAGACGCGATCGCCGATCTTGTATGTGCGGAGGTAGGTGGTAAGAGCGATGTACCCCTTCTTCCTAAACGGGCGAGAGAAGGAATCCCTCGTGCGTGACCTCAAACCGTGTCCAACTGGCATGGTGGCGCTCCAGTATCATGCGTGAGTAGTAGCGCTCGATTGAAGAAGGAGAAACAAGGAAAATCGTAATCTCTCTTCCTTCCTTTCTCTCACAATCCTCACAGAAAGAGGGAGTCGGTTTTGATTTTGTATTTCTTGTGTCGATATAGAAAAGAGGAAAAGACGAGACTTGGGAAGGAGATGCAGTGAAGTAGATTTCAGATAGAGAAAGAACGTGTGGTCTTGCGTGTGGCAAGTATATTTTAAACTAAATTTAGACTTTTATATATAAAACAGATGTATTTAATTAAAAGAAAACAGATTATTTGATTGAAGGGCTCATATTAAATCCGAAATTTCATGTTACAATCGTAACCATTGGCAGATAGGAACATAAACACACTCGAATTCTGATTGGTTGCCTTGAAATACATGTCATGAGATTGTTGTTTGTAAATATTTTGTACATTTGAATTTCTATTTGTTTCTTTGTTCCGAGTAGCATAAGATTAACCCTCTTTTCATCCTATTTGGTTAACACTTTTTTTTACACTATTCTCAGGCACTAACTCAAATAACACTATTAATCCAAATAATAATATTTTATTCTTTTTCTTTGATGTCCATAAATATCATGGAGATATGTTTGAATGCATAAAAATAGTCAAATTAAAAAACAGAGTTATTATTTATTTTTCGATATTATCCAAAGATGTTTTCGAGATAGCGGGTTAGTTCATTTTGAATTAATAATTCGATTAATACAATCTTAACAACATTTACATTATTTTAAATAACACAAAATTAGTATTTCTTTCATATCTTTAAAACTAATACTTTTATTACACTAATTGAAATTCCGCTTTAAGAAATTTTTCTTTATATATATGAAAAAAAATGTAATCCAATCTTTCCTTTCATTTTAATATACTAATTTGAATAATACCATTTTTTACTACTCTTCCGATTATTCGAACACACTCGAATTTAGAGCTTCAGGTTGGTTGCCTCCGATACATGTCGTAAGATTGAAGTATATATTTTGTAAATATTTTGCTCACATCAAATCAAATGCTCTTTTATTTTCTATTTTTGTTGTTTTTATATTTTGGATATACATTTTAACAGATAGTTTTTAATTCATGCAGAGCACCTAGTATCTAGGCACATGACAGTTTTCACTCTATATTGTCTATCCTATATATGAACTAAAAATTGTTCTGTCAAAAGGTAGCGGAGGGTTCAAATGCCTTCATTTTTTGTGCCTGTTATGCCTCCATTTTTAAAAATTTTAATAACTCAAAATTTAAAACTTAAAAGTCAAAATAAAGCCGTTCAATATGATCTACATTATTTTATCTATGCACATGTAAAAAATTATGATATTTCAACTTTGTTTTGGTTGTTATTAAGAGCTTGTAAAAACGTACTAATGTGGATAATTTCTAGACGTTGATTTTTCAACTTATTGATTCATATAAAACAAAACCGAAACGTGGTAATTTTTTATGAGCAAATAGAGAAAATAACATAGATCACAACCTAACGGTTTTATTATGAAGTTTATTATTTCAATTTTGAGTTATTAACGTTTAAAAATAGAGGCATGATGGAGGCACAAAAAATAGAGACATTGAACCCTCCTCGATATAGACCTTATCTTTTTACTTATTAATTATAAATGAGGAGGGTTCAAATGCCTCTATTTTTTGTGCATCCATCATTCCTCCATTTTTAAGAACTTTAATAACTCAAAATTTAAAACTTAAAGTCAAAATAAAACCGTTGGATATGATCTACGCCATTTTTTCTATGCATGTTAAAAAATTATGACATTTCAACTTTGTTTTAGTTGTCATCAAGAGTTTGTAAAAACATATAATGTAGATAATTTATAGACGTTGATTTTTCAAATGATTGATTCACATAAAAATAAAATCGAAATGTGATATTTTTTTATTAACTTTTGATTTATTAACGTTTTTAAAAATGAAGACATGATAGAGACACAAAAATATAGGCATTTGAACCCTCCCCATTATAAATATATAATTATGTAGATGAAAAAAAGTTCGACTAACTCAACATATCACAAAGCCTTAACTCTAGCTCAACATTCCTTTTTTTAGTAATTTGCCATTTTTATAAGCTACTGTCAGCGAATTTTTACTAGAAAATGTACAAATTTGTCCATAACATAGGAAGTTTATATATGCCTTCACCCTAATTTTGTACCGATAAATGGGCTCGCAAAATTAGGTATTTATTTTTCATTGGAAAAGGAACTAGAGATCATAAATACTTATAAGATTCACTACTTATAGTAAAAAAATGGAACAACAAATTTCTAATCCTGCTTACTTGCATGCAACGACATCTGCTATCTAAAGTCATCTGTTCTACCTGCCAACGGGCAAATTACCAAAATAATAATAATAATAATAATAATAATAATAATAATAATAATAATAATAATCTCAACGAATCAATATTAACTTTAATAAAAAATTTATGTTACAAACACATATCCTCAACCTTTTGAAAGCTGCATAATCATTCAACAAAATAATGCCAATATCTAAAGTTTTGTTTAGCAAGCTTGAGCTAATTAAAAGGTTTTTTTTTTCTTCTATAATAGATTCATCAAATTAATTAATTGCAGCTACCAAAAAATGTACATCTTTCATTAATTCAGAAAAGCATCACACAAATTGTGGCATGGCAGGAGCCTTCGTTTTTGCTTTTTTTTTTTTTTTAAATTCAATTTTGAGCATTTTATTTTATTTATTATTCACCATCTAATCTAAAATCAATGAACTAATTATATCAATTTGATGACACCATAAAACAATCATCAGTGAATCGATTTGGAATGTGACACATATACTCCAAAGTGGAATACTGCTACAATTTGTTTGTTATTTAGGAAAATGGACTTAATAATTCGTTCTCCATTTTAAAATTTATTTATCATACAAAGTTTAAAGTTAGAACTCTCAACAAATTAATGTTTAAAGTTAGTTTTCTAACTATATTTTAGTAAAGGAAGATT
Source organism: Carex parvula (assembly GCA_025461045.1). Classification (NCBI taxonomy): domain Eukaryota; kingdom Viridiplantae; phylum Streptophyta; class Magnoliopsida; order Poales; family Cyperaceae; genus Carex; species Carex parvula. The sequence goes on from JAJGRW010000708.1 coordinate 17,778, forward strand.
GTCAGCACAATACAAAAGATTATGGTGCAATAACCTACATACCTTATAACATTTAATCAACGGATTAGCTATACACAATGTATAGCTAATGATGGTGAATAATATTTAAACTCCAAAATATTTGTTTCCCTCTCTCTTCTTTTACCCATAAATAGCAATTTAATAAGAGAAATCCAACGCGGATGAACTACTTTTACTAAATCACCGCGGCGCTCCTATATACATTGACATCTTCTTTTTCAACACGCCATTTCTGTAATGTTATTTCTTCTTAAAAGGAGAGAGCCGGATCGACGATAGAGTAGGACGATCATGAATTCAGTCTCATACGAAGAAGTATTTTTATTACTACCAGCTCCAGAATATGGTCCTAGTTAGGAGACTTCATAAAGAGATTATACACAGAGAGGCAGAGGGACAGGAGCAAAGAGCAATAAAAATGCAAGAGAAACTAATGCGCCAAGAGCAAGTAGATGAGGCTGAGATGTCCATTGTAAGTTTTCTTCAAACCTTAGCTCTATTCTCCCTAATTCCAAAATGTAGCTCTTCCAATTAATTGTTTGGTTGAGGCGAATTTTGTGTTCATCTTTTCTATTTTTTACCCTTTGTAGTATTTTTTTTTTTTTTTTTTAAAAGAATCCTTTGTATTAGTCTTAAACAACAATCTTTACTTTACCCCACCAACTTAATTACTGGATAAAAGGACATTCCCCCTTTATTAGAAATGAAGAAGACAAGCATTTTCTGATATGGTTTCATATATATTTGCACTTTCAAGTACGGCATTTTATTGGAGAATCTAATCTTTGTTTATGCTTACGTATATGTTTAGAGTACATATCCTCTAATGCTTATGCCAAGACTAAAATTATTCTCCATGACCTGATGACTTATTCTTTTAGCTGCTTCGTTTTTTCGTTTTTACCGTTCTTCTAAAATTTAGACAATGGCAGTGCAATCTGATGCATTTTAATAGTACTGTATATAATAGAATTATTATCTTATTTTAATGTAAAATATTTTTTCTTAATGACAGGGAGCGGAATTAGAATATTTAAATTGGGGGAGCTAAAACGTAAAATGCAAAATGCATAATGTGTAGCAGCTAGAATTTGAATTCGAATCTTCGCAGTCATAAAACAAAATTCTAACCACTAAACTACAAGCACAAATTAACGTTATTTTATGAGTTCAGTAGCTACATATTAACATTTTATAAGTGAGTTGAACTATATAAATTAGAACTAAAAAAAATCAATTAAATTTTAATATACATATTAACATTTTAAAATCATGGGTGGCTAAACAGCTTACTCCCACACAAATGTGTTAATTTTGCATGATTAAAAAAACCATTGCTATTATCTTTTTGCAACATTTTGAATGAAAAAAAAGAAACCCATTGCATCGATGTAATTGATTAAAAATCCATTACTTCTCTTTTCACTGCGTACGGGTGCATTTAGATGAAAAGGCATAGTCGGGTTATATAGCAGCTAGCTAACCCAAGACTGTTAACTCAACATTTTGTTGGAATAGCGAAAGCCATTAACTGGCCAAGAGAGAGATTGCATTGGGAAAAGTATCCAAATACGGAATAGAAAATCCGAGTTAGCGCTATTATGAATCATCCAAGTTCATGTAATTGGCCAAACAACAAAATTTTCATGATACAATTTTGTTGGCTTGGCTGTACCTCAATTAGGTTCATTATCTGATAAGCAAAATATTTTGTCATGGTCATTGCTATTCTTTCTTCCTGATGAAGTATCCTATTTCGATTTATCTTACCAGACAAGTATCTTTCTTAACAATATGTTGGAGATATCAGGCATGAATTTGTATTATATCCTGGCAGATCGCACATTATATATATAACATGTAAGCTTAAAGACTACAGGAACATTATGTTAGAAAAATTAGAGACAAAAACAAAGCATCTACACGTACTTTAACAAAGTCAACCAGTATACCTAGTTTCAGCTTCCCTAGTGCATCTACCAATTCAAATCTTTACTACCTACGCTAACTAGTCACTCGCTAAATGTAGTATTTGGTCTCTCCTTTATTCCATGCACACCCATAATTTAACTTTATTCCTCGACATTTTGTCACACCATACACTTTCACATCTGTTGTACATGACATGTTATATATCACTATGCATTTGTTAAGATAGCAGAACGATTGAGAAAAAAAGGCCTAATTATACTGCTAGCTATGGAAACTTTTCTGTCTGTTGACATACTATCCCTTATATTTGTGAAAAATTTACAGGACGAAATGATCTCAAGCCCCATTGCACAACACCTCATTGATTTTTGTGATGATGGTGGCGGCGGATCACTCTTCCCCATTGGTGACCCCTCTCCAGCTGTCAGCTCTACTGATGTGGCAGGCTCCTCCACCACCACCACCACCACTGAGGTCATGCCTCCCACTCATGAGTTAATAATCTCTGCCGCCTACGAAAGTTTCCCCATGGATGACGTTGACTTTGCTACTATAGAATCCATATTAGACACCCAACCTCAGCCTCAGCTGCAAACTCCAACTCAGCAGCAACAGCCACAGCAACAGCAGTTAGTTCATCCTTCCATCAACTTTAACAACATACACCCACAACAATTAATAAACACTAGTGATTTTTCCCCTGATGAAGACAACCAAACAAAAGCTCCAGAAGAGATGAGCAACCCTCCTTCTCAGTTCCTGATGAGGGCCCCGCCTAACCTGATTCAGGTTGCACCGATGCAGATACAGCAGCAAGGTGGTCTCATGGGAATAGATGGTGGGTTCCCGCTACCGATGATTCAGCAAAACAACACCGACAGGCAACGATTCTTTCATACTGGTAACTCCAGCAATGGAATGGCAATCCCCGAGCTGGGAGGGATGATATCTCCTTTTGGCAATGAAGGTCGGGAACAGCTAAGAAGGATATTTAGCTCTGGTGATCTTCAGGTAATTAAGGTTACGTTATTAATTAGAGAGTCTAGTTACTATGACATCAGTGTTATTTCAGCCGTAGCGACGCTAACATCATAATCCATCAAATATGTTTCAAACAACGAATTCAAACCGTTCAAACCGATCTATCTTACGAGTAATGATTTACATGCAAATTTTATAAATTTTGGAATTAATTTCGTATCAAGTCAAGCAGTCAAAAAAAGAAAGTTTCTAAGTTAATTTTAATGCATTTTTTTTTTCATTATTTTATCACTTGACTTCATACATAATGAATACGAAATAACACCGATATCATAGTAGTCAAGCTCTTAATTAGATGCATGTTTACCACTGTGCATATATAGTACATTTATGTTGGAACCTTGACTGGTTAAATGCTAAAACAGGTCATAAGAGGGAGCCAAAATATAATGGCAGGATGCAATGAAAGTAATGCCACACCAGTTTTGGCTTCAACCGAGCCTACCAACACAGCATTGGAGGAGAGCTCAAGCTACAAGGTTGGCCGGCTCACGCAAGAAGAAAGGAAAGCAAAGATTGATAGGTACATTCGGAAGAGAAATGAAAGGAACTTCAAGAAAAAAATAAAGGTAACAGAGGATTTCCAAGGGCTATGCAAATAAACTTCATTTATATGAGAGATATTGAAAGCTAGAGCCATTTGCAAGATACTATCCCATAAATGGCTTCTCTCTCTCTCTCTCTCTCTCTCTCTTATTTAGCCCCTTTTGAAAATATACAAGCATATTACATACCACCGTTTTGCTATTGAGTAGGATACTTACTGATATTTCTCATTTTGCAAGCGTACAACTTATTTCGAGGTTAATTTTAGCCTGAAAATGTATAAAACTTTATAAGAGACTTTGTATTGAGACTAACTTTCGAAAAAATGAAGTACGCATGTAGGAAAACCCTAGCTGATAGCCGGCCACGGGTACGTGGTAGGTTCGCAAAGAACGACGAATTTGAGGAGCCACTGAGGAGGTCATACAGTACTGGAGCATATGATGATGACGGGACCTCTCCAATGGTACTTGAACTATTCTTTGTCTTTCAAAAGTAAAATTTCCAACATAAAAAAACAGAGAAATAATTAAGTCTAGGTACTCATATCAAACTAAATGCAAAAAACCAACAAAACAAAGCTAACCAAAAGCTTTTAGAAATGGGAGTATCATGAAATGGTATAACAAATTTGTTTTATCTCCTATTAATAGGTGCCAGTGAAGGAAGATGAAGATGTTCATGACTCATCAGACATCCTAGCGCAGATAAACAGCATGAACAACATGAACAGCATAAACTTCGGCCAGTTTTACACCATGCCACCCAACACAAATAGTACATGGACCAGGACCACATAAAAGAGAAATGAAGAGAAGAAGAGAAAGGTAATAAATTTTTTTCCATTTTTGCCCCACTCAGTAAATTAGATGGCACACGGAGGGAACTTTTGCTTTTTTTATTTGAGAAGGAAAGAATAAGTTATAAACTTATCTAGTACATAGATTATTGTAGAAATATGTATACTATTTTTTGTGTCTACATGTAATAATGTAGACCATTCCCTCAGTGTGCTTGTCTTTCGAGTGTGGGGATAGGACATCTAGTATTAAGATAATGTACTTGCTTGTAAGTTTTGACAAGCAATAGGCAGTGACAGTAAACAGTTTACGGTTGAACTAAGATCTATAGACTTGATTCATGTAATTACTTAATAATCCCATTTGATATCAAATTGAGTGATTGATTATACTGTATGTACTTTATTTTATTTCAGCACCTTTTTGTGTACAGTACTCACAATTTAAAGTAAACTGAGTGATGAATAAAGTAAATAAACTGTACAATGCATTGTATCCTTTCTTTCAAGGGCTACTGTCAATTTCTCTAATTCAGGGACAACCAGAAAGGACAGATAGCATAATTCTCTTAGAAAGTTAAAAAGGAAGAGAAAAAAAAAAAAAAGCAAAATACCTCGCTATATATTACAGTTCCAACATCATCTAAACTGAACTTACTGGTAAGATCTCATGTATTGGTACTGATAAGGAGAGCAATTCAGAAATTGAATACCCTAATCCTAATTCAAACACATCTCTATCCATTATATCATTCTCTTTTAGCTCACCTAAAAAACCATTAGAAAATCCCTCATTAACATAAAAACCCTCTTTAGAAAACCGACTTCTTTGATAACATAAATACAACCCATGCCTAGGCCTTCTGGTTTCTAAAGGACAGCAATTAGAATTGGACCCCCGACGTCCCCACCAACCAATGGCAAGCCAAAAAGTTACCTCCTTGATGAGTCCCGCAGTCTTTACCATATAGCCCAATGCATCAACGCCAGTACTGATAGTTGAATCGATTTGCAAGCCGACAAATCCTTCTAGAACCTTCGTGAAGTTCTTGGAGACCTTGTACCTGTCAACATTTTGGTATTTCTATTATTCAATTAAAATAATTGATTAACCTTTAAAAAAAAAAAAGAGCAGCAAGAATGCCCACTTTTCATTCATAGCATTAAAAAATAATAAATTAAATCAATAGCATCATTTTTCCAAAATTTCCAAAAATTGCATGACCGCAATGTATCATTGAGACTCACCCCTTTGGACACCGCAATGATTCATTGCATTGCGGTCCTGCTAAAGTTAGAAGTATTGAAAAAACCGAGGCTACCAATTTAATTTATTATTTATTTCAATACTATGAATAAAAGAATATGCAAGAATGCAGCCAGCTCTTAAATATTACAGAGTACACATCCTCTGCATGAAGGATCCGTTTGAGTTTTAACTCCGGACCATCCGATCACAATCCAGGTCGATCCGACCCACACGTCTGTAATGCATGGGAAACCAAGAAAAGAAAAAAAAAATTCTTAAGGGTAGTTATGAGCCCTGTGGACCATCCACACAGGGGCGGTCAAGGAAAAGCCTCAATTGGTAGAAAATAACGTGCAACGCTGCAACTAGGTGTGTTTCTTGGTTCAGTTCAGTTAAAATCGAATAAAAATGGTTAAATCAAAGTTTAATTTGGTTTTAAAAAATTGAACCGAGTTATCCGAAATAAACCAATCAACCGAATAAAGTCTGAACCGAAATAACTAAAATAATTTTTGATTTATTCGATTGAACCGAAGAGAGAAATTAAGAGAGAGACTTAAAAAAAACAGAGAGAGACCGAACCAATTAAGAGAGAACCCTAAGTTCGGTCAATTCGGTTCAGTCGGTTTGAAAAGTTCTAATCAGAACCAATTAAAAAAAACCAAAACTTGAACCAAACCAGTCCATTGAAACCGAAAAACATAATCAACTTGTTCAAAGTTTTGTGATTTGATTAAAAACTAAATAAACCAAACCCAATGAACACCCTACATGCACTTGTAAAAGAAAAAAATATAGCAAGATTCTAAATAGCATTTATCGCGTTATCGTGGAAAGACTAAAAAGGAAACTATTGCAAGCGTAGCTATAATAAAAGCTATCCTGCATGGCATTTTATATATTTCTACTAATTATTAATATTATCTAAAGTCTCATAGAGCAATAAGTAACACCAAATTGATTAAGGAATTAAAAATATTCATATTGAACTAGTACAAAGTTCAAATTGCTATTCAAAGTATCTCTAGTAATATCATAAACTGTATATTTTTTTCTTTTCAAAATAACCTAAGCATCATAGCAGAAAACGTTCACTATCTATTTTCTTTCTATTTTATTTAACTAAGAACCATGACATAAATTATCTATCTTTTTTCTATTTAAAAGCAAAATCAATCTGCACCTTGAAAAAAATTGATCCCTAAAAGAAATTTTCAGTTTGGGCTTTAAATAAAAACTATGTAGCATAGCGTGCGCTATTTGCGCTACACGCTACGAGCTATTGCGGACCATTATTGCCGCTATAGCGGTCGTAACTGAAATACTGCATTTTTATCTCAAGTTTTTAAGGTCCAAAAACGCTATAGCGCCTATTGCGCGCTATTTAGAACACTGAAATATAGTGATAGCTTTATTCTTCCTGGCAATATTAGGTTTATGGAATAGATCAAGATCTACATACAAAAGTAAAGAATCAGCGAGTCTTTTTCCGTTTAAGCTCTTTTAAGATTCATGCCAATATATATGAAACAAGCGGTTCGAATCTAAACTCAGACGGTACGTTAATACAGAAGATATGAATTCTATATCACAAGTCCTTACAACAAAATTAAAAAAGAATCAACAAAAACAAACCCAAGTAAACCCCTTATCAAGAGTGTTTGATATCACAAGTCCTTACAACAAAATTAAAAACGAATCAACAAAAACAAATCCAAGTAAACCCCTTATGAAGAGTCTTCTCTGTGTCAGCATACAAAAAGCAAAATAAATAAACACAAGCAAGTTCTCACACTGTTGATCTATGCAAATTCGCGGAAATTAAATTAATACCTTTACTAGCAAGTGCTATGCACTGATATCAGAAGTAAAAGAAGGATGAACTTACACAAACGAGACAGATGTCTTATGGAAAATTGTTTTCATACACTGAAGAAGCCTAATTATATATATATATCCATGCCTCCGAAAAGATAATGTTTGAATCAGACAAATTTAGAAAATGAGGTTGGATCTCACATGCCAGTGAATATTTTCTTACTATTGATAAAAGATAATCCACGTGTCTCTTAAAATTGATAACTATTAGATAAGCGTCGCGCTTCGCCAGATATTGGCCAAATTATATATGTGGAGAGCAAAAACTGAATGGAAGTGATCATTATTTTCTATTCCTAGCATCCAAGTCATTCCCTCTTTTCCTTCCCGTTATTCCTATTTCTCAATTAATCATAGTCACTAATTTTGTATTTTTTTTCCATATATTAAAAATTACGACCTACCCATGTAACTAGTCTGCATCCTCTGCATTAATGTACCGTTTGAGTTTAGCCTCGGACCAATCTGACCCACACCTGTATTGCAAGAGGCCTTTTAATATTCGTGCGGATTTTCATCGGACGGTTCGGATCTAAACTCAAATGTGTTAATGCAGAGGATATGAATTCCCAAGTAATTAAGAGCTTGTATCTTTTTCACTTACCCGCATTTGAGGAGGTTTAACAGAAGGAACCCATCAGAGGAAATTGGAGAAACAGCATATCTAACCAAACTCGCAGTACTGAATAGCGCCTTGACCTTTTTCGAATTGAGAGGACCGAAAGAGATCTCCGGTTTGAGTCGCTTCACGGCTGGGGGGAGAATCTCGGTGGTAGCTTTGCAACCTTTCAAGAGAGCTTTTGAGGCGGAGAAGAGGCTAGAAGGGGAAGTAGGATTTAGGGTTTTAATTGCTTTTGGTACCTTAATTGCGGAATCGGCAAACTTCACGGCTGAAGAAAGGGGTTTCAGGGGAGGGGATCGGGAGAGGATAAAGAGAGAGAATCCTAAGCCTAGGCCTAGGTACACAGAAGGGGATAATTGAGTTATAGGAGGAAAGACTGGAGAAGAAGAGATGGAAGTGGTGGTGTTGGAGCTGCTTTCGCTACCTGAGGAAGACATGAGAGGCAAGCATAGTTCGTATCCTTTTTCTCGTTTGTCGACTGAAGAAGATTGGGGAACAGAAACAAGGAAACGAGAGGAAAATATTTTGGGAGATTGTTTTAATTGTTTACTCTATTTCTTTTCCTCTGGTATGATATGTGGCGGATCTAATTTAGGGGTTCTGCTTAACATAGTTATTTAAGTGGGACCCATATTCAGAACTTCAGTTTGTTTTTAGTTATATGACCATCGAGGCAAAGAATCAACTCAGATGAAGAAAATCTAGTGATAGGTGAAAGAGCCAAGTCGCCGCGGGAATTTGATTATGTATTTTCTTTTTCTATATTTCATTGTATGTTTGTGTGTCATGATATAAGTATCTTATTGTACAACAAGTCATGTAAGACACAGTAAGAAAGTGGGGCCTGCAGAACAGAAGAATGCTGCATAGGCTTGTTTTAGCTATATCTTTCTGAAAAGGGAATGCGTCCAAATACAAACCGACATTTTTATTAAGGAAGCTCATATGAGTACCCGCAGTTGTATCCGCACCTAAACTGTTATAACTGTTTGTGGGGACCACCAACCGTTTTAAAACTGTAATTTTGTTTTACAAATATTAATAGTAACATTGTAAAGTATTTATATCTATACAATGAACTACATATATGATATGAATTTTCCTTAAAAAACCGTACTCGCACCTTTTTTTGAAAAATTCTCGCATCGTACCCGTATTAGGGGACCACACAACCGTTCCAAAACTGTAATTTTGTTTTACAAATCTTAATAGTATCATCGTGAAGTATTTATATCTATACAAGACAAGTATTTATATCTATACAATGAACTACATATATGATATATGAATTTTCCTTAAATAATCGTACCCGCATCTTTTTTGAAAAATTCTCGCGTCGTACCCGCATTAGGGGACCACTCAAATATTTTTACATATGACACTAGATGACGTCTGAAAGTATTAATATCAAGTACCACAAGTATTTATAAGCACTAAAGTATTTTTACCTATGTGGTCAACTATTTTTGTTAGAGGAAGGTTGACGCGGTGATGATTGGGTAAGGTTGATGCGGTGATACGGGGTCCCCACTACTTCATTAGAGGAAGGTTGACGCGGATCATAGCAGAAGAGTGTTGCTGGCATTTTAGAATAATAATTAGTGAGGAACATATAATATCTTTTTAGAATAATAAATAGTGGGGACCATATAATTAGTGGGGACCATAGTACATTATAAGCGCGGGTACTAAAATAATTATTCTTTTATTAATATTCAAAGTTTAATAGAAATTAATTAATATATTATAAAAATATCCATACCAGTCATTTTCTGACCGGTACCCAATTTAATCCATTGTCAGCCGAAACATGGCCGGTACCAAATTTTTTTTTTTTTAATATAGTAAATGGTCGGTACCCAATTTTTTTTTTTTTTAGGAAGGGAATAGCATAGTTGGCAGAAGAAAAAGTCGTAAGAAACTCGGATTGAAGTTTGCACTCGGTTTAGCTAAGATCAAACAAATGCATTTGGTTGGATGCATGTGTTACATCGGTTGCATGTATCGGTGCATCATCGATGTTTTATTGGCCGGGTAGTGCTAAAAAAACATTGTGCGTCGTTGGTTTTTTTTGTAATGAAACATCGATGTTTTATTAGACTTAGCATTGGCAATTAAGCAAGGTAGTGCTAAAAAAATATCGGTGCGTTGCTGATGTTTTTGCAATGAAATATCGATGCACTTCTGCCGTCATTAGGCCGTGCATAAAGCAATCAGTGCGTCATCGATGTTTTTGCACGAAAGCATCTTTTTTTTTACTTTAAACGGCCATAACATTGGCTAAGAAACTCGGATTTACGCGTATGACCTCAATTCGGAAAGCTTGGGACGAGACGGGGGTAATGGCGCCTTGGGGGTCACCCCTAATGGGGTTCACCCCCAAGGGCCGATGGAATCAAAATTGCAAAAAAAACATCGTTTAGTGCCTCAAAAATTGAGTTAAAATTTTTTATCATCGATAAACACACAACAACTCATATGCAGCTAGTGACAATGTCGTATGTAGCCTAGTGAAATTGTAAAAAGTTAGTACCTAAAAAAAAACGTAGTTTAGTGTTCGCATGCGGCTAATGAATTTAATTTGACAATAACCAGCATCCTAAAATTGAGTATCTTTCATTTTGTAATTATTGTAATTTTGCGTATTTCAGTATAATTTAACGTAATTTAGTGTAATTTAATATAATTTAGCGTATTTTAGTTTAAGTATGCTAATTATATATCAGAAGTAATCTAGCAAATAATTAAAAAAATTAAACTTTTAATGTTAGATTTCAACATCTTGCTCTCATAGTCTCTAAAAAAATTTGGATACCGGCCATTAAATGGCCGGTACTATATTAAAAAAAAAAATTTGGGTACTGACCATTTTCCGGCCGGTAATAGATTAAATTGGATACCAGCCAGAAAATAACCGGTATGAGTATTTTTATAACTTCTCAGCGGATCTGGGTAAATTTATATTTATTAATTTCTATTAAACTTTGGATACTAGTAAAAATGTCGGAAGTACAAAACCTTGCTTTCTTTTTGTAAAAGCCCAATGGGCCAAGGTACATTAAACTTATTATAGAAGGTATTCTTGTTGAGACAAAATGTCCAAATCTGTATATCATTTACCTACAATTTTTTTTTGCAAATCAGCACATAGGCAATCATTTAATTATAAATTGGCATACTTATAGGTAAATAATTTTTATTGCCTATACTTATAGGCAATCATTTACTTATTTGCCATCTAATAAATTGTTATTCTCAATACATTTACCTATAAATTGGCATAGTGAAGATGGGTCAAGGTACATTGAACTTGGTACATAAGATATTCTTGTTTTGAGAAAATTTCTAAAGTCCAGGTGAAAGACAAAATGTCAAATTTCATATATCATTTACCTATAAATTGTCAAACTTAAAATGGGCAATAATCACTGCTGTAAGTTGGGCCAAGTTAAAAACAATAATTACTATAATGTAATTTTTTTATACTACTCTTATAGTCTTATGTATATAATGAAATATATATTTGTGGACAGTTTGACCAAAAAAAAGTTGGATAGTCACATTTCAACCCACAGACTTTCCATTAATTACAGGCTCATAATACATGTCCACCATTACATATTTGGAAAGAAAGAAAACGTAAAACCTATAGAATTAACTTTATGTACCCTAATCATATTTGGTGAGCACCAAATATGATTACCAAGCCATTTGGTGAGCACACCTCCAAAAACCGCATTTTCAAAGTTCAAAGTCGATTCGAACCTTCCAATGTGTTCTTCATATTAAAATGTACTTGGAGACCAAATTTTACATTTTTTAAAATTTTTTTACTATTTTTTCAGAATTTTTGAAAATCAGTGTTTTTTGAATTTTTTTTTATTTAATAAAAAGTGATGATTTTCAAAAATTCTAAAAAAATAGTAAAAAATTTCCAAAAAATGTAAAATTTGATCACCAAACACATTTTAATATGAAAAACACGTTAGAAGGTTCGAATCGACTATTTGAACTTTGAAAATACGGTTTTTGAAGGTGTGCTCACCAAATGACTTAGTGAGCGCATCACACCCTAGTTCTACTCTTTTAAACAAAATTATATTCAAACTTTGTATTTTATATACCATATAAATAAATATTTAACATAAATAAAGTTCCATTTAATATTTTTGAGGTTTGAGCATGATCTAGATATTATATATAGTGAAAATATATGTTGATCTTCGTCGAGATTCGCACATGAAAAAATTTAAACAGTTAAATAAGAAAAAATAGATTTCTACTTTTTCAAAAGAAAACCACATATTCTCGTTCTATGTTTGTAGGGAGGGGAACAAAATGGCTCATAAATTAGTAAGAGTAGAACTAGGGTGTGATGTGCTCACCAAGCCATTTGGTGAGCACACCTCCAAAAATCGCATTTTCAAAGTTCAAATAGTCGATTCGAACATTTATTTATGTTAAATATTTATTTATATGGTATGTAAAATACAAAGTTTGAATATAATTTTGTTTAAAAATTTATTTCTCTTTAAGTTATTTTCAGATTATTTTGTAATCTTGTTACCGTTGGAGAAAACACTGTTAAAAATTCATTCTTATCCAATTAGTTGATTCACACCCTTTAATTTCGCTGATGACAATCAGATATTAGTTGGCATCTGATTATTTTCTAAACTTATCTGTAAACTAGCCGTTGTATAATTGGCTATTTATACTCGATACTATTTCACTGAATGGATGAACTCTCTTCACTTCGCCTGTATTCTCTCTCTCACACACTCTTTCGCTATAAAAATTAATAAATTTATTCTACTGCACTTCTGTCCCATCTATTCACGGACATAGAAAAAAATAATATCAACTATCTCCTTCTACAAATACCTATTCATATCATTATATAATATTAGCCTATATTTCCAAAATCCTCAATAATATTACTTTATTCAACAATTTATATCTAAATCTTTAATTACGTCATAAAACTATATATAATTTGGCAATTTGCTGAATTTATAAACTAGCTCACATCATCATTACGACCGCAACGATAACAACTATAAGCTTCTAATTCAATGGCGTCCGAGTTTCTCAATTTCTTTGTGATCGAAGAAGATAATGATTCGGTTGAAAGTTACAATAATATTCTCTCTCTTTTATTTTTGAATCTAGTCGTGCCTAAGGTCGTTGACAGGTAAACCCACTTAACTGCTGAAACATTTTATTATAGAAATTTTGTCACATTATATGACAGTTTCTTCATGTTACAGGTGGTCCAATTTTTATGATTTTGTTTGATTAGAGTTGGTTGAATGAGTATCATTATGACATGTGCTAATAATTATTAATTAGCTGCCTGCTCTCTCATCAATAGCATGCTGGAGGCGGATTGATTGATTCTCATTTTTTTTTTCAAAATTTGATAATTAGATATACCTTTATTATATATTTCAGACTAAAATGTTATGAAACATGTAATTATTTTAGCAACATGAGAATTTTATATATTGATTTTCATTCACATTTGATTGTATAGCTTGAAAGTCTGATTCTGCTCTAATTGCAAGACTTCAATTTGTTTGCATTAAGTGTGAATTATATATGAATTAAAAAATTTATATGATTTATACTTAAGACAGGTATTACATCATTAAATGACAAGAACCCTACTTCCAGGCTTCCAGCTCTCTTTCATAAGAAAAAAAAAAATTTTGCTCAAATTTTAATATATGAAAAGACACCTTTTTTAAAAAGCAACGATCTTAAAATAAAAAAGAATTTGTATGAAAATAAGAAAAACATAGGTATCTTTTAATATATATATATATATATATATACAAATTCCTTTTTTATATTTAAAAAAAAGTGCAACATTTTATAGAACAATTTTAAACGGGTTCAGAGTAGTGAAATGCAAGTAGATTAATTTTTTTGCTTAACCATTATATTATATTAACACCACTTTATTACATAACTGTTGCTATTTTGAAACGGAAAGCAAAAATGACATCGTTCCAGCTCTCTTTTAAACAGTTTGATAAACATACATCAACGAAAACATTGCTATTTATACTACAATAGCAAAAAAAAAAAAATAATTAAAATTAAAAAAATAATTAACAGAAAAGTAATGGATTGTTAATTTTTTTTAACCAAATAAATGAGGCCGAACCATGGTTCAATCTCATGAGAGTATTTTTTGGTATCGATTAAATATTCGGTCCTATAGAGATATTTAATATGGAACTGTAATTTCTGAAAACTACCGAACTATTGATTCGATTCCACAAATCCATCTCTTTTCTGATAATTCAAATGTTTTTAATTTCTAAAAATAAAAAATTCCTACAATAGTGCACCCTCCCAAGACAAGCCCATTATTATTATAATCAAGATCGTATATAATGGACCTTGTATGGGCCCAATTTACGCAGCCGACTTAATGAAAAATAGGTTCCAGTCAAATCTGAGACGACCTAAGCTGCTAAGCACCTAACCTATAACATCATAATTTCTTAGGAATTTGTCAATGGTAGGAACAAGTCGTTTTTCTACAAATCTAACGTTAGGGTTAGGTTCGTTGTCAAATCCCTGCTGCTCATAATTTGACAAGCAACTAAGTTGCACTGTTGAGTAGAGAGAGCTAACACAGTTAGTTTGGAAAAAATTCTAAAATTGTTGATTATTCAAAGATTGAGAATTTGATTCTTTCTCACAATTTCACAACTTCTGCAAAATTTCAAAAAAAAATTTAAGTTGCACTGTTTCCTGCAAATTGTTGTAGCCATTAAGTACAAGCATTCAAACTGGAATTCGCCTACCCTGAGATATCTCAAATTTTGAGTTAAATAAGTAAAAGAATTCGGACCATTCAATTTTTTTTCTACACGAAAGTAACAATAATATTGTTCCGCATATTCTGAAAAGATACCTAATTAAATATAATCCGACTTTGGATAAAGTAAAATATAACTCTTTGAACCGTTGGTTACCGGGTAGATGAACAATTTGATACAAGGAGTGGTTCAATGAACATCGAATTATATTCGATCTGAACTTATTCAGAGCCGTTCAATTAGTATCAAGATTCGCACAAAAAAATTTAAGAACTATACGAATCAAGTATACACAAATCTTGATGCATATTGAGCCGAATCTTTTTTTTGAAGAGTTTTTTATTACTGAATATCAGAAATTAGCACGAATTTAACAATAAGAACCGTTGTCCGGATCAAGTGTACAGCGCTGGTACGGATCATATACGAATCCGTATCTCTAAGGTATTGAGCATAATACTCTCAGTCAGCCGAATCAAAAGTGTATGATGCCTATTTAGATATACAAGGGTCCATTTAGGAATTCGTACCCGATTTAAACTGACGGTTCATATCTGATTCTACTCAGTCAGTTATTACTCTTACACTGAATCTGAATTCAATCATATACTGACCGTGTTGGTCAGATTTTGTCCATGTTAATTGGAATTCAATTTATAATAGTCGGATTTGACGTTTTTATTTTATAGTTAACTATAATAACATAAGAATTAATCAACTTTTATAATTAGTCGAACTAGAGGCGGAGCCAGACTTTCGAACAATGGGAGTCGAACACACATATGAGATCAATTATATAAAAAAAATTTGAACTATAGGGATCAATTATATACAAATTTTATGTGGAGAATGGAGGTCAATTTTACCGTACTATGACATTTTACACTAAATTATATAGAAAATTAAATATAAATACAAAAAATTTAAAATTAAATGGGTCAATTGACCCCATTGGATCTTCTTAGATCCGCCTCTGATTTGAGCTATATAGCTTTTTTGACATGACAAAAAAATTCAACATAGAAATATAGAGTGAGGCTGTGGTACTATGCATAGCGTACAATGGTACGTGCTATGGATCAATATTTTCATTTTAAAATCCAAATAATTCATTTGAACCTTTAAAAAAAATATAAAATTTAGTTTGCAAGTACATGTTCATATGGAGATCATGTTGACCGATTCAGATCGACTATTTGAACTTTGAAAACGATAATATTAATTCGTAGTAAGGACCAATTTGCGCTATGCATAGTACCATAGCCTCACTAAAAAATATAACTGATTATTATTCATAATTAAATAACTAAAGTATAACCCAAAATAGCATCAATATAGTTTACAGTTTTTAATTAATAAAAAATTAATAGTATTATTGATGTATTTTGATAACTATAATATTTATTCGACATTATTGATATAATAACAAGTAAATTGGTCTTGTTAAAGTAAAATATATAACAAGGTATCTCTATAAAATAATTTTCAGAATTTATATAAAGTTTAGAAATGCAACTCTTTTAGAATTATGAAGGGATCTAAATTTAACTATTATATTATGAGGATCAAGTCAGGTCGATTAATCCAATATATTTTTTACCATAACTGAAATTTGTTTTGATGGGTTAACTAAATTTTAATTAATACCTAATCAAATAAAATATTTGTTTTTTTTTTCCATTGCTTTTCAGATACTTTAGTTGGGTAGAACAATTAGACAAGGTAACTGAGTTGCGTGTACATCTCTAAATGAATTTGCACAAATTTTGCTAAAGGAGGGTCCGTGCTTCCAATAATTGCTTAACGAATTAAATAGATAATTTTGTTGTACGAATTATCTGTCAAATCACCACCAATACAAATGACCAATGAATGACACAAAATTTGTAATTTATATTTTGTTTTATTTTATCCGCTTTAATTGCTATAGAGATGCCCAAGTTGGTGAAAATTAAAGAGAGACTCCGCGCTTTAGTTGTGTATTTATTTAGTTCTAATTTATTTGAATTAGCTTATGCAATGAATTTTTTTTATTAAATAATTACATTTTAAACTCTAGTTCTTCTAATAATTGCTTGTCATTTTGTACTATTGTTAAACTGTAGTTTAAAATGATTAAATTTTAAAAAATGTTACTAAAATAATTGAGTTTAGATGGAAAAATAATTAATTTTCAAATTTTGATAGAGAAATATTTAAATGATGAAATTATGATGGATACACACACATTTTTTTTATTAACTTAGAAATGATAAGAACTAAGAGAGAGAGAGACACTTCACAATGGATAAGGCTAAAGCCTAGTTTTAATGGATTGGTTTTGAAAACATCCATGACCCATAAAGCCATACCCTATCTTTATCCAATGAATTGACAACTCCATTGTTAAATGGGGGACCTTTGATGATAATTTGTGCGCTGATTTCTCCGTATGTAGAATCGCTTCTTCCCAATTTATTTATTTATTTATTTATGAAATATTAGTATTTATTTATTTATGAAATATTAGTGTTACTTGACTTGAAATAACTTGAATTCAAACCATACTCAACGCAAAAATTGGTCAATTTGAGTAGAAATTTGATCAAACCTAAAGGCTAACTTGTCACTTTTGAGTTTGAAATCATATTGACATAACTTTTTCTAAATAAATTTTTCTAAATACTTTCAAAACGAACACTTAGTGAAGAAAATTAGTCACCGTGTTACATATTTCGTCACGGCACGTCATGAGTAAGCACGACATATCATGTCACAAATGTCGGTCACATGACATGATTCGCATGTTGTATAAAGTGTCCATTTACGTGACGTGTTCACAGTATGTCACGTCACACAAATTGACTTGGTGACACACGTAAAGTTACGTGACTAATTTTTTAAACATTATTTTTTTATTTTAAATTATTTTGTAATTTTTTAATACTTTTAGTATTTTTTTTCAATGAACTAACTTTAAATTAAAAAAAACAGTTGCATTATGTTTAATCACGTCATGCGTAATCACGACATGACTAAACGTGATGTGACCATCTGCGAGATGTGACTATCTTTTACTATTTTAATCACATCACATCACGTAAAAAAAAATTTGTCATGAGAAACCAAATCACAAATTATTAGTCGCATCAAATCACATTACATTTTTGTTCACTACATACATCATCTAATCACCAAAATGATCAGAAAATGAATTTAACTCGAACTCAAAATGCATGATCCAATCCCCCCAAATCATCCAAAACAACTAATCTAATCTCCCAAAATGACGAAGAGTGAATTTTAAGTATCAATCCCTATCAAAAAGTGGGAGTCTAAGATGTCATTCCACTTAGCCCATAATGCTTTACACATTTGTGGTATATACTTTTTGGCAAATCGAATCCCACTAAGTGGCCACCAACGTGCAAAGTCCCATCATTTGAGATTTGTCATTTGTCATTTGTGGTTCCGGAGCTTATAACGATTGCAAAATTTTAGTATTTCTTGCTCTCTACTATACGTACAAGTCACGTTCTTTATCAGATTTTTACTTATGGGAACAATATTTCTGACATATAATGCATAATACGAATATAAACACAACATATATAAAAGTATGTACCGCATTTCTGATAACGAACTTTAATTAAAAAAAAAATCAAAATATTAAGCATATATAATTTATAATAATTCTATCACTTATTAAATATAAGATTACACTAGTTTCTAATTATATTTTCAAAATTTTAAGTGAATTCTCTATGTATATTTTATTGTATATATATCAACATATTGACTACATATATACAGTGATCATTTACATACATATTAAAATTTATATTTTGGAATATTGCTCGATGGCGTCTAATAACAAGTTGTGAATATTAAAATTATACTTAGTTCCTAGACGCTAGTATTTTATTTTTTGAGTAAAGGTTGAAGATCAAGCTATTTAATTATTTAATATTAGATTATCAGTTGAGTTTTAAACCTGCAACCTCTCACACAGAGAGTTGGTTCTCAGATGCCAGTATTTTTTGTCACTAAATCGAAAGTTGACTTTTAGACGGTCAGTATTTTTTGAACCTTTATGGTTTAAATTAAAATTTCCATCAAAATTGCATTTGGTTTTGGACCTTCTGCATAAAAACATTTTACTCTCAATTTGTGTGATTACGTGTGATTACTTTTTCTTAATCTCGGTGGCTCTACAAAAAGTTCGAATATTATTTTCTTTTCAAAGGACAAAAATATTTTTTCTAAAAAAAATACACATCGACAAAAACAAAAGTCGGGTATCTTTCATTTGATTATCCTCTAATCGGCTAAAAGTAGGGTTGTAAAAGAACCGAGTTAACTAAATTAGACATAGTTTGAACTCGGTCTATGACAGAACAAGCTGATCGAGTCTGATTCAAATTAATTATGAATCAAGTTGAATCAATTTTCTAATAACTCATTCGTACTATGAGTTGTGTATAGATCAAACTTTTTTGTTGATTTCATGTTGTGAGTCATACGTAGGTCGCAAATCGAAAGAAAATTTTTTTGCGGCAAGTTTCATTCTTTCATGATAAACATAAGGGATATTGAAAAGGTTGAAAAATAAATCTTCTTATAAGGAGCTGAGAAACAAACTGAGCCAATACATGAGTCAAATTGGATCAAAATTGAATGTGCTAATAACGAATTGAGAATTGAACGAGGTAATTATGAGCTTTTTTTTTCCGATCAGATCTCGAGCAAAGCAAGGAGTATTTTTTATCTATAGAAATAATTAAATACAGATGTATGAAAATAGAAAGAGTGTCTCGTTTCCAACAAATATAGAAAGATCTGACTCAATGAGTCCGATCCAAGTTTATGGATCGGTCTCAATGGACCAGATCCATCAATAACTTGATTTTCTGTGACATCTATTAATAGTTTGATTTTCTGTGACATCAATAACCTCAATGGTCTCAATGGTCCAGATGCCACAGAAAATCAGGTTATTGATGGATCTGGACCATTGAGACCGATCCATAAACTTGGATCGGACTCATTGCGTCAGATCTTTCTATATTTGTTAGAAACGAGGTACTTTTTCTATAGATAAAAAATTTCCCAAAGCAAGCTAATTATGATTTTTCTTTTTGCCGGCTTAAAAATCATTGCATTTTTTCTTCTTTTTGAGGTGGAATATTTGGTATAATTTGCGCGGTTAATTTTAGCCAATTACAAAAGACGACAAGCATGATATTTCGTGCATACCTATAGAAACCCAATAATATAAAAATAAATTTTTATATCTGGCGACCCAAAAAGGAACTGTCTTGGTTTACATTCCCCCCATTTTGTCAACCTGGCCAAATCTAACTAACAACAAAAATAATTCCTTGATAAATGGGAATCTGAAAACTTGTGCTGGATTCCTCAATCTAGACGTGTCGGCATGAGATCTATTGAAGAATACAAGAATTTTATGATAAAAAATTGTTTGGATACCAAACAGGAATTTGATAATTTATATATGTATGAATATAGGGGTAATTAATGAGTGAGCATGAGCGAGTTGGGGTATGCTCATGCTCGGCTCATTAGCTTAATGAGCGAGTTGTTAATGAGCGAGTTGCCGAGTTGTTTAAAATACATCATTTAAAAACTAATTTTTATTTATAGAATTTAACAAATTGTCCATAAGCAAGTTTAACAAAAAATTGTCCATAAGCAAATTAAACAATACATAATTTAACATAAAATTATCCATAAGTAAATTAACAAAATCAAACAAACTATCTTCTTGCCGTTCTCACGGCTTGTCACGTACCTACACATTTGCATTATCAAAACAATAATAAAAATGTAAAATTTAGAAATATACAAACAGTAACAAAATGAATGGATATACTAATATAATTTAGAAATATACTAACCCAGTACCATACTGTATATGCCTAATATGAATGAATAAGAATAGCTCAGGAAAATACTAGCAGTAACAAAATGAATAAGAATAGCTCAGGAATATATCAGAAGCCAACCCAGTACCATACTGTATATGCCTAATATGAATGAAAATTTTACTGCCGCCCAGATAGTTTCAAAATTTTTAGCTACAGAATCAAATACTATTCTAGGGATTAGATGTGGCACGATTTGTGTAACTAATTTCTTAATGAGCTAATGAGCGAGTTATGAGTTATGAGTGAGTTGGGGTATGCTCATGCTCGGCTCATTAAGTTAATGAGCGAGTTATAGCGAGTTGCTAATGAGCGAGTTGTTAATGAGCATTTAGCGAGCGAGTTATGAGCGAGTTACGAGTTGTGAGCGATTTACTCACCTCTATGTATGATGCATTAATCTATCTAACCAAAGCGCATATAACTGACCTTCATAATTAGTTTAAGATTTCCTTGTTTTTCTTAGTTGCTCAGTCAAATTGAGAACCCGCCTAATTTTGTTAATTAATCTAATTCCTTTTGTTAATTTTTATTATTTACTAAGGTCATTTTTTGGACTTCATTTTGAAAAGAAAAAAATTATATATGAAGAAAGAATGTAATTTTTAAATGAGTCAAATATTATGAAATAGAATACAACAATAAAAAATATATCATTTTTTTAGCAAATAACGTAATGAATAAATTAATTTCGTATATGAAATTAGTTACACCTCATACATTGATGAATACTTATTAGTAGAAATTATATAATTTAATTTTAGCGATATAATTAAGTCTGACAATAATTATGAATTTATTGATTAAAATGCTTGATGGAGTATTAATTAGAGTTGATTTAGCATGGGTTAATATACAAACTATACAAAGATGTTAATATTTTTAGCACAAGTTATAAATACTTTTCCAAAAAAAAAATATGAATATTCTTAGAATGTGTACAAGGGGTGAAAATTAAAATTGATTTAGTGTATTTTTTTTACAAAAATGGTATCTTGTTTTCCTCTAAGAAGGTCTAATTTTTTTTTTAAATAGAGTCAAACAAAAATCTAGCTTAATATTTCATGATATTTTTGTAGGAGAGAATTTCAGTCATTTGTTACCTCATAAAACTGTCTGGAGTGTGTTCCAATTCTCATTTTGGGTAAATTTTTAATCTAAATCTTAGGGTAAATATTATTCTAAAATTTTGAGGTTTAAACATCAATGTAAAAAGGCATCTATCGATAGTAGGAATTAAACCGGAAACCAACATATTAAATTGATTTGTGAAATGTGTATCCTACCTACGTAAGGAACAAGATTAAAAAAAAAATTAATGGTCAAAGTTTTGCGGCCAAGAAGGCGTGTAAAGGCCGCAGTAAAAAAGTAAAAAAAAAAAACTAAAAACTAAAGAGTCTTAAATAGTGTCTCGGCGCGAGAAAATGGAAGAATTCAATGAAGTTGGATATAATTCTTTGACAGCCGTTACAGCGCTGCTGCCATAGGAGAACCTAATACAAAGTCTCTGTGTGCATATAAAAAACACTTCTTTATGTTGCAAGTTCCTGACACAGATTTCTTAGAGTCCGGATCCCCTAAAGTAACCCAATTTTTGAGTTTTGACGTGTACGGTGCCTATTCGGTGGTAGCGCAGGGGGCCAGTATTATTTGTGGGGTCCAGGTTCTTTAAGATTCGTGTTAGAGCACCTTGGACGGTTTGGATCAAAACTCAAAAATTGGGTTACTGCACTGGATCTGAATTCGATTTCTTAACGGAGGTGAGCGCAGAAAGGCTCTCCAAGTGAGAGACTGTAATGCGGGTCCCACAAATAAGTGGTTTACCTCACTATTTGCTACTTTTACTCGCCACAGAGGGTGGCGGAGCGCGGGAGAATAACATCCACAGATGATTAAATTTATACAGAATAAATGCTCGATAGTGAGTAGTGTGGGACCACAAAAAGGCGCCTGAACGCAGTATTCCTTCGTAGTCAATGAACTGTAACGCACTTTGATGCGATGTTTGTGGTGGGCTGTTAAGACCGGGTTTATTCAGATATCAGAGGAGGGAACGATGAATAGAATAGCAGAAAGCGGCGCACGTTCTGGGCACTGGACAGTTCCGTCTAATTTGTATGGGTGGCCATTTCTTTCATAGATCATATAAATTTAATTATAGTATATATTTTTAAAATTGAAATTATCTTTTTATAACACAAATTAGGGACGGAAATTAGAAACACAGTTAACGTTTCCGTACAACATGTTATGTTATGTCACCTCGCGTATTACATAATATGTATTTTTTTTATTGAAAATGACACATTACGTCATGTGAACTGATTCGGTCATGCCATATTACTTGACTAGTTTTTTCAACATTATTTTTTCAAAATTATTTGTTATTTTTAACATCATGTTTTTACGACTATTGTTGATTATTTTAGATATAGGAATTTTATACTCTTTTTGCCTTTAATATTTATAAACCTTCGTACTCAATGAATATGTTAGTTGCAAGCGCACAACCTATCGATTGTAGTATTTAGGTGTCGATCCGCAGGAAGATAGAGAAATATCAATTTTCAATAAAGAAAACTACTTCTAAAACTAAACAATAAAAGTAAAGAGGGGGGGTTTGTTCTAAAATCCTAAGTTTGGGTTCAATACCCAGAAGAGAGGAGTTTCAAACAATAAATGTAAATAAAATAAAGAAAAGAAAGATTGGTTTGTTTTCAAGTTTGAGGAGATCTAGGGGCATTCGGTCTACAATTTCTTACTAATTCTATTTATTCGGTTTGTTTGAATTCATGTTTGATTTGATGAGGTTTCTAACCTAAAAGTATTAAAAAGGGTCACTGTCGTGAATTAATAACGTGCCTAGATAGTTTCGGACTTCACAGTCGTTCTTCACCCTAGCTATCTAGACCCATTAAGCTCTTGTTAGCCTTTGGAACAAATATTGATACAAATACTTTGGGTGGATAGATTAATGTTCCTCGAATTCTAGAGCTGTCACTAACCTAGAGGGATATTTAAGTCACATGCTCCAAAGTATATATCAATATTTGTTCTAAGGTGTCCTGCTTATGGGTTTGACTTCACGGTCGTTCTTCACCAAACCCTAACCCTAATTTCTGTAGTTCCAGGTTGGATATCAAAATACGGTCGCTTCTAATCCAAATCCTAAGGTATTTGTACTCATAATTTGGTACTCTCCTATCCCATCCTAACTACTTTGGTTCTTTCGAATCCAAAGCGGGACTTGTCCAATTCAAGTACTAAACTATGTAATTAGCACAAATGATAAATCACAGAAATTAACAATCAAATCTGATAAAACAATCATAATAAAAACAAATATCTAAATAAGCTAGAATTAAACAAGTTCATGCATTGACCTAAACTCCTAGAAAGAGAACTACTCTCTCTTTGAGAGATTCATAACAAAGTTTGACAAAAACAATAAGAAATGAAGTAAAGAAATGATTACACCCTTTCTTAGATCAAAAACCTTGATCTTGCCGACTCCTTGCTCGAATCTTCTTCTTCTCCTTCCTTGAAAAGCCTTCGGAACTTCGAGAATTTCTGCAGATCTCTCTCTCTCAATTTGTGGAAAATGGATATGTAATAGTGAATGATGAGAAAGATGAAATTTTGCCTCTTTTATAGCGAAAGATCTTGCTCAATTTAGAAGCTAGAAATGGAGTTAGTGGGTGCACTCCTCAGACTGCCATGTCTATTTTTGACTTTCTAAAACGTGTCCCTGATGTGCCAAAAATGGAAAACCTCTTGAAAATGCGAATTTCTAGCTGTCTACGGGTCCAGAGCGTCCGCACTGGTGGTGAGTGCGGGTGGTCTAAGTCGCACTGGCTCCAATTTTTCTTTGGTTCCAAGTTTCCTTTTCTGAATTTTCTGCGTTTTTCTCTGAGTGCGTCCGCACTGGCCTTGGAATTTTCTGTCTTTCTGAAGAATCTGAAGGTTGCAAAAATCGGCTAAGTACTGAGTGCGAATGACCCCACTCGCACTGAAGGTGACTGCGGACGCATTGCGCTCGGACTTCTTGTCTGTGAAATTCTGCGTGCTGGAAATTTGTCTAAGTACTGAGTACGTACGCACTGGCTGTGAGTGCGTCCGCAGTGAGAGACTTTTTCTTCATTTTGCATCGTTTCCTGCACTGTTAAGGCGAGCGAACGCAGTAACTTGATTCTAGGTGTATTCTATTCATTTTATATTCAAAATACAAGATATTTGGTGTTATTTTATGATAAAAACTAGATCG
Source organism: Carex parvula (assembly GCA_025461045.1). Classification (NCBI taxonomy): domain Eukaryota; kingdom Viridiplantae; phylum Streptophyta; class Magnoliopsida; order Poales; family Cyperaceae; genus Carex; species Carex parvula. Next base: position 42,890 of record JAJGRW010000708.1, read on the forward strand.
ACGGTGTATATAATTTACACCTATCAACTATTTTAAAACTAAATGAAAAATACATTAAACAATACCAGTCACATCATATTTGATCATGTTACATGTGATAACAACGTGACATGCGTGATCTGACTATTTACGTGACGTAACTGTTCTCTATTTACGTCACGTGATAAAACCACCACATACACATATTCAATCGAAAATTCTTGATAAAATATGAAAAATATTAATGCGCACATCATGTCCATCTCAATTGAAAATCGGTTTAAATTGTTGATTTGGCAACCACTGTCCCTATTGCAAGAATATAAAGCTAGTTACTAATTTAGAAAGATTGATGATTTGGTAATTTGTGATACTGTAAATCTGACAAATACAAAATTATCTCAGGAATGTAGGACTAAGTTTTTAACATTACTATTTTGAGTAGATTCCACAGAAGACTATTTTTTGCACATTGAACTGTTCCATTTCTTTTGAAATATTTTTTTCTAGAAAGATGACAAGATTTATTTGTTGGTTGATTATTATTATACTCCAGTTTGAAGCCCAGAGAAAATTAATTCAATGCTGGAAAAAAAAATAGGCATTTTCACTTTTTTTAAATGGTATTTATTTATCAGATTCTTCAATATTGTAACATACGAGTAAATTGCAGATCTCAACCTCAATTACCCTAAAATTTATAAAATTGATCTAGCAAATGCAAAAAAAAAAAAAACGCAAAAATAACCCAAAAGATAAGAACACATTGTTGTGGACTTGCGGTAGACCACTTTTTTAAATCAGGGAGAATTTCACATGTATCCCTCAAAAATCTTGAAAGTAAGTACTGCTCTTTCAAAAAATTACTATATCATATTTATCCTTTTAAATTTCTACTTTATCTTTTATTAAGAAAATAAAAGTACGTAGTCTGTGTAAAAAAAATATATTTTTTTAACTTAATATTGAATTTAAATAGAAAAAATAAAAGTCAATTGACCTCTATTTTTTTTCTAAATTTTGTGCATGATTTTCTATAATTTAGAATAAAATATTATAGAAGTACTATCAAATTGATCTTCATTTTTCACGGAAAAAATTTATAGAATTGACTACTTATGTGTTAGATCTCTTATATGAGTAGAACTACGGTGTGACGTGCTCACCAACGGGTTTGGTGAGCACACCTCCAAAAAACGCATTTTCAAAGTTCAAATAGTCGATTCGAACCTTCCAACGTGTTCTTCATATTAATATGTGCTTGGAGACCAAATTTTACATTTTTTGGAAATTTTTTACTATTTTTTTAGAATTTTTGAAAATCAGTGTTTTTTGAAATTTTTTTTTATTTAATGAAAAGCTGATGATTTTCAAAAATTCTAAAAAAATAGTAAAAAATTTCCAAAAAATGTAAAATTTGGTCTCCAAGCACATATTAATATGAAGAACACGTTGGAAGGTTCGAATCGACTATTTGAACTTTATAAATGCGTTTTTTGGATGTGTGCTTACCAAATCCGTTGGTGAGCACGTCACACCGTAGTTCTACTCCTCTTCGAAAATCTTAATCTGCTCCTGTTCTAACTGGTTGGTATTTGAAAACAAATATTCCGTACAACAGAGGACTAAAGTGAAATTGACCGTGATGGGACCAGTTTGTTCTACTTCCCCTCTCTGTCGGGTCCGGATCCCTAAAGTAATCCAACTTTTGAGTTTTCGATCGGGACTGTCCGATTCGATTCTGTCGCTTGAAATTGTCTCGATATTCGAATTCGTCATCGGATTGTGTGCGCTGTACTTCGGAATGGATGGTTCGGATCCGAATCAGACGGTCCCGATTTAAAACCAAAAATTTATGTTACTTCACTGGATCCGAATTCCTCTCTTTCTCCCTCGTGACACAATGTTGTTTCCACTCGCAAAGAAGCTCACAAGGAAACACAACGGTTAGATATTTGACATTGGATACAAAAACAAAGAACCCAACTTTGAAAGGTGCGTTCGTTACAAATACCATACAATACAATGCAGTACCATTTCCATCTCCTCTCTCTCTCTCTCTCTCTCTCTCTCTTCACATGGGAAGCTGTTGACATGGCGCTTCCACTCTGAGACGACTGTTTTCCCTCTCTTCTCCCTCCGATTTGTTTATTACCTGTTTTGGTCTCTCTCTCTCTCTCTCTTCTCAATTTAATATACGCCGATTTGATTTTCTAGTCCGTTCTGGGTTCTCTCTAGTCTCCACGCGTTACCTATTAAAGGCAAAGAGAAAGTGCTAAGCTTTTGCTGCTACTCCTCTGATGCACTTGGTTGTCTCTGTTTAGCTTCTTGCTTTTCTGGTAAGTAATTTAAGGCTAACGAATTTAATTCACTGTAAAGTTGCCTTCTTTATAGGGTCCCTTTTTCACCCCATACCATTTGTCCATTTCATAGCTTTTTCTACTTGTTTGTCTCTGATTGATTTTCTCTGAATTCCGATTCTCTCTAACCTTTTGTTGGTGTCTAGTTTTGTTTTAGAGGTGTTCTTCCATGTTAGTCTCTCCTCTCTACTTTTTATTCTAGTTTTCATGTGTAACCATTTATCCCAATTTCTCCCGGCCATGCCATTATTTTGCAACACAATCTTTAGTGTTTCCCAATTTACATTCCGCTTAAATTTCTCCTTTGAACAAATTTATGTTTCCTGCAGCAACGAAAATAAAATATTCATATTTACTTTTTCAAGATTTTCTTCTGATTTTTTTTTTAATCCAGTAAATGGTTTTCCAGTCTTTTCCTTATCAGCTTAATCAACTAGGAAGAAAAGCTGTTGGAATTAAAATTGGTGCAATTGAAGAATTCTTAAACTCAATTCCAGCTTACGGCGAACTGGTTTGGATATTTGGATACAAATTCTATTTCAGGTTAGAATCTCATTCTTAATCTAATTATTTATCGATTTCAATTTTTCATTTGTCTATATTGCAAATAACCCTCTGAACATGCTTTGGAGTAGTTACTTTAATTCCCTTTTGTGTCTATAAAAAAAATTCAAACTACTGATTATGGTTAGGGTTCGCCGCCATTACGCTGGTGCGGCGATGGCAGGAGCCTTACGGTTTTACATCAGACAAATTTAATCTGAGCCACCTAATTTTGATCAAACTGTTATAATTGAATAAAGGTAGGGTTTTCCATCACAATAATAGCGAGCTGACATGAGTCGGCTCATGTCGGGTCCACGATATGAAATTATTTAAACGAATGATATGGTTGTGAATTTTTGCTCCTCATGATAATTAATGTAGATATTAGATACACATCAATCATGATTCATGAATGTCTAGAATTCCAAGTGTCCAAATATAATTGTGCTGTCATATCATTTATTGTGAAACCACTATTTCATTGGATATAGACCTACTCTATGTGTGTCTTAGATAAATAATTTCTATATTTACATTTGCCTTTTATTAGAAAATTGATATGTATAGATTTTAGTCTGTTATCCTTTCTGCATATTTATCTTTGAAGTTCACTTGTGGTTTGATCTAACCAGCTAAATTTATCAGTAGGCGCTAAAACCGGGCCATACATAAGCTATCTTTTACGGTTGTATATTATTTTTCATATAAAATTTTGCTTTATTTTTCCTACCCCAGCAGTAAAAAAATGCATCTGGAGACCCGTGCAAGATGCCAGCAGGATGATCATACTTATACAAGCTCTTCTGATTGCGAAGGTCAAAACGAAGAAAAACACCAGATTCAAATTCAAAACCCCCACAAAATCATTTCTTTAAATCAAAATTCAAACCCAGAGAAAATCCGTTGCAAGATACCAATAATTTTTGAGAAAGAGCACTTACAACCTTACAATTACAACCCCGATCTTACATTCCTTGAACTTATCATTAAAGGCCTGAAGAACCAGAGGGCCCACCGCATAAATGATCTGGATGATTTTTCAAAGAAATTGGTACTGGATTGGATGGAAGCATCTCTCAAGGCAAGGATTCAACCTAAATTTCCAATAGAGTTGGGATCAGCAAGCATGGTTACAACATCTAACAAGAGACAGGAATCTCAAATTGCCACTTATTCTAAAAAAAGTTCTTCCGTGTCTTCTTACCCATCTAGTTCATCTACAAACAGTACCTCTTTCTGTACCAGTACTGATATCGGGCTGCTACGCTGGGTTTGGCATGATGGGTTGCCCCATTTCCAATTTTCTACAGATGGTCCAGACAGGGTCTTTGTTGCGAACCCAGCAAAGGTTAAGTCCAAAAAAGATTTGGCTTTGGATTATATTTACCTATTTCATGAGGTTGGAAATGCAAAGAAGGAATCAACTTCAAGGTTTCTTGGTAATATGCGGGTTTCAAGCAGTTCCGTTTTGAATTCAAATGGATCCAATTGTATTGAGACCGAGTTTGTTCTTTTCGGATCTAAAGAGGATTACGATCAAGAAATGCGAAGTCCTTGTTCATCATTAGTGAAAAACAAGGGGCTGATTAGAAAAGTTGCTGAGATGCTAAAGCCAAGCTCACCTTTGCCAAGGTACACCCATAAATCATCCAAATCGATATTGTTTAATCCAAGCACAATAGAAGGTGATATCAGTGGGATTAAACAATCAGGATCCACATGTTCTATAACTTGTGAAAACTTCCCGACTAATCATGAATTAGCAACAATAATCGTCAGGGATACCGAGAATAGTGCCGTGAAGGAAGAACCAGTGATTGGTGGGTGGGGTTTGAAAATTCTTCAGAAAATTGAGACAAGGAAGAACAGTTCTTCTAGAAGGAAAATAAATGTTTTGGTGCCAAAAGGGTTTCATGGGGGCCCGGCTGGGCCAAGTGCTGGCCCCGCTAGTCTTAGGGATAGGTGGTCTAGTGGAGGCTGCGATTGTGGTGGGTGGGATTCGGGATGCCCCATTACAGTATTCAGTAATAGGAACGAGTCGGGTGCTTCACCGCATGGTGAGTCGCATGAAAGCGGCCCAGACAATCTCTTCATTGAGGTCAGTGTTCAAACTTTTTCTTGTCCCAATTCAGTTCTCCGGGTAATTAACCCTGTGATGACTACAGTAATAATATATACACCAGTTAGTAATAACAAAAAGCAGACAGTTTTTGAGTTTTTCCAAATAACAAAACAAAGTTACCTGATCATATAATGAATAAATTACCCTTGATTGTTTCATACCATTACTTGGCAAAGTGTTGTCTGTTACTCCAAAAGCACCTCAAATTTTTTGGGTGCCGTCTTCGATATGGAAGTGCAGTGTCTAGTGTTGTATGATGCTTTGATCTAGATGTAAGAACTGACTTCAGGGGTAAATTGTTTATAAGAACATTTTCTAAATAAATTGTTGTTCTTTCAGGGAATTCGGCATGATGAACCGGTGCTAAAGCTAGTGGTTGTAGGTGAAAATGCATTCATGGTGTACTTCCCGTCGAATCTCTCCATGTTGCAATGTTTTTCTATTGCGGTGGCAATGGTTCACGCTCAAACACCAGACCTCTATCCCAAGCTCTGAAATATGTGCTCTGGCTTATATACATTTTGTAGGTCTTTGTTTATTTTTTTTGCTCATTTTGTTGACAATGTAAATGTAAATATTATAAAATATATAGGAATTTGGCTATGACTGAACAATCAGTGCGCAAATGGATTGAAATAAAGTTGAGCCTCAATATGTCGATGAATTGTTCCACGTTTGATGCAATTGTAGTCTAATTGTCAGTGCTGCTCATAATTTGTTTAGCATTAAATCTGTCTAATTTTAGAAAAAAAATTATAAATAATTTTCAGGCCTTAATTGAGAAAATTTGGGGATGAAGAATTTCCTTTCTCACGCAGGTTGTTAACTCTCTCATAATAAATAATTCTTCATTCTCTTCCAATTGTTTTGGCCTATAGCAAGTTAGCTACAGCGATTAAAAAAAATTACCCTTAACTAGGCGATTCTGGTAAGGAGGCTTATATTAGCTTGCTGAGTAGGCACACCAAATAAGAAGAGAGATTGGACCCATGTAATTGTATCAGAGAATTGGGTTTAGTATTTAACGACATTAAGCAATTGTAGTCCATGTTGGGACATTTAGGGCTGAAGCATGATTTGGAACAATAATCGACGGTTAGTGTAAGAATTAAGAGATGTGCTCTTGCAACAAATCATGGTTATTACTCCAAGTTTCACTTGGTTATGTACAAGTTCTATCTTACGATTGATCTGGTCGTGATCGACCAAACCTGCTAGAATAATAACACTCTTTCCACAGTATCTTACGATTGATCTTTTGTGTTTGTTGACATTGTTCAAATGCCCTGTTTACAAAGTATCTACCAATTCTATATTTTGCCTCAACTTTCTACAAATACTAAAACAGAGACTAACACATATGTAATGCACAAAAATGAAAAAACTTTCTACAATACTTGAACAAATGTCAATCCATCAAGAGGTGCAAAGCACTCTTCAGGCAATACTCGAATTGCTTCCCAACCTGTTTTCTTCTTATCATGTCAGAAGCCCCATCAGGTTTTCTTCTTATCATATTCGAAGATCAATTACAAATGAAATCTGTCATCTCCAGTCCTGCCAATAATCAAGCTGTAATGCAACAAATTTAACTCATATTCAATTTAATTTAACTTAGAAAAAAAAACATCTGCAAAGGCTGGTGCACATAATCATAATCAGCTCTTTCCAAAATTCTTAAAAGTATGTCAAATTACCAACAAAATACCATCGACCTCAGGCAACAGAAAGAGGAAAATTACGAGTAAAAAAGAGAAAAATTGAAAATGTATGTCTCATGGCCAGTCCAAAGAGGCACTGCTAGAGAAGCAAAGTCCCCAAGGCGATGGAATATGAGACCGCCTCAGACGGAGGAACTCAAAAGAGAGAACCTTCAACGCCTAAAGGCTTTTTCTCTGACGTTTACCTCGGACTATACAAACACTTATCAGTTTGCTCCATTAAGGTAGGAGATCTCTCGCCATAAAGAGATCTTCCCGTCATTGATCGATTCTCCTAACAAAAGAAATATTTTTTTTTTAAAATGATCGACTCATGGCCAGTCCAAAGAGGCACTACTAAATTAGTAGAGTCCCCAAGGCAATGGAATATGAGACCGCCTTCTAATGGAGGAACTAACTTGAAAAGCTGAGAGCTTTACAGGGAAGAACCGTCGACATTTCAAGGCTTGATTTGTGACGTTTACCTTGGAATTTACAAATAAACAAATGATTTGCTCCGGATAGGTTGGAGGCTTCTCACCCTGAAGAAATCCTCCCGTCACATATAAAAAATACCAAAAAATATTATATAAAATACGAAAATTCAAGAACAAAAAGAATGAAAAGTGCAAGCTGATTAGAATTGGCCTGAATTTCTCCTAATTGTAACAAAGTTTAACAAAAGAACTGAGGAGAAGATGGAAGACGGAAGAGGAAGAAGGAAGATGGAAGATGGAAGATGGAAGATGGAAGAGGAAGATGAAAGATATGGAGAGGCGGCGAGGGTTTTGGGGAGGTGGCGTTCGGGCTCTGGGGATCGTTGTATTAATAGCGGTGCTAGGGTTTACGAATTGAAGAACGATTACCCCTACGCAGCGGAATAGTGGGCGGTCTTGATGCGGTTAGCTTTAAGAGTCGTGCGGACCAAGTAAACTCGCGATCTTGATGAGAATGTAACGGCTCAGAGAAGACGGCCCAAATTAGTGTCGGCGACGACAGGGGAGCTCCTTTGTTGGGCTTTTAAAAGAAATCTGAAATGGGCTGAAAGCGTAAAATGAAATGAGGCTGCCTGAGACGGTGTCTAGCGCCCGACCTTGCAATTTTATTTTCTGTGATATGTTTTCAATTACTTTTTAAAAAAGATATATGAAAAAATAGAAGAAAAGGAATAAAAAGAAAAAAAAAATACAGTCCATCTATATCAACATCTCGCCCTAAGTATTCCAGATCAGATGACGATTATCAAATTTCTTGATTATTGACATTCAAACCATATAGTAAATACTTAATTTTAGATGTGAAATGATAAAAGATCATGGTAACAGTGTTATCATTTTGTTAATTATTTTTATATAATTTTTGTTTAAATATTATTCATGAATTTTCTTTTTATATTATTTCTGTAAAAATAAATATTTAAGATGCTATTCTATCTTTATATCATATTTATTAATAGAGGAGGGTTCAAATGTAGGGGTGTAAACGGATCCGAATTATCCGTTCCGAATCCGATTCGTATCCGCTTGAGATCTGAATTTAGATAATCAGATTCGGATATTTTCTGCATTCGGATCCGAATATTTTCTGAATACATATAACAGTTCCGACTTGGGATATCATATCATATTTAACGGTTTGGATCGACTTTTGGACTTTAAAAATCACAAAACCGAATTGTTGTAAGATGTTGTAACTTTCAATGCTAGCCGTTGAGGCTTTTTCTTCCATTTTTGGCAAGTATCGGAAGTAGGAAAGGAAGTTTGAATGGTGTATTTGGTAAAAGTTGCACTGGGGTCCGCTAATGTTTCCAAATCTAATTATGTGTATTTTTTTTTTATTAATCTTCGACACTACCTCCAATTTCTACCATCTTAATATTTTTCAGACCCAAGTCTCATTTGACCCAAACTTCTCAATTGATTATCGTAGGTTTATCGTGTTATAACATCAAAGTTGTTCATACATATATCAACAACACATCAACAGCTCAGCTGCAGATGTACTTGTACCTATTACAGATTCATGACATATCCATAAACATAGGGAAAGTATATACCTCATAACTAACCTGAGAAATTCTAGCCAGATTTACAAGAAAATGAGCCTGAGAATTTTCGATTTGATAAAAAAAACTCAAGTAAAAAAAAAAATACATCGAGTTGTTTTGCTTGGTTTCTTAGTAGATTGAGATAAAACACTCAAAGTATAAAAAAATACATGACTTGCATTTTAATAATGATTCTGTGTCTTGAAAGTTAAAATATTTCAAGTTGTTTTTTTTTTCAAAAAAGTCATTAAAATATGAATATTTACATTTTAACGTGCAATGTTTCACATTAAAATAATATTTTGATCAACTATGTTATGTGTATTTTTTTAATCATACTATTACCTTTGACTGATTAATTTTAATCGCAATATTTACGTTTTTAATGGCACACTTGCTGGCATTTAAGCCTATATAAATTTGCACTAAATGGAAGAAAATAAAACATGCATAGTTTAAATTAAGCTATATTTAGAATTTTAATTATTTGCGGTTACAAACTGTGCACAACTTTCTATTAAATATATTGAGTAATTTCTTTATTCAAATCTGACCTTTCAATTTTGTCGTATGTGAAATAATAGAAAAAAGAGTCAAACAAAGACTGACAGCCAAATTATGTACAGGCAACACGCCCGAAATTTTTATCATTAGGAATTTTAATTATAAAATATATGAAAGATTTTGCGGATTTCGACATATAGGAAAAACGTTATACTCCATAATGTTCATGAACCATCATGGTCTGATTAGCGAAAATCATTTAATGAAATTATCGGACATTGTGGAGTATCACGGCCCGTTAGCGAAAAAAAAAAATAATTTGGCCGTTTTGATCAATCGCAACCTGGAACAGCGAAAAAAAAAAGTCAGACCATTGATGTCTATCACAGCCTGAGACAGCGATTTATCGATTTGTAAATTATTTGACAAGCGTAACTATGGAAATTAAAAAAAAAATTGAATGACAATGATATAATTAAATTAAATTAATTAATAATGGAGCATTTGTTGAATTCTTCGGATTTCGTGTACTAGGTTGCATGTACACTGCACCTGGCAATTTTTGTTCGAAGAATATTACATAGGTTGAACCATTAAAATAAATTTAATAAACATAAGTGAAAAGAGAAAGTTGAATTCATTGTATCTCTTGCGGCCTCTCTGGACGTTGGTAAACATAACGGCCTGGTCTTTCTGGATGTTGGATTGTTGGTAAATATAACAGCGTGCTTAATCATAATAACTCACAAACGGTAATTTGCTAATTGGACTATGATGGTTTATAATGTCTGAATTATGAATTTTTTTCTATATGTCAAATTTCACGAAATTCTTTTTCATTAGCGATATTTTATTTATTTATATTCCTATTAATAAAAATTTTGGAGCAACATTAGGGCTGCTAATGAGCCAAGCTCGGCTCAAAACTCAGCTCAGTACGTCATATAACTATACAGGTCCAACTCGGACTCGGCTCGGTCTTGAAAAAAAAAGTCCAGCTCAATTCAATGAGTTTGAGTCTTCAGCTCGGCTCATAACTCGTGAGCTCAACTCATGTCAAGTATTAGAAAAACAAATATTAAAATCTAAAACTAAACATTCATGTGCTTTGTAATTATAACACTAAAACTAAACATTCATGAGCTCCGTTATACTATCTAAAACTGAACATTAAAATCTCCGTTATATTACATTTCAAGTTCAAATTATAACACTAAAACTAAACATTCACGTGCTTTGTATGATCTACCAAAATTCAAAAAATCACTAAAATTAAAAAATTTAACATATCATTTACAAATATTCAAATTAATACCAAGCATTAGAAAAAAAAATACAAACAACATATCAATCTGACACAAGATAATTTGATAACCATCTCTAATCTCATGCTAAAAAATAACAAAAGGCTTTCATTTTGCATAGCTCCAACATGGAATATAACCACAGCTCTCTAAAATTCATAAACCTTATATGCATATCCTCCAACTCATTGGCTCATGAGCCGGCTCGGGCTCGGGCTCAGGCTCAGGCTCGGCCTGTTTGAGTGATAAAATATGAGCCGAGCCGAGTTCGGACTTTATTTAATTTAGAGCTGACTCGATATAATTTATTGAGTTGTTCAACTCATTGGCTTTGGCTCAGCTCATTAGCAACCCTAGGCAACACGCACCATTTCTCTCTCTCTTTCTTTCTTTTTTAGGAAAAAACCGTAGGGGCACACACCATTTTGTAATTAATTGTTCGCGTCTTATGTCTTGTGTCTTGTGCTATTATTCTTTCTTCCATAATTTCAATGTCTAGATATTTTTAAAAATAAAAAAATTCTTAGATAATTTTGTAATTTTATGTTTAACTAAGAATATTAATTAAAAAAATTGGCTTTATTGTGTTTTCTTCTTTAATTAGGCTGACACCTTCATTTTTTTCATTTATTCATTACTACTCTATTTCCTCTTTTTTTATTCTGATTCGGGAAAGTTCTTGTACACTTCATCACGTACTCATCATCAGCTTAGAACTTTTTTTCAAGTCGATATAAATATTATCTCATAAATGTTGCATTGCTAATAGTTAAATTTTATATTTTTTTTCATAATTTTCATTATTTCTAATTGAATTTCACAATTAAATTTGCTAACTAAGTTATTTTGATACATCTATGATCTGAAATAGAGAGCAACGATCTATTGTAATGGTTGGTTCAATCTGTTATGTCTAATTTAAAGATACAACATTTCATCTAAATAATAACCGAGTTATGTCACACTTTGTTGTTAATAGTGTCATACTTCATATGAATCGAAATAATACTCGATCGGTGTTCGAATCCACATATTTTAAACTCATTTTAGAAAAATCAATTGATTATATCACAACAGATGAATATAAATTGTAGCAATAACATATTAGAACTTGTCGAGACTTACATTTTCTGATAGCAAAATCTAGCCTAATTAGACATTTAATTTAACTTATATGACACAAATTGTTAATTACTTAACAAACTAAATATCTAATAAAATACCGATAACACCTAATTAAATTGCAAGATTTACTGCTCCAAAACAGTTTTTTGCGCCACTTCACCAAGACTATTAGACTGACTCACAATTAAGAAAAGAAACTAGATGGTAAAGCAAAGAAGAACCATCATAGGCCTGCTAAACGAGTCGGGCCGACTCATGGACTTTGAGTTGGGCTCTTGAATGAGTCAAATTGAGCTGAGTTCAATTTGAGTTGAGTCCAAACTCGGTTCGAACCCGAAATAATTCATCACTAGCCTAGCCGAGTAGATCCGATCTGAGCCGAGTCAATTTAGATGATAAAACAAAGAAGAACCATCAGATCTGATTCAGATTTGATCTCTTGAAGGGTTTGACAATAGCCAAATCCAATTGTTTAATGTAGAAATACAATTGTTTTTGAAATCATATAAAGTAACAAAATTAATATTTTAACTTTCTCCGATACCTAATATTTTGTTGTATTCGGTTAATAAATTTTTTGCACATTTTTTCAAATATATTATATTTATTTATGAAGTTTTAATTGATAGGATACATATCTTCTACACAAAATCACATATCTTTTTGAAAATATTATATATAACTTATTTTAAGATTTTTGAAAATTTCATTATATAAATATATTTGAATCATGCAAAACTTATTTTGAGTAGGAGCAAAAATAGAAGTAAGAGAGTACAAGTTGAAAGAAATGTGTGATATTCATGGATAACATGTGAATCACACATGAACCAAAAATTTAATTTTTGGTATTCAGTTTTTCAAAGATTTTAATCATGAAAATTTCTCCACTCACTATTAAATATCAAGATGGATATGAAGATCAAATCCTTCTGAGTCTTCTCTGATTAAAAATCTAATAAAGTCAACCTATGGTCAAATCACTTAGTTTAAAAATTAAAATAGAAATAAAATTGTAAAATTCATGGAAATGGAAATGCTTGGAATAAATACTAGGAACATATGTACAAGCTCATGAGCTTCTTGAACACAACAAAAAAAAACCTTAAATTGATGATCTATGACTAGAGGTGGCAAAAGAGCTCGTAGCTCGTGGCTCGATCGTGACTCGCATCTGACTTATTCGCCCGTTAATGGACTAAGTTGTTAACGAGCCAGTTCGCTACTAGTTCGGTCTAGAATTAACGATTTCAAGCTGAGACTTAGCTAGCTCGCTAGCCAGCTAGGCATCAATTTGTGAATTTGTATGAATTTGTGTGCATTTTATACTGTCTAGCTCGGTCCAGCTCGATCCAAAAAGTTAAAAAGTTTGTATAATTTATTTTCTTCTTAAAACAAAATTCAACCAGACCCTGCGAGTCAGCTCATCAGCTAGCTCGGACTGACTTGTCACGATTTCAAATTGAGATTTTAGCTCGGATGCCCTAAGTCTAGAGATCGGTTCAGAATTAACATGCTGAGCTAGAACCTAAGCTCGGACCGAACCAGCTCGTTGCCACCCCTATCCAAGACCAAGTCAGATTGAACCAAAGAGGTTTCATAAAAACATTAAAGGCATTGAGTTCAGATCCGAACAGAGGGTGAAGATCCCTTAAAAGTTAAACACAAATTTTGAGCATAGATCCGAACCGTCCGATCAGAATACGGGTCAATCCAGACCGAGGTGGAATGCATAAGGTTCCTTCAATATTCGTGCCAGAGCAGATCCGACGGTCCAGATTCAAACTCAAGTTTTGGGTTACTTTAGGTATCCGAATTCCCAGATGAGTTCCTTTACTGGGCTTGTAAGAGAACCTGAAATGGGCTGAAAGCGTATAATGGCCTAGATTTCAAACTGTATAATATTTACATTGTCAAATGATAAAAGATCGAGGTGACAGCGTTCCCATTTTTTAAATTAATTTAAATATTTTAATTTATTTGGTTCAAGTACCTTGATATATTATTTACATATTACATGCATGCTCTTTTCTTTGTTTCCTGTCGAAAGATGTGTATTTCAATTAAAATCCTTATTCCACAATAAAGAAACTATACTGTTAAAGTTCTATTATCAAATCTAAATATGATTCAAACAACGCGAAACCATGCACCTGTTTTTCTAAAATCTCATAAATATTAAAAAGCAACTCTAAAACTAGAAACACGAGCCAGGCCTATCCCAGCTCTCATTCAAACTACGAAAGAAAAAACAAGAACGATTTTGACACAACTACTAGAAACAACAAATGCCACATAATTCAAGGAACAATGTGACAATGTACCATGCCACAAGAAACATCCACCTTAATTACTAACTCAACAAGCATGCAAATTTACGAAATAACATGAATCTAATGTGTCTTCTCATAAGCTTCTCTCTGATTCGCACAGTACTCGAACAAGCTCCCGTCGAAGCAGCGCCTAATCACTTCCCTCGACAAGTAACCATCCTCATCTCTTGCCAAAATATACAATGCGATCCATTCGAACTTCGCAGCAGCCCTGTCAAGTTACTTAAATTCAATTAAAACAGTTCCACAGATAAACATAGAAATTGTACCTGTATGGATCGATTCGAATCTAACCAGCCAAAGAAGTCGAAAGCTTGTCTATTGCCTTGAGTCATGCTCCATATTTCGCCAAAAGAGAGCTTGTCTGGCTCTGTACGCGCATATTTGCTGAAGATGTTCTCGAAATGAACCGGCATGTATCTTATATAAAAACCCGTAAAATTAGTCTTATAGTACTCTTATAGAATTATTACCATTCATAAAACCTTAACAACATGATTAAGTTGATTTCATGAGAATTTTTACGCAATTACCTTCCTTCGGTATCATAAGATCCAGAGTCACTTCCATGCTTGGCTCTGTGGATGTTGTGTATATAAATTGGAAACAGAGGATTTGGGAACCAACCCTTCCAAATAAAAATTTAGAGCATCAATTAGAACCATGCAATGTGCCAAGGGGGTTCATTAAAACGCTATGTGCGTACAACCAAATATCGCATAAAGCTTACCGTCAAAGTCGGATAGCTCAAGGCGACATTGATAACTATTGCCATCAACAAGGACATTATCACATTGAAGCCAACTTTACGTAAACCTGATGTATATAAAATAAAACCAAACAACATAGATCAGAAAAATTCGCGGTCGGAAAAACAAAAATAACAATTTAAATTGTCTGTCACTACTCCGATCACATTTTTCAGTTCTTATGAGTCGACAATGGGAGTAACCAGTTTCATCTTTTACCCTAATTTTACTATTTCCGTTTTTTTTTTTAAAAGATGAATTTTATAACCATAACTACTTTGTAATTTTTATTTGAAAATTTACCGCGATAGGTTTCCCAGGGATAAACAATGCCATTGTCATCAAGGTCAAAGAAAGCAACATGTTGCTGGAGAACAGAGAGGTTGTAGTGCTTGTGATCTTTGCTTCCTTCAGGGTGGTACATGTCAGGCGCTGCCAGGGCTCGTGCCAAGTCTGCATGCAACCAGAATAATTGGCAATTAATGTCAATTTTATTATATAATCTAATCCTTCCAACAGTGGTTAGTGAAAACATATTTTGTTTAACAAAAGCTTAAATCTTGGCGTTCACGTAAAAATGATTTAGATAAAACAAAGAAGAAAAATAAAGATATATATAGAGAACCAACATGGCTTTGATATGTGATCGTCTAGATCGGCTCTGACCGGCCTAGCGGCGGTCACTGGTGCCTGAAGTGCCATGATTTTCATGTCATCTCTCGCTCCGGTTTTCATATTATCACCTCCTTGCATTTTCTTCTTTATCTCTCTCTCTCAATCTCTCTTTCTCTGGTTTTTCTCTCTTTTGGAAAGAAATTGCAAGTAGCACTGATAAATAGGAGGAGAATTTGAGGAGGGAGATAAGACCAAGCAGAGAAAGTGTAACGTGGATGTCTTGGATGAGACACGAATACATAGAGATGTAACGTGGATGTCTTGGATGAATGGGGTCTCAATTGGTTTTTCTTTTCAGATGACACGTGGTATCATGAGTCAAAAGACTAGAGACTCTCTCAAAAGCGGTTCATGCCGACATTTTTAATAATATCTAAAGTTAAATACAAATTAATAAATATATTAAGAATTTCTGAATTTTTTTAAAAATATCTAAACCGGCTAAATTCTGGCCGATCTTTTTTTCGTTTACACTCTATAAATACTTTTTTTTCTCTCTCTTCCACAACTCACTCATCTCTTAACCGTTTCTCTCTTTTTAAGATAATTTTTTTATTTAATTTAAATTTTATTTAATTTAATTTAGAGTATGTGGTTTAGAGTTTAGAATTTAGAGTAATTTGTTATAGTTTAATATAATTAATATAGTTGATTATATTAGAGTATTTTGATTTTTTAACATAATTAAATTAATTAAGTGTAATTTAATTTAAATAAGACAACTTTCTCTTGTCGGCAAGGAACTTTTGACCTGTGTTGTCCACTTTGCTTTATTGGGTTATGGATAGTCCGCTACTTTACTGACTTGACTTGGTCGCTCGCCAGCATTTCCCATATATAGAAAAAAAGTGTCATCTCATTTGTGTAAATACACTATTGACTATCATATGTGTTCTTGAAATTACCGACTCCGTCCTTGTCCTTCTTACTTTGACTACTGGAACTGCTCGAAGCAAACCGAAAGAAGGAAACAAGGAATACAGAGGTTTTGTTAGCAAGGAGAAAATGAACTAGTGCAAGCATAATTAGAATAATTAGATTATTTGAGTATATTTTAGCAAAATTAGGATATTGTAGTATAATTTAGCATATTTTATTGAAATTAGATTATTTTAGGCGTAATTGGACAATTTAGCATATTTTAGCATAATTGAGCCTATTTTGACCATTTTTAGTATATTTTACCGAAATTAGGGTATTGTAGTCTATTGTAGTCTATTTTAGGTTATTTTAACTGCAATTGGGCTATTTTAGCGTGTTTAAGCAGAATTAAGCTTATTTTGGTCATTTTTAGCATATTTACCGAAATTATGGTATTATAGCATATTGTAGCATATTTTAGATTATTTTAACCGCAATTGATCTATTTTAGCATGTTTAAGCAGAATTAAGTCTATTTTGGTCCTTTTTAGCATATTTTACCGAAATTAGGGTATTGTAGCCTATTGTAGCATATTTTAGGTTATTTTAACCGCAATTGACCTATTTTAGCATGTTTAAGCAGAATTAATCCTATTTTGGTCTTTTTTAGCACATTTTACCGAAGTTAGGGTATTGTAGCCTATTGTAGCATATTTTAGGTTATTTTAATCGCAATTGGCCTATTTTAGTATGTTTTAACCGCAATTGGCCTATTTTAGGTTATTTTAGACATTAGAATGCGTAGAGCACAATCTACGTCTCGTCTAATAGTTGACGAGCCGATCAGTACTAGCAGCACCGAGTATTTCAGTCCTCTCCTGTGGATGCCCCACGACAATCACCGAGTCTCACTGACTTCTCGTGAGGTACGTATCTTTTTTTAGGTTTTCTTTAAATTTTGTTATGTTAACACCATGTTGATTACTTTTTTCAACGCATGATACGTTTCTTTTAGATGTGAAGTTGCGGTGTGTTCACATGCAGTAATATGAGGTGATGGACCAGTACCTCATCAACCTGGGTCTCTACCAGGTTGTGGACATCTTGCGGACTGAGAGAAATATCATCAATGCATCTCTCATCGCAGGACTGGTGGAGCGATGGCGTTCCGAGACGCACACGTTCCACATGCCATTCGGAGAGATGAAAGTGACACTCCAGGATGTGAGTGCCCTTTGGGGTTTGCCTATCAGTGGCACACTCGTTGGCGGCATATCTGACAGCCGGAGATTTGCTGCTGATATCGAGTGGTTGTTGGGAGTTGATCCTCTCTCTCTCATTGGAAATCGTGGGCAGTCCAAATTTCATCTGAGGATGACGAAGTTACGAGAGCACTTCATCGCTGGTTTGACGGCAGATTCCACCGATGAGGAGATTCAGAGGTAAAAACTATAAATTGTTTCTATTACATTTACTATAAATTGTTTCTATTACTTTTACTATAAATTGTTTCTATTAGATTTTTTATATGTTTTGTATTGCAGATATACACGGGGCTACGTGATGGACCTTTTTGGTTCTGTCATGTTTCCTGATTCCAGTGGTGATATGATGCCAATGATGTATCTTCTGCTGCTGACAGACCTTGATCAGCCATCGCCGTACAACTGGGGTGGGCATGTCTTAGCCTAACTGTACTCCCACCTGTGCCGTGGTTGTGAGGTAAGTCTCTAACTCTTTTCTTACTTAATTATTTAATCAATTAAAACCGATGATGGTTTTTCTCAACGACATCAAATTGGCTCGTCAGGTAATGCATCTAAAACTGCATAGTTTTTCCCTAACTTGGTACATGCAGGTAATGCACCTCAAGGTTTGATCTGACAAAATAATTTTTTTTCAGCTTTTGTCCTCGATCAAGGAGTACGGGCATGGGATCACCATGCTGGGAAAGAAGAACTGGAGACATCTTGGGTCCGCACCCTCAAGAAGAATGCAAATTATATTGAGGATGCCGGGCAAGGTGGGAAGCTCATCATCATGTTGCGAGACGCCAGAGAGAACATCAACTGGCGTGAGATAGATCCGACCGAGCCTAACGAGAGCCCGGTTAGGATGTCTAAGATGCCACCTTCCCCCGATGAGCATTCAGAGTGGGACTACCATCGTTGGGTATTGTCTAATGCTGGGTAGGAGGCATTCTAAGACGAGCATGGACGTCCGGTTCAGACCCATGTATGTCATACTTCAGTAGCTGTCAGGTTTGTACAAATTTCTTCCTTCAGATCAAATTTACTAAATTATGTGTATGATTGCAGGATCCGGCCGAGATACCGCCATAACCACCACCTCAGGAGTTCTTTACTACGGATGTCGAGTCCCTCTCGTGCAGTCTCGATGAGATAAGGGTATACGAGGAGGGTTTTATGTCGGCACCGCCAATACCCCGATATGGGACAGAGATGCCACATGATAGAGAGGCTAGTGGTAGCGGGTCTCATACTCAGCCTGACTTTGGGACTGGGCTCGCTGCATCCATCTTCGGTACACCCCCGCCAGTCTCGATAGTCTCTAGGGGTGAGTACATATGGGATACTGCCGAGCGGATATGCAGCTACGCCGATGCTGGTATAGAGACCCCGAGAGAGAGAGCCTGGCCGCGGGAGCGCCGGGCAAACACCGGAGTACCGCCTGAGCGATGGTCCCCCTCTCCGTTTCAGTAGTATCGTGGCTAGTTTTGTACTATTTATATTTGGTACACTATGTTTGGCGCTTTATGTTTGGATTATTCTATATTTCGGTTCTTTTGTATGTGTGCTTTTATGGTACTATTTTTATATTTTCTAGATAAAATAAATTATCATGATAATGCTAAATAGAAAATACTACAACAATAACAATAATAGTACAACATAAAATATAAACAGAAAATATTTAAAAAAATGAATAAGTGTTTTAAACAACAGAATAAGTACTTTAAAGATTAAAGGCACACCAACTGACGCATCTCAAAATAAATTGAGTCGGTGCAAGTACCCAGAAAAATAGTCAAGAAAATAATATTACAATACAATGACAAAATAAAATTACACTATATAATCACAAAGTAGTACAAGAAGAAAATATTTTGTGTGTAAAAAAAAAAAGGAGCAAACCGGCCAGATTCTGGCCCGCTTCTGGGGAAGAGGAAACCAGCCAGAATATGGCTGGTTTGAATATTTTTGGAAAACCCCAAAAATTCTGAGTATATTTATTAATTTGTAATTAACTTTGGATATTAATAAAAATGTCGGCGGTTCATGTATATTAATTTGCATATATATCAGAGCGATCTAAATCCACAAGTAGTGAAATAATAGAGAACTGAAACCGCTTTTAGTATACATGAAAATCAAAAGTTTGTTTATTGAGAGTGGTTAGCATGCTCTTATAACCTATATTTTTATTAAGAACAATTCTAATTAATAGCTAATAGGGGTACTAGCAGTCAAAATATGACTTGTGTTATTCTCTTTATTTTTTCTTTAATACATGTCTAGATCATTTTAGAAAATTATAAATTAGATGGAAAGAGATAGAGAAAAAAGACAAAATATTAAAGGAGAAAAAAAAAAAGCAAAAATACGGGAACTACACACCATATATATAACATATTCGCTCCAAATTACGCGGTATTGATCTAATTTATTACAAATTAATCTAAATTATTTCGTATTAATTTAAATGGTTACATTTACAGATGAAACAAAAATAGAAACTTGGAAAGCTGTTGATAGCTAAATATGAAGTTACAGGTGATAATGAAAATATTTCCTTCTTAGAACGTACTTAAGGATAAGGAAATGGTAGAATTATGCATTAACAAAATTGTAGGAAATGGTAATAGTACCAGATTTTTGTTGGACAGGTAGGCTGGAAATTGTATATTACAGAGTATATATCCTCACTTCAAATTCCGAAATTTTTATTAATATCCAAAAAAAAAAAAATTTCAAATTCTACACCCTGTTTAACAAGATTTCGAAAAATATCCAAACCGCAATTTTATTTCACATTTTCGGGCCAACTTTCCTCAAATTAAATCCACGGTTTTAGAAAACCTATTTTATTTTTTGCGGTTTTAGGCTAAAACTGTGAATTTAATTTGCGGTTTTTATTTTTTTTTCAATAACACAAAGAAATATTTTAGTTTTTCTTACACCCGCAAAAAATCCGGCCTAAAAAATGTTGATCCGGATTATTTGTCGCAGTCTTTCTAATAAATCAAATTATATAGTATTCCATCTATTTTCAAAGAAATATATAAAATATTTCTAATATTTGAATAAAAACATATAAATTATAACATTTCTAATTAATTAAAAAAAATCTAAGACCTTAGCGGTTTTGGAATTCCAAAACCGCAAAATTATTTTGCAGTTTTAGGCTGAATTTCTGCAAAAAAATTTTGCGGTTTGGGCAGATTTCGAAATTTCTTAGAATGGAGTGTAGATTTTGAAATTTGATATTTTTTTTGGATAAAAATTTCGGCTTCAAATTGCTTGTAAACTAATATTTAATTTCTGAGGTATTTTTTACCAAATGGCATACACATTTCGTTTTTTAGACAATTGACAGATGATTATCATAAAGAATGGTGTGAGTTCGTAAATCAGTTTAGGGGTTCCAACTTAATAATACTAATGATCAAATAAATTGGAGATGGATAACCAATGTACAATATACTGTTAAATCATTGTACTCATGGCTTGAATTTGGTGGAATTCCAAATTTATAATTTATAAATATGTGGAGTACTAAAGTTCCTTTAAAGGTTAGAATTTTTTTATGATGAGTGAACAAAAAGGATATTGACTAAGAGATAATTTGACTAAGAGAGGTTGGACATGTGACTATACATGTGTATTTTGTCATGAGTTAGAGACAGTGAATCATTTACTCTTTTTTCCATTGGTTTCAGCTATATGACAGTGAATTGTCTTACATTATGGCTTTTATTTCAATTGTAAATCAATACAGGAACTATGGGAGATAGATGCATGCATACCCTTTAAAAATGCTAATTTAGTTAAATTAATAAGAGGGGTGGTGATATGAACTATTTGGTTAGAAAAGAACAAGGTATTTATTATAGGAGGTGCTGCTAAGAACATTCAGACCATAGGAGCTCAAACTTTTTTTTTTTTTTTGGGGTTTCTTACATGGCCCGTAGGCCACTCAAATTATTTCAGTTGCTAATTTTTAATGGAAACACTAAAAGGATGACTCTTGGTCCTAACTTACTCTTTTATTGCCATGTGATACTAATTAGGCAGTTTCAATTATCATCCCTTATAGGAATAGGAACAGACTACAATCCATATACTTGGTTCAGGACTAGCATGTGAAGAGTCAGGTAGAAGACTGACAAATGAGGACTACATTCCTATGTGTGTCTAAGGGCTTTTCCTAAAAAAAAAAAAAAAAAACACATGGCTATGTGTCTTGTTTTAATTTTTGTTTTAGTATTTTGAGTTGTTGTTTGTTGTTTAGGTCAAGGTACTATAGACAGTACCTGGTAGCATATAAGTTTCAGTTTTTCTTTAAATGACTTGGTGACTACAATATGGTATCAAAAGGTTAGTACCAGATTCTTAAAAAACATTAATGATTTTTTTTAATAGAAATTGGTGGAATAGCCCACTATTTTTTTTTTAGAAAAAAAGAAGATAAAAGAGCTCTCCAAATTATATTTGTGCCTCTTTAGATTTTTTTTTTTTTCAAATATTTCTTAGCATAAATGAGATCGCAATGATGTACTCCATTTTTCTAATAATAGCGTCACCACTTTGGTTTATGAACTGTACCATAATTAATTTATTATTCTCGATTTAATTTGTACTAAAAGTTTGTATCTCATTATTTTAGGTATGCACCTTTGTCTTTGTCTAAATCCTACTTTGGTACGTAGAGTTTATTTTAGGATTAACAGTGTTGAGGCTTAAAAATTTGGAGGTCTAAATTGGTTATTCTAATTTAAGCTGGCCTAAGTTGTTCATATTTGGTTGAGATCTAATGTTAAATTATTATTTAATTTATTTCTTGTTTGGTTGGAGTTTATGGCTTAATTAATGTTTTGTTACAATTTATAATATAATTATGATTTTGGTTTTGTTTGTAATACGATGATAATTTAATTTAAGATTAATAGGTAAAATTAACTCATATTCTGTATTTAGAGTGAAAAAATTATAAACAGCTACAAAGTATATAAAGGAAGCAATTCAATATATATAAAGAAATGAAGTTAAAATTCGAATTTCTATATGTTTTTCTCTCTCTTATTAATATACACACGAGCGATAGAAATTGAAAAAAAAAAGTAAAATATTTTTTTATTAATTTAAGATAGAACGTAATTTTACAATTATTTTATAAATTAAATTTATTTTTATAATATTTTATATACAAAGGTATACTATAGAGATATATTTAATGAGTTAAAATTTTCTTAATTAGATAATTTGAGATAATTTAGCAATTTGCTCATTAATTGTCTTTGAACCAATTTTAGGTTAAACCACAAGTGTGGACTAAATGTTAAACCACCTTGACAGGTGGCTAACTTTTTACATTTTAGACCGGTCTAAAGACCAACTTATGCTATCTTAGTCCGGCTCAATTAAATCACGTTTGGCAGTTTAACTGAAATCTTAACCCTTTATTCCATAATTTATGCCTCATCCAAGCATGACCTAAGGACTAGCTATGTTATGCTAATACAAAACGGTTTATCTTTATCCAAAAGAAAAACTAAACTCAAAAGAGACATCCAAAAGATATAGCTCAGTCCATTAACATAAAAGCACAAAAATAGTCCAATCTATGAAAAAAAAATTATGTGAAAATTAAAACACATAGGCAACATCTGACTTAGCATTAAAACAATAATCATTCATATAAAATATTATACAAAAAAAAGACAATTCAAACTCATTTCCTCACTAAAACAAGTATCATAGATTAAAAACAAGCTCATTTCCTTACAAAGGATCATCAAAACTCACATCTTTCTTTTCCTAGCTTTTCATCATCTTTCATCATTTTAACATAAAAAAGCATGGTTTTCTAGTAAATAATAATAATAATAATAAAATCTTCAATCATAACATAGTCTTAAATTAAAATAACTCACTTGACAAAGTGGACCCCTCCTAAAAATACTTCTCCATTTTATTCAATCATAACATAGTCTTAAATTAAAATAACTCACTTGACAAAGTGGACCCCTCCTGAAAAAACTTATCCAAACAATTTTTTAATGCGCCAATATTTTTGAGGTTGTTACATTCGAAATCAGATTCATATTTTTGAGATTGTTACATTCGAAATCAAATTATGAATCTGCAAACACAATAGCTATTAGTAGGACTAAATAAAAATAATTCTCAGTGGTTTTATATTTAAGAAACAAATAACATTTCATCTGAAAACACAGTGAAATGATATTTTAAACGCATCAACTATTTTTTCAAGCACATTAAGCTCTTCATTGATTTACCGAGTCTACGGTGAAACTTACATATTAATAAATTAAATTATATACTAAAGGATAATTAAAGTTGCAAGTGTGTATGAGATTGATTTATTATCCGTGGTTTTGCAGAAGGATAAAAATCATGATCCAAAAATCTATTGGTTTTCTTCAATTCTGAAAAACAAAGAAAATTAGAAGAAAAATAAAATCAATGCTATTGTATAACATTCAGTGAGTTCCAAATGCCATTTAAATGATATGAGTCATGACATTTATAATTGTATATTTCATAGGTTGCGCATCACGCTAAAAGAACCATGTATCATAAAGTATGCATTACAAATATTGTAAATTGGATGTATCAATCATATCTTTTTTGTTCGTTCGTATCTCATCCTTTATTTTTCTTGATAATTTTCAAGGGGCGTTAAATATATCGAATTTATCAAATTCCTTGTATTGCTCGTGCTAAGTTTCACATTATGTAATAGTCAACTACAAAACTATTTACATCGAGTTTGCCTGTGCAAGTTTGATAATTGTTAGTCAATTTGTGACGCCATCTGATTGTTCTTATTAAATGGACCATGTCAAGTTTGATAATTGTCTGATAAAGAATGTCTCTCGTAACTTTTCTTCATAAAATAAAATTTCCAATAATGGTTGAAAGTTTCTAATGTTTAGTTCAACCATTATTAAATTTGCATGGTCTCCATATTAAAATTTTAAACCATACTCTGTTGTTAATAACATTAAATAATTTAATAATTTAATTATTATAAGAGAGTATGGCTAAAATTTTTCATTGTTTTTATTTTCAAAGGTCAAACAGTCGATTCAAACAACTCAAAATAATCTCCATATTAAAATGCATATGGAGACCAATTTTTATATATTTTTTAGAATATTTTATTAATTTTTTATAGATTCAAAATCACTGTTATTGAATGGTCCATAGTTTTTTGAAAAAAATGATTTTGTATTTATCTTAAAAAATACTAAACAATTCCCAGAAAAAAATATAAAATTTGGTCTCCAAGCACATTTTAATATAAAAATCATGTTTAGTGTTTCGGATCGACTGTTTGGACTTTGAAAATAAAAATAAAAATGTGAGGCATGATTGAGACACAAAAACAATGAGACATTTTATTCCTACTCTTATTTAGATTTAATAAGAATAAAGTTCTTTGTTGTATATTTGAATACTAATTTATTGTCTTATTTTGTTAGAAATTATATTGTGTTTTGTACTTGTATTATAGTTGTTATTATTCGTTGATAATTATTAAGTACACAAATTTAATTGGGGGAACTTTGTAAAACTATAAAAACAGAGCTTAATAGAAAAATGTCGGTATTACGATTTAACGATCATTTTATCTTCTTTAAACTTTAAAATCTCTAATTGGTCCCCTCAATCGTTAATTAATTTTTTAAAAGTTTGCCTCAGATCCTCATCTCTCTCCTTTCCTTTTGTTTTGCCTCCCTATCTTGAAGATAAAACAAGTGCAACAAGGAGAGAGTGAGAAAGGTAAGAACCACAGAGTAAAAAGATTGACCAAATTCAATCAAATTTGGCCTGTGAGCCATATTTTTCTTCAAAAATAAATAATAAAGATGACCAAATTTCACCAGTGTACATTAAAAAGGTAACACAAGTGCATAATCACTTGAAGTTGTTTTAGCAACTTGAAAGCTGATGTGATTTCTTCTAAACTTGTTCTTGTTCCACTGTACAATAAATATAAGAGCCTTCTATAACAAATTCATGAAAACTTACCTGTTTGAAACATTCCAACCAATAGGAGATAAATACTTCTGTTATACTTCAAGCACATTTGTTAAAAATCTTTAATGTGTTCGGGTAGTCTAAGATAAAACATAAATACTTCTATTATACTTCAAGTACGTATCACCTTTATTTTCTCATTTTCATCGGTGTAAATTTTTATGTTATATGGCCACTGATTCTTATACTCTCTTTCTATCTTTTGTATGTGTCTCTTTCTAACACCTTAATTGGATGGAGAGTGAAGAATAGAAGAGAATAAAATAAAATAGAAATGAAGATTAATATATTTAATCTCTTTATGTTTAAATGATTAATGAAAAAAAATAAATTTAACTTGTCTTTCTGTCTTATTTCTTATTTGATTAATTAAAATTATCAAACGTTAATCAAATGTTTTTAGTATATACATCCCAAATCGAAAGAAAATTCCAATCATATAAGGTTACATCTTTCCCTTCATGTACCCCTTGCCTCCACCGTAATTTTTTCAATCAAACACGATTCAAGAATTTTTTTTCTTTTCATTCCATTCCTTCCCTCTTGCTCTTCTTTCATAATAAAACAACAGATTTGAATCCCCTCTTTTCCAGTTTGATTCTCTCCACCTGAACATTTCAACCAAAGTAAAAAGGAAATAATTAATTATTTTATGATCTTTAAAATAGTGCCAATTTGTAAGTCAATTACACAAAAAAAAATTCGCCGAAATTTTTTTATCATGCTTTTATTTTTCATTTATATGTATAGACATGCAGTAGACTAACAATGAAAATTTTCGTCCAAACTTTTTTTATCATGCTTTTATTTTTCCTTTATATAAACATACAGTAAACTAACAACATAATATCTGCTACGATCCGAAAAATTTCTTAAATGTATTCAGAAAACGATAACCCAATTTATTGGTATAAAGAAATTATTTTCTCATTATTATTTAAGAAATTATTCAGAAAATGATAAATAAATTATTTTCTCATAATAGCTTCTAATTAACATCTCTCAACCAATTACTTCATATAATTAGTTCTGTTGAAAATTGCCAAGCCACCAGCAATTATTTCTAAATCCACAATGGCAATGGCATGTTGGGTTTTCATGGTACTTCACGCAGCAAAATTTCAAAATTTTATGAAAAAAAAGTACCAAAGGAACTTTGTGTGTGGCCGGAATCAAACCAAAAATCATATTTTTGATGAGTCCAAATTATGTACTAAATAACTAGGCTGTATTTTAGTCTATTTTTATGTTAAATACATAAAGTTTCTAGTTACTGTCAAAATCTGAACTTAATTACAAAAATTGAAACAAAACATAGATTTTGTGTGACCACATCTCAATCTGTGCGACCGCATGGCCAAAGATTAATTGAAAAACAAATTTCAAAATTTAAAAAAATCAAGCTAAGGAGTTTGTGCGGCTGCATGTCTTAGAAACTCCAAATAATAAGAAATTCAGATTTTTACAAGTTTTGCTCCAAAAAGTCAGAAACTCCGTGCGGCCGAAGTTGTGGCTTGCCTAGCCGCACAACTGAAAAAGGAAAGAATTTCAGCCGTCAGCCAAAGAAGGAATTGTCGTCTGTGCAGCCCTGCCTGCTCGCACCATTGGTCGCACCAGCCTGGTTTATGCTTTCAAAATAGATACTGTACTCTTTCAAAATGGATATCAAATTACCCTTTATTGTCTTAAATCAATGAATCAGGATTTGATCCTAAAAATGAAAATGGATACTGTACTCTCTCCAAACATATAATGTTCCAATGATTTCCTTAATGATACTCTCTTTTCAAATTTTAGGCGTAATAAAAACTGCTCTCTTCTCCAGTGATTCTCGACTGAAGCTTGATCAACCCTCATCTCTATTGGACTCGGCCATCATATATATTTTTCACTTTGACAAATTTTAAAGGTAATCTGAATTCCTAAGTTTTATTTCAAGTAGAATACTCTGAATAATTCATTGCTATCTTAGCTTCCTTATTTGTTCTTTGAGTTTCCCAATTTGAGAAAACTGTCAATTGTAATTGTTTCATACTTGCATAATGAACAGATTCAATCAAGTAATATCTAGTTGTTAAAATTTGGTGTCAGAGTTCTTTTAATTTTCAAAGAAATTGACTATTACTTTACTAACGTAGATTCCCAATAGGTATTGAGTTATATTTTATTCTTGAGTGGCATCAGTTTGGTACATATATTTCGTGATATCTAATCCGACTCTAACAATAGTCAGTTTTATATTGGGGTTGCTCAATAAATTCTGGCATTTCGTAAAGGTTTTCTTGTAAATTTTATGGTTTTGATTCAATTCTGGCATATTGTGGTTTAGTTAGTTCTGACCTTATTTAGAGTCAATTTTCAGAATTTTAGTACCATTCAGCGATATTTTGCATAGTTGCAGTGTTTCAGTTCCAGTTCATATTTGAGGAGATGGAGGGCTGGACAGAAGATTAAAGAAGTCCCAGGAATTCAGATCCTCTGTTGTGCTGCACCCTGCAGCCCAGAGTCTGATAGACCAGATTTTATCAAGATTCATGCTGAGTTGTTGAGACCCGCACCCAAACCCGTCCCCCATACAATTTGTGTTGAGTAGTGAGATGGAAGCAATAGCACTCTTGAAATTGAGCATGTTTTCAAGAAATTTGTTAGTTCCCAACTTCAATCTATGTGGATATAATGTCTGTATTAACAATTGAAATCAAGGGCACAAGGTGATTTAACCCTTATGCTTGGTACAACCCTGGATATATAGCTTAGTTGTCTTATGTTCTTTGGGTTGTTTCTGGTGATGCTTAAGAGGTAATGGTGTTTTCTCTAAGCTGATGTTTTAGTTTGATGTTTTGTGATGTATTTTTGTTATCCTTGTTTACTGGTTCATACCAGTTCTTTTGTATATGCTTTTTGCTCTAGCTGTTTGGAGCTTCAAAGTATTTGAACACTCTGATTTCTAATAAAATCAGTGGGTTTCACCCACTTTATAAAAAAAAACAATTAAAATCAAGCATGTTTTTTTGAAATTTATTGATTCCCAACTACAATCTATGCAGGTATGATGTATATATTACAATTTCTTTTTTCACGTTTAAGAGATTTTGTGGATATGTGTGTCTCCATAGCAAATGTAATTTGATTTTCTGCATTTATTGAAATATATGGAAACCAATCAGCCAAATATATTGGAATATTTTTGGTAATTTTAATTTTTTTTTTCTTTTTCTTTTGCTTAGGAAAGCGTTTCTCTATACTGGATCGAGAAAGAGATAATAATATGTCACAATGGTAAATTGTAGCAGGAAGAAAATATTCACACACGAAACTGTTATTTCATTTTTCTTTCACATTCTTTCGTGTTCTAATATGTGCTTCCATTTCTCCCTATGTTTTTTCACGGATCTAGATATAACTTAATGTTAAATTAACAATTAATTTGTCAAAGTTAGAAATATTTTTCATTTGTACTCATTATTGAGGATTGAGATCTGCTGCGATCCGAATATTGAGCACAGTAACCCTGCTGTCCCTGCTTTTTCAAATCCAGCTGTCCAACTTTTTAGAGCAAGCATCTCAAAACAACTGGTTTTTCTGTGCACGCAAACAATTCGATAGCTAGATTTGAAAAAGCAGAGATTGTAGGGTACTGTTCACAGTACCCGGATCGCAGCAGATTCTCACCCCATTATTGATATGCTTACGTTACGTATGCAGTTATTGATCTGTTTATGTACAACTTTCGCTTTGTATACATATAAACTAATAATTTCATGATATATATATGTTAAATCAAAGCGAGGCTAATTTCTAGTTACAATTAATAGCCGATAATATATATATATATAGAGGGATGCTTCTATGGATGTAAGGACCTATTTGCCATATAGAGGGATGCTTCTATGGATGCTTCTATGGATGATATAGAAGAATTTGCCATATATATATATATATAGACATATAGTTTTCTTTTAATTACCTTGGACTCGTTTGCAAAATTTGATAAATTGAAGGTTTGAATTGATAAATTAGGCTAGTGGGACCCACAACTTTTCCCCATCCTCATCTCTGCCGCCCACTCTTCTCTTTCTAGCGAATTGAGTTTTTATCTCTATTTGCAACGCGACCTGAAAATTGTTTTTCTCTCTTGTCGCTAAAAAATGGACTGGCTTGTGCTCTCTTCTCTTTCCTCTCGGTTGGGTACAACACTTGGGTATCATCCCTCTCTTCTTTCTCGATTCTGATTATTTTCTCTCTCGTTTTAATGTTGGGTAACTTGTGACGGACCAAGCAAGCTCGGTCTATATTACGGTGAATATGTGGTAGAAAAGCTTACTTGAAAGTTAAAATTGATGAATTTTTTTTTTTGAGTAAAGGTTAGAGGTCAAGCCACCCAAATAAATTTTATTGCTTGTGCTCTCTTCTCTTTTCCTTTATCGGGTTTGAACCCGAACTTGATACCGACCTTGAATAGCACTGTACTAGTGTTTTCTTCACTTGCTTGCTGGTTCTGATACTCGTGTGAGATCATGGATGATGTTCTGACCCTGGTACTGATCGGTACCAGTAGGTATTACCCACTGTTTTGGTCTCTAGGGACTGAGTCATAAAAACATATAAAATTAAGGGTGAATATGCTAAATATTAATGGTTTGGTAAAATTCCCTTGTCAGAGGGGTTAAATTGAAACATGAAGAAGTTAAAATTCGGATGGAAATTTAGAATGGAGATTGAAATTGGATGGTGGGCCTTTTGGGCTTGGTTCATAAATTAAATTGCAAATTTAATGTGAAATTTAAATTGGGCTTTTCGGCCTAGTGAAAATAAATGAATTAAAAAGGAAATAAATTGGATTTGAACTGTTGGATCCGGACTTAATTGAACTTGATGATTGGACTTGGACTGGAATCAGATTTGAACTGTTGGACTTGAACTTAGTTAATTGGATAGATTGGAATCTGGACGAACTGAAATCAAATTGAAATAAAGAGATTAACAAAATGAATTAAATAATTAATTAAGATATGTCATTATTTGAAATGGATAACTTTATTAATTAAAAATGAGTTGGGTGGGTTATAAAAAGGGCGGTGCTATTTTGAGGTCTCAAAACACTATATTCAGTGCTTAGGAATCTATTTTTATTTTAATGCCAATTTTACCCTCAATAATTGTCTTCTATCTTTGCTTCGTATTGTCAATAAAGGAAAGTTAATTAATTTGTAATAATGCATTAAAAGAAATAGCATAAACAATACACGGTTCTTATCAAATATATCATTTCTTTTCATATTCACATATGATTCTTTTTTGTTATGATGAAAAAAAAGAATCATATGTGAATATGAAAAGAAATGATATATTTGATAACAGTTCCATCCGTTTTAGAATCTATCTACGTGGCATAGTCAAAGATTTGTTCCATTAGAAGACATGACAAGAGTTGCTTGATCTCAATATTAAAGCAGATAAACTACGATTTATGGTTTTCTTGTTTGAGTAGATCAAAGATTTTTAATTGTTACTATTCATATAGAATATTTTAGGACAAATTAGGACGTGTTATATTTTAGGAGGTTGCTATTTTAAACATCCAAATTGCAATGGAGGCTTCTATTTTAAATTTAAAAGTTAAAGTCATTTTGATATTCGAGTTAATTTGAAATCCATTAGTAATTTATCATAAAATCATTAAAATTACACTTTTAAAAAATTTAAAACATTTGATGAAGGGGTAAACATCTTTGAAATCAGTCATAATGTAAATATGTAATAGATGTGGTTTTTAAAAAAAAAATGAAAAATACATCTACAAATTTAGTTTTCTAATTTGAATAAATGCTTGATATTCTTGAAAAAATTCATATTACACAACTGCTAGTTAAGTAGGCTATGTTTTAAATTTAGGTTCATTTATTGATTTGGTTCAACTTAATTAGTTTTCAATTTGTTAACACGATGCATTACAATTTATTTGTTATAAGTTTCTGATTTATACTTATTAACATCATATGAATGTATACCATGGAAAAGTTTGTCCATACTAAATTATTTATTTATATAAACAAAGAGGCCTAAATCTGACAGCTATTTCTTTCACCTTATTAAATAGTTTTCCTTGTAAAGAATAATTAAGTTTAAAACATAGAAAAAAATCAGAAAATCATTAATTAGAGACAAAGGTGGCATAACATTATGCCCTCAATGTTTAAAAATGAGCCATCGGAATAGCGCTATCCTTATAAAAATGTCTAATCATATGTAGATAAAAATTAAATATCTATACTATATATTTAAGAGTGAGGCTACGGTGCTATGCATAGCACCAATTGAGTCCGTACTATGACTCAAAATTTGACTTTTTAAAATTCTAACGGTCGATCCGAACCGTTCAACATGATTATAAAATGAATATGTACTTGCAAACTAAATTTTACATTTTTCGAATTTTTGTACTATTTTTTTTCGAAAATCACTTAATCTGAACATTCTGGACCATCCAAAAACAGTCTATCTAGAAAAATAGTAAAAAAATTCAAAAATTATAAAATTTGATTTGCAATTACATATTCATTTTATAATCATGTTGAACGGTTCGGATCAACCGTTAAAATTTTGAAAAATCAAATTTTGAGCCGTAGCACGAACCCAATCCATGCTATGCATAGCACCGTAGCCTCACTCTATATTTAATTTTGGACGGAGATTTTATTGCGCAGCTACAGTAATATAAACAGTGAGAAAGGGTCTCGCTGTCCACTGTCAGAGCGCTCTTCTCATTTCTCTCTCTTCCAGCTCAAGAGCGCTCTTCTCATTCTTCTCTCTTCCAGCTCATCTCCAGAACTTTCTTCTCCGTAAACTTTGACTAAATAAGAAGATCCATCCAATCCACCTCTATTCATCTTCTCTCTTCTATTTTCAGTTCAGTGCTTCTGGCGGCGATCAAATCCATCAACCAATATATAAATGAATTGAATCGATGGCGGAGACATCTGCTGTTGAACCATGCTTGCCGCCTCCGCCTCCGCCTCCAGCCGCTCTACTGTTCAAAGAGTCTCTATTAGAGTGGCCATGAGCGGCGATAGCTCAATATTGTGTTAATCAATCAATCAATCCATCCATCCATCCATCCATCCATCCAAGACAACCCGCATCCACTCCCCATGACTATTCGAGGGCCTATGAGGAATTAAAGCAACTCCCCTCTTCTATCCAGCTCATCCAAAACTTACGAGCCAAAAAGGAGGTAAGCTGCTCATTTCCTCTCCTCTATAATTCATCATATTCTCACATCTCTTCTTCTATAAATTTTCTATAATTATCGCATCCTAAAAAAGTAGGTCTTTTTTCTATAAAATTGCTCAAATAGTGTGCACTCTTCGATGAAACACGCCATTGCCGAAATCATGTAACAAAATTAATTTTTGTCGGGGTATTATTACATATTGTTTAATTTGTTATGTTCTGGCCTTTAGATAAAGAGCTTGATTATAAGCTGCATTACAAAAGGTTTCTTAAAGTTGCAATCTATAACTATGTTTTTACTTCAGATTTTGTTCATAACTCAGGTTAATATTGTCAAATGTTTCAATGTTTTAATCTTTGTTTGCTTTTTATGATCTATGTGACCTATATAACTCATTGTTCAATGAAATACGATAAGAAATTCAATCATCATCACTAAATGAGGAAGCATGCAAAAATGTTTTAGTTAGTTTAATCGTGCAAAAAGTGTGCTTTGTTCCTCAGGTGGTTAGTTAGGTCCTATGTATTTTTAAAATAGTTGTGAGCAGGGGTTGTGTTTGGTGTTGCATTTTTGGTTATTCTTTATTAATGATCTGTATTAGTGCTACTAAATGCTGGTATTGTACCATTTCTGTATTGTTTCAGTCCTGTTTTGGTTTTATTAGATGTTTAGTTTTATTAGGTCTTCACTACCAAAGTGTACTGGGTTCGATCCAATTTGTTGTGAATTGCAAGGATTTCCAATTTCAAATCCTTTTTGTGAAAAAGATAAAGTGTATCATTTAATCATAAATGTAATTATGTGTAGCCTTTTCTTCGGAACGATGATCATTTGCTGTGCGGCTCCTTTGTAGAGAGCTGGAATTCATGGGGATCATGGATGGAGATGAAGGTATTCACATTTTATCTCCTCTCTTTTTGTTTGCCTTTTCAAAAATATCAACTTCTGCACCAATGAAAAATTAGTTATAAGTAATTAGTAAATATTTTGAGGGTGCAATTTAATTTTGTATCATTATTTCAACCAACATTCTAATTATTAAAATAAAATGCTACTGATATAAGTACCAAATTAATTGAATTTTGTGGGCCTTAACCTAAAAAGTAGCCGGCTACTTGATCATCTTTAGCAAAAATCTGTGCTCTCATAAATATTGGTATTGCAATCAAACTGTAGATTTGTTCTCCAGCTTTGCTTTGCACATTTTTTTTCTTTTTCTTATCTTTTTGGCTATATTTGCTTATTATATGAGCAATAATACATTGTTGCTCCGGTAACGTCAGACTATGGATACACATGGCAGAAGCATGGTCAGATTACATCAAAGAGAAACCAAGAGGTGTCATCCAACCGGTTCCATACCAGACCGAAAGTGATACTTTACGTTCCTAATGCGGTCATTCAAATAACTCTGCAGGATATACATGTCAGAATCAACTAATGGGGGTTTAACTTGGAGCTATGCGCAAGCTACGCAGTTACTGAACCCTAATTCAGGTATTCCTCAACCAATTTGTAGTTCTGGTATAAAAAAGAAATTCAAAATTTCATTTTAATCAGTCATCAACCTGCCCTGCCCTGAAGGCACCGACAAAACTATGAATCCATGTTTGACTGGTATTAATATTAAAAGTCTGTGTTTCTATTGCTGGTACAAGCAGTTGCAAGAACATGTATAATCTTCACTAGCACCAGGTGAATTGTGTCATATCTAGATAACTGAACAAATCTTCTAATCGGCTGTTAGTCGAACAGTTCCAGGGAGAATTGATTTACCAGAACCAAACACCAACATTCAAAAATCTCTATCAGCAGATCTTTGAGCACAAAAAACCCTCCTGCATGTAACAATGATTTTATATCATACATCACAGTGTAGCCATATTATCAAAAACATATTAATGAAAACAATTGTTTCTTTAAGTTCTTATTGAGAATTCATAAATTTTCATTTTTTAATTAAACTAATTACTTAAAGTTTCAAATAATTGGAGAAAAGTATTGTGCACTGAAAAAAGATGACACAGATCATAGAAAAGAAAGATGAAAATAATGTCTACTCATTGTAGAGAAAAGTTGCCTTAACTGGATACGATAAAGGTGGTTCTGACCCCAGTCCAATATGAACAAAAATCCACATTCTCCTGAGTTTTGTTATACTTCTTATTCAACTCATATTATAAATATTGATTCTAACCCTTAGGTTATAGTCAGCTCAAATTAGAACTACATGAATTGCTGATTGATTTTGATCAAGTCCAGTTGACTCAAACAAAATAATGTATTATATTCTCATTTCTGCAGCAGTGACGATAGCAAGACAAAAGAAGAGAAAGAGTAACTGCACCATCCCGTTATAGTTGTACAGTTTTTGTTCCTTATGTATAGTCTATACAAATATCTAAAATCATGTCCTATATGATCTCTACATATTTTTATATTGTGGTTCATCCAATATCTAAAATCATGTCCCATTAAAACCACTTATTTTGTTTTTCTGCATTATCTCAATTGTCACTGCCGAAGAGCGAAGCCAGGCTTTCTACTAGTATCTATACTAATCTTGGACGGGTTTGGTACTGTAGATCAACAGTAGTTGCTACAGTATGAATGACAGATGGGACCCACTGCTCGGTGCAATATCACTGTTTTCCAATTTCTCTTGAAACTTCTCCGTTTCTCTTCTCTTCGCTCCATCTCTCATCTCTCTTCGCAGAAATTGCCCAACTTCTCCATTTCAACTTCTGTCTTTGCCATCTCGTCTCTCTTCGCAGAAATCTCAGAAATTGCCCAACTCTCCTGCACGCCGTGTGACATTGCTTTACCTCTCCGTCTTTCTCTCTCTTGGATAAGGTATTGTTCTTTGTTGCAAATTCTCTCTCTCTCTCTCTTGTCACTCCATTTGTGGTTTCGTTGATTTTGCGACTGACCTAACCGATTTAAGGTTTAGGGTTTGTCTTCTTTTCTCAGAAAAATTGGAACCATAAAACTAAATTTGTACTTTTTTGGTCGTTTAATGCCAGGTTGGCCAGCAGCAGAGCTTCAATTTTTGGTTGTCTCTTGCTGTCTGTAAGTCTGTCTTTGGCTTCAAAGAGCTATATTACTGTCTTTCCGTTTCTTCTTTTATTTTTCTTTGTGAATTGATTTACTGCTTAATTTGTTTTAGTCAACAACGGAGCATGCAATCTGTTTTTGTTTCTTATCGCATCTGACTGACTACTTGACTGGTTTTTAATGGCTTTTTGTGGATTTTGGATTAACCCTGCGATTTACAATTGGGAAGATTGTAAAAAAACAAAAAACAAATACAATAATAAATCGGATGTTACTTTTGGTTTTGTTATAAATAATTGATTGTATGTTTTACGGTGCTCTTTAAAAAAAAAAAATAAACCAATCTATATTATACTGAAATTTTAAAAGTACTCCAGGTAAAGTACAAAAACTTTGACACCAAAAGCAGCATTTGAGCATGTCAAATCAATACTCCCGTGTGTATTATTTATTGTCTCAGTGGAAGGTGCATAATATCTATCTCTTTTCTAACTAGGGGTGCATGTTGGTACTACGACATATATACATAACTGGGTTCTTTTTCAAATCAAGATCAATATATTTACTGTACTGGCCAAATAACCAACAGGTTCTCATACTTGCCAATGATCAGTGATATATTCTATCACTTGATTAAAGGGAACAAACACTCGAAATTATTTCTGTTTTTCTTTATAAGACAACTGAATTCCATTTTATGGATTTTCTCTTCTTTTGAAATTGACAGCTCATGGATTGCCTCAACTAGAGAATTTCAAGTGAGATTGACAGCATCTTATCAGTGAGTTGCACTTATATAAACTTTTCTAAAGGGAACGGTTTTGTTTAGTGTTTAGTGTGTGAGAGGCCACACCATCTGATGCCACCATTAGATAAAAAAATAAAGATATTGGTCAATGGGAAGGCCTAACTGTTTATGTACCTGATATGCTATTTAAATTTATAAAATTTAATTCTACAAATTCCATCATAAAGTTCCGTCTCAGATATTTGTTGCATGTTTATTGCATCTTATAATGGTTTGGTAATGGTTTGATCTTGGAATTTTGTTCTGTTATGGTTTGCTTCAGTAGATACCATAGTGGTCAAATCTGTTAGAAAACTGATTTTCTTTGTTTATGATATGTGTTAACAGTTAGAGAAGCCACATTATAATATTTCGGTGAAACCGATTGGATATGGATTGGTAAGTGATCAGACCAAATCCATATCCATTTTTATTTTTCAGATACGAATCAAATAATATCCAATCCATTTTCATCCCACACATTATAATTTACCGCTATGACCATTTTTCTTTCAATTTCTCTCTTTGCACAGAAACCTATTGTACCGGTTGACTTATACCGATCTGTTCGGGACTTACAACTGGTTGGCATGTCAGGATATTCAAAAGAGGTAAATTTTCTATGCTTGATTAAATTTAATTAAACCCAAATTTGTAGTCAATGACCATTAGGGACATTGTACTGTTATTTCCAATAACACCTGACTATCATAGTTTATAGCATTCAGATGCATGCAATTAACAGAAAGCCAAGAGGGCGTTTTTGAAAATAATTTCACTCTTATTGTCTTCTTAATTGCAGAGCTTATTGGAAAAAAAGGCGTTACATGCAATTAACAGAAATAATGATAATAATGACGACGACATGATGATGGTTTTACAGTTTACATACTTTTTGTTATTTTTGTCCAGTTGATTTTGAATTAGACAAGAAAATCCATGTATTACCTTTGGATTCCATCTCAGCCTCTGTGAAGATTAAAAAAAAAAACCT
The DNA here is from genome assembly GCA_025461045.1 of Carex parvula. Classification (NCBI taxonomy): domain Eukaryota; kingdom Viridiplantae; phylum Streptophyta; class Magnoliopsida; order Poales; family Cyperaceae; genus Carex; species Carex parvula. Next base: position 80,572 of record JAJGRW010000708.1, read on the forward strand.
TTGGATTCCATCATGGTATTATGTGAAATTACTTCATTGTTTTTTTTTGACTGATTTCTACCATCTTTTATAAACTTTATCATTTATCAGATTGCACTAAAATCATTTTGAGTATCTTGATTTCAAAATCATTCTTGCTTTTATGTTCTACATTGCTTTTGGATCCTTCGGGCTTGCTCTGCTTATACCTATTTCAAAGCGTATGGCTTCTGATATGAAGAAGCGCATGCTGGATCTAAACAGATGGCCAACCAGGAACTCAAAGGCACACAATTCCAGCTAGCCATGACTTATGTGGGTACTAATCTTGGAAGGGGCTGGTACAAAAGCAGGTACAAAACTCACAATACTGTCCTTTTTACAATTTCAAACTAATACATAGTACAATCATAATAACGCATACAAGTCCGTTATATTTCTGAACCACTTTTTAATCTCAACAGTCAAGTAGTTGTTTGTGTTTTAATTTTGTGTTTACTGGCACATAAAGATCTTTTCTAATGACATAGGCATATCATTTTGTATTTTAATTGCGCATTTACTGGCACATCAATTCCTGACTATTTTGTTGCAAACCTCATCAGTATTTTCTTGCTACAACCTATGCTTAAAATGTATTTGCTGTACTTGAACTTATTTAATTGTTTATTCATAAAATATTTAGGGATCCATAACGTATTGCATTAGTCAATTCATTTTTACCAATCTCAACAGTTTTTCTACTTCAGTTTTACTAATATACTAACCCTTGAAAATAATGTTAATTTCTAATTTTACACTTAAATCATATTTACATTTGAAAAGTCACAAAAAATAAAATCAGCTTTTCATAAAGGTCCAGGGATGGAGCCATGGAGGTGAAAAGTTACAAAAAATAACATCAGCTTTTCATAAAGGTCCAGGGATGGAGCCATGGAGGAGAAATGACCTAATGGCAGGGAGAGCGGCAACATTAAACAGTCATCTAAAGGATGAATTTGTGAGGACACTCGCTTCTTGAAAGCATTAAAGCTGTCTGATATATATATATTATCACCGGGTTAAGAAAATGTATGTGCGATGACATTTATATTTATATACTATTTTAATAATTTAGGTTGATTAAAATAGAGAATTTAAAAAAATGTATATATTATTGTGGGATTTGCATTGTACACCTCTGGGCTACTCTACCATATGTAAGCTCATACTCTCCTGATATGTACTTCTTTCCGTTTTGTTATGTCACCATAAACTCATTCAACATACATTAATTGTCTTTGTTTGCCGAGGCACACCTCTAGTAACATCTAAACTAAATATAAGATTAATTATGAATGCCATAAACTTCAAATGAAATGTAAATAAAACACTAATGAATGCTTATGAGAAGTATCGAAGTACATAAATTGTTATGTTATATTTAATTGTTACAAGTATTGTGAGAATATATGTATATTCAGGAAGAATATGTTGCTAGCGATTTCACTTGTTGTCCTACAATATCAGGTGTGGGGTTATTAGATTCGTTTGAGGTTCATGATTTGGATTTAAATCATAACTTGTTTGCATGTTGAATGATTGATTGACTGCATGTTGAACTGATGCATTATATGCATAGTATAATATAATTAAAACTGAATTTCAAAGGTAAGTCTGTTGACCTGTCATTTTGGTATAGTTTATCGATTGTCCGTTTCAATTTTAATGAGTGATTGAGATTATAGTGATTGAATTTATTGACATCTAAACTAAATAAGATTTAATTATGAACATCATAAATTTTTTTTTGAGTAAAGAACACCATAAACTCCAAACGAAATGTAAATAAAACACTATGGAATGCTTATCAGAAGTACCTAAGTACATAAATTGTTATGTTATACTTAATTGTTACAAATATTGATCTGAATATATATATATATATATATATATATATATATATATATAGAGAGAGAGAGAGAGAGAGAGAGAGAGGCATAATTACAAAAGAAACTGATAAGACATTGTCCAGGAAGAATAGACTGCTAGCGACCTCACTTATTGCCCTACAATATCAGGTATGGGGTTATCTGATTCGTCTGAGGTTAATGATTAGGAATTAAATAGTAACTCGCTTTGCATGTTGAATAATTGATTGACTACATTGTTGAACTGATGCATTATATGCATATCACAATATAATTGAAACTGTATTTCATAAGTAAGTCTGCTGACCTATCATTTGGTACAGTTTATCGATTGTTTCTATATGTTCTAATAATTGATTGAGACCACAATGACTGAATTTATTGACATCTAAACTAAATATAAGATTAATTATGAACACCATAAACTTCAAAAGAAATGTAAAGAAAACACTAATTAATTGCTACAAGTATTGATCCGAAAATATATATATATATATATATATATATAGAGTAAGGCTACCATGCTTTGGGAATTAAACAGCCTCTTTTACTTCCCATTTTGATCCCTTGGATCTGCTTTAGAAACCGTGCAGATCAATCTGATCAGATTCAAAAAATGTCGCTGAGATTTTATTTTTCGGATCTCCATTAACTGGACCCATCCATTTCATTAACCCCGACCCCCTCTCTCTCTCAAAGCGTATTCTCCTCTCTCAGGCACCCCTAAACCTAAATCGCACCCCTCCTCTCCCGCTCCTCTCTTCTCTTGGCGTCACTGTCGCACCCCTCTCCTCTCTCTCTCTCCTCTCTCTCTTGCTTGTGCTCAGACAAGTTGTCGATCCACTCAACTTCCTTCAGCGACATCACATAAAATTTATTTTTTGCAAAGCCTGAGTTGTCGATCCACTCAACTCCTCTCTTGCTTGTGCGCAGATTGTAGGAAGTTTTTAATGGAACCTTTTCTCCCCCAATAATCTTTTCCATTTCAAAAGTCAATTTTTGATTTGGATTCCAGTAATGTATTTATGAGAATTGCTGAGACAAAGTGCAAAAAGTACAATTTTGACAAATGGTTCAATTCTTTTTACATTTTTTTTTCTCAATTTCAATTTCATATGGAGCTCACTGTATTATGGAAAATCCCTTAAAATGTGATAAAAAAAAGTTCAAGGGCTGATTTGTAAAAAAAAGTTACTAATTTTTGCTTACATTTTTTTTACTCAATTTTAATTAATGAATTACTCATTGTGATAGCTGAAAAACAATGGAAAGGGCAAACGAAAGGCGGTTGATGATGAGGAGAGTGGTGTTCAAATGCTAGCAGAAATTTACGAATCTGATGAAGTCAATTTATAAACTGTCTTTTGTTTAGACTATATTATTTTGTTTAAGACTATGTAATTTTGTTTAAACTATGTTATGTTGTTTAACTGTGTGTTCAACGCTTGATTTGAGTTTCTTTTTGTTTCTTTTTGTATGCTCAGATATAAACTTTAAGAACCTTGTAAATGAAGGTAGTGTTTTTTACAAGTCAATATCACTCTTTCAATTCTCCTCTGGATGTCTTCACTGTACTAGATAAAAGATAAAATGAACAGTTAAGAGGAAGGCTTTTGAAGCAAAATTTGGTTATTATGGATAGAAATTAGAGAGAATTGTTAAACCAAAGCTTAAAGTTCAACATTTAAAGAGAAAAGATAAAATCGCAACAAGTTTATCATCTGAAATTTTATCACCAGTTTCATTATATAACCATAACAAAGCAATATAATTCTTGTAATATATGATTCCAACATAAATTTCCATCACAACATAACAAAGCAATATATGATTCTTGTACATGCACATAACAAAAGCAATATTTGAACAAAAGATTAAGCAACATAACAAAAGCACAGTACATTTCTAACATAAATTTGGAACACAAATTCTCAAATTAAGTCTCACATTTAACAAAATAACCTTCAATAACATTGTCTCACATTCAACAATTCTTTTATACAACAAGCATAACACAGTCTAAACAAAATGACAAAGTCTAAATAATATTACAGTCTTAAACAAAATAACATAGTATAAATAAAATTACATAGTCTAAACAAAAGATAGCTTATAAATCTACTTCATCATAATCGTAAATTTCTGCTAGCATTTGGACACCACTCTCTTCATCATCTGCCGCCTTTTGTTTGCCCTTTGCATATTATACTTTCTAGCATAAAGATGAGAGAAATTTTTCTATGTTGGCTTACAGGTCAAATTATACAATTTTTCTGTTTCTCTTCTAATTTTATATAATCCAGTTAATATCTAAATGGCTACATGGATTTGGAGCTAATTTGAACCTTCTATCTTTGAAACAATTTTATATTACCACCCTGCATGGATTTGGACATCATGGCACTGAAAATTGGTACAGAGTGATAATACCAAGTTCTGGTACTTTGTGTCATATTTGATACAAAAAATGACTTAAATTGAATATTGGCAGAATTTCATGGTAATGAGTTCTTTGAATTCAGTTTCAGAATTTAAATAGAAAAGGTGGGTTATTATGTCATATGAAAAACTTACCATGGTATAGGTTTTACCAGTTCCAGTCTGGCCATATGCAAATATGCAAACATTATACCCATCAAGTGCAGATTTTATCACAGGTTCAATTTCAGAAAACACTTCCTCTGAAATAATCCAAAATAAAAGCTTCATCACTGATTAATATGATAGTTAAAAAAAAATTGGAATTACAAATTTAATACCTTGAGTTGAGCTTGGGGAAAAAACTTTGTCAAAATTGTACTTTTTGCACTTTGTCTCAGCAATTCTCATAAATACATTACTGGAATCCAAATCAAAAGTTGACTTTTGAAATGGAAAAGATTATTGGGGGAGAAAAGGTTCCATTAAAAACTTCCTACAATATGCGCACAAGCAAGAGAGGAGTTGAGTGGATCGACAACTCAGGCTTTGCAAAAAATAAATTTTATCTGATGTCGCTAAAGGAAGTTGAGTGGATCGACAACTTGTCTGAGCACAAGCAAGAGAGAGAGGAGAGAGAGAGAGGAGAGGGGTGCGACAGTGACGCCAAGAGAAGAGAGGAGCGGGAGAGGAGGGGTGCGATTTAGGTTTAGGGGTGCCTGAGAGAGGAGAATACGCTTTGAGAGAGAGAGAGGGGGTCGGGGTTAATGAAATGGATGGGTCCAGTTAATGGAGATCTGAAAAATAAAATCTCAGCGACATTTTTTGAATCTGATCAGATTGATCCGCACGGTTTCTAAAGCAGATCCAAGGGATCAAAATGGGAAGTAAAAGATGCTGTTTAATTCCCAAAGCATGGTATATCTGATATATGCATAATTACGAAAGAAACTGATGAGACATTATTAAGGAATAATAGACTGCTAGTGACCTCACTTGTTGTCCTACAATATCAGGTGCGGGGTTATTTAATTCGTTTGAGGTTCATGACTAGGAATTAAATCTTTGATTGACTGCATGTTAAATGATTAATTGACTGCATTGTTGAATTGATGCATTATATGCATACCATAATATAATTGAAACTGAATATCATAGGTAAGTCTGTTAATCTGCCATTTTGGTACAATTTATCCATTATTTGTTTCTGTTCTAATGTTGAACTGATGCATTATATGCATACCACAATATAAATGAAACTGAATTTCAAAGGCTAGTCTACTGACCTGTCATTTTGGTACAATTTATCCATTGTCTATTTCTGTTCTAATGATTGATTGAGATCACAATGACTAAATTTATTGAAATATTGAATACTGTAAAGTCTAGCTAGTTACTATACTTTAATCCACTACCCTTATGCACACATGGTGATTCAGTACCAGTTGGATAGAGGATATTATAAATAACTGTAGGATTATGAAACTGTGGTAAATGTATATACACTGGTCACTACCTATAATGTGTGACAATATTGATATTTTATTGAATCACATCATCGTAAATCGAATGATTGAATTGAAGTGTCTGATTATGAATGTCTAAGCCTAACACAACAGATAAATGATATGAGTAAAGGCAGACGTGAGTTGATGGTGGACGTCTACATATGCAGGCAAGGTGGTATATGTTAGTGTTACCTGACTTAGTGGTTGTAAAGATTAGGTCCTAAATGTTTTCATTAATATTTATTTGATTTCCGGTTAATGTTATATCTGTTGATTGCCGATTGATTATCATTATTGAGCATTTACATTCGTCAGTATAGAATGAACTATTAGTTTCTCGTACGGATATTGAATATGATTTCTTTCAAATCAAATAACCTGAGTTGAATTTACGCACTGAGAAATAGTTAATTATTTCTCACCTATTATATATATTTTTGATATAGGCATAATAACAAAAGAAACTGATGAGACATTGTCCATGAAGAATAGACTGCTAGCGACCTCACTTATTGCCCTACAATATCAGGTATGGGGTTATTTGATTCGTCTGAGGTTAATGATTAGGAACTAAATAGTAACTCGTTTTGCATGTTAAATGATTGATTGACTACATTATTGAACTGATGCATTATATGCATATCACAATAGAATTGAACATGTATTTCATAAGTAAGTCTGCTGACCTATCATTTGGTACAGTTTATCAATTGTTTCTATATATTCTAATGATTGATTGAGTCCACAATGACTGAATTTATTGACATCTAAACTAAATATAAGATTAACTATTAACACCATAAACTTCAAAAGAAATGTAAACAAAACATTAATTAATTGCTACAAGTATTGATCCGAATATATATATATATATATATTTCTGATATAGGCATAATTACGAAAGAAACTGATGAGACATTTTTAAGGAAGAATAGACTGCTAGTGACCTCACTTGTTGCCCTACAATATCAGGTGCGGGGTTATTTAATTCGTCTGAGGTTCATGACTAGGAATTAAATCTTTGATTGACTGCATGTTAAATGATTGATTGACTGCATTATTGAATTGATGCATTATATGCATACCACAATATAATTGAAACTGAATATCATAGGTAAGTTTGTTGACCTGTCATTTTGGTACAATTTATCCATTGTTTGTTTCTGTTCTAATGTTGAACTGATGCATTATATGCATACTACAATATAATTGAAACTAAATTTCAAAGGCAAGTCTGCTGACCTGTCATTTTGGTACAATTTATCCATTGTCTGTTTCTGTTCTAATGATTGATTGATACCACAATGACTGAATTTATTGAAATATTGAATATTGTAAAGTCTAGCTAGTTACTATACTTTAATCCAGGACCCTTATGCACACATGGTGAATGGCATTACTGAATCCAGTACCAGTTGGATAGAGGATATTGTAAATAACTGTAGGATTATGAAACTGTGGTAAATGTATATACATTGGTCACTACCTATAAGGTGTGACAATATTGATATTTTATTGAATTGAAGTGTCTGATTATGAATCTAAGCCTAACACAACATATTAATGTTATGAGTAAAGGCAGACGTCGGTTGATGGTGGACGTCTACACATGCAGGCAAGGTGGTATATGTCAGTGTTACCTAACTTAGTGGTTGTAAAGATTAGGTCATAAATGTTTCCATTAATATTTATTTGATTTCCGGCTAATGTTATATCTGTTGATTGCCGATTGATTATCGTTATTGAGCATTTACATTCGTCAGTATAAAATGAACTGCTAGTTTCTCATGCGGATATTTCATTATGAATATAAATTTTTTTCAAATCAAATAATCTAAGTTGAATTTACGCACTGTTGAAATAGTTTATTATTTTTCACCTGTTCTCCCCTTGTGGCTTTATAGGTTTATTATGCGAAGAATAATTGACAGCAGACCACCTAAAGGTATATGATTTGGTGTTATTATATCTTGTTGGAAATGTTATACATGTCAAATTATTTGGGCCGAATTAATAGTTTAATATCTAAAATTAAATATGGATTAAACATATTAGGCTGAATGGATTATGGGGTCTATGATTAGATGCAACCGAATAAGTGCATCTAAATGGGTTCATCTAATGGGTGCAACCAAATTGGTTCATTTGAATGGATGTAGCCAACTGGTGCGTAGTATTATAAATATATGTGCAACAGTTCATTTTATGTTATCCATTCTGCTCATACTTTTTCATAAAATCAAGAGAGACTAAGAAAGAGAAAACATGGGGTTGTGTGTTTGGTGCTATCACACCGACTCATGGTTGTTGTTCAACTTATTCGTGTTAATACTGGTAGAGACGTGGCTAATGTTGTTGCTACGTTTATCTGACACGAGAACGAAGAAGGTTATTGCTTCTACAACTATATGAAGATCTTCACTGTGCGTCTAGTGGTAAATTCTATCTTGAATTTAATTTTACACTTGGATACTGTTTCAGGTAGTAATCAATCGACCAAACTGAATTGAAATTGTTGCACCTATAATCTACTTAAATTCCCTATAATGGTATCAGAGCCGCTTATGTTGAATTCAATCTAGATATATTCTTACTTGTTATCTGTTAATGTGATTAACGTCTGAATTGAATCAATTGGATTGATATGGTATACGAATGGTATGATGGTTTTATGTGGGATTATGGAGAATGAATCAATGGGAACCGCCGCCAGGGGGGCTCCGCCCCACTTGGACCTCCTAGATTCGTAACGTCTTATACATGAGTCCATTATTTAGAATTAGATTCTATGTCTAACTTTTTTTTGCAGTTACATATTATGTTAATAGTATGACCCAATTGTCTTGTGTGTTTTCTTTTAATGAATGCATGGATGATGTGCGTCATTGTGGCCTATGGTGTCCCATGAATTAATATATTTTAATAATTAAAAGTGACTTGCATGTTGCTTATATGTATCATTTATGCGGTTTGCGAGCCGTTATTCTTAGAACTTGAAATGTAATTTATTTATTGCTATTGGAGTGGTAGTTTGGTTAGAATTAAAGAAGATTACATGAATGATGGATGATGACTATTGTCAAGTGGAGACCATCGTGCATTGGGTCCTATTATTTCACTCATGTTATTAATTTGATTGTTTATATCATTGCATGTTCTTAAAATAAACACTAAGTCTCTTAAGAAAATTTAAGTAATTTCCATGTCTTTCCAAATATCCCTGACCTATCATGAATTCGATCGCTAATTGATGGGCTTACCAAAACAATGTATCGTTAGTTATCTTAATGAAATAGAATATGAATGTTGGACACTATATGTAGAGGATTGGTTTGACTTAATAAGGCTATCAAAACGGTTTTGGATCTTTAGGCATAAAGATTGAGTAGCCGAGGCATGAGAAGTCACCTCAACAACCAAGAGTTATATTAGATGTAATTAGCAATGATTGTTTACCTAAATAGCTAAGTACAAGAAGTGATGCTGAAACTCACTTGAATTTGGTGAAATATGAATCTTGGTTCGCTATGTGGTTCTATGAGGGACATCGATTTTAACAACACATAGTGATAGTAACTTATAGTAAATAGGTTTTCTAAAAACATAAACTTTGAGTCTAAAATTATGCATATATATTTTTATTGTAGATAATGGCATATACATCTGTTTTTACATTGAGACCTGCCCTTGAAAAGGAAAAAACTCATGGAACAACTTTTTTAGACTGGTATAAAAACTTACGAATTATACTCGAGCAAGAAAGAAAGGAATACGTTCTAGAGAAACTTGTTTCTGAAAAACCAGAAGTTGATGACAAATGTATTATTCCTGCCACTGACTTACAGAGGTATGAGAAGTATGTGAATGATGACCTTGATGTCACTTGTCTCATGTTAACAATAATGAATTTTGAGCTTCAGAAACATATTGAGAAATTGAATGCTTATGACATAATTGTGCAGCTCCATGAACTGTTTCAAGTTCAAGCTTGCACTGAGATTTGAGACATCAAAGGAATTATATCAATGTAAACTAGCGGAAGAGAGCCCGGTCAATACTCATGTACTCAAGATGATGGGGTACATTGAGAATCTGGACTGGTTGAGTTATCCCCTTAGTCAAGAGTTGTATACTTACATTATTTTCCAGTCCTTGCTCCAGGTTATCATCAATTCATTCTGAATTTTAACATGAATGGGCTGGATAAGTCAGTGCCAAGATTGTATGGAATGCTAAAGACAACCGAGCAAAACTTGAGGAAACCTAATGATGTCTTGTTGGTTAAGAAAAAAACTTCAAAAAGAAAAGCAAAGGAAATGCCAAAGGTAAAGGCAAAGGCAAAGGTAAAGTTTAAGTTGGGAACTTAAACAAAGGAAAATCTATAGCTAGTATTAGCACCACTGAGTCGCAGTGTTTTTATTGTAATGCGATTAGTCATTGGAAGAAGAGACTGCAAGATGTTTAAAGAAGATCAAAAGAAAGAAAGTAGGACTTCCGCTTCAGGTATTTTTGTTATAGAAATTAACATTTATAGGTATTGGATACCGGTTCAAGAGATCATATTTGTGAAAATATGTAGGTGCTCATAAAGAGTAGGATGTTGAATAAAAGAGAGGTACAACTATGTGTCGGTAATGGAGCATGAGTTGCTCCTTTGACCATAAGCACTATATCATTAACTTTACTTTCCGAATTAGTCTTAGAATTAAATAATTGTTATTGTGTACCTGCCATAAGTAAAAACATTATCTCTTTTTCGTGTTTAGATATATTTGGATTTGAATTTAAATTTAAGAATAATGATAGTTGCTTTTATTTAAATGATATGTATTATGGTAAAATTTCATTACATAATGGACTTTATATTTTAGACCTTGATGTTCATGTTTGTAACATACATACCAACTTATAAAGTCAAATGAATTGAATCCCACATTTTTATGGCATTGTCGTTTGGATCACATAAATGAGAAACACAATATGAAGCTTCTTAGAGATGGACTTCTAGACTCATTTGATTTTGAATCACTTGATATATGTGAATCTTGTTTATTAGACAAAATGACTAAGGCTCATTTCATCAGGATAAATGAAAGGACGAATGACTTGTTGGTACTTGTACATTCTGATGTATGTGGATCGATGTGTGTTATAAATATATATGCAACAGTTCATTTTATGTTATCCCATTATGCTCACACATCTTCAGATAACCAATAGAGAGTAAGGAAGAGAAAATAGGGAATGTATGTTCGATACTAGCTTACCGACTCACGGTTGTTGTTCAACTTGTTTGTGTAGATACCAGTAGAGATGTGGCTGTTGTTGTTTCTACGTTCACCTGATACGAGAACGAAGAAGAAGGTCACTGCTCTTACAACTAGTCGAAGATCTCCACTGCGAGTTTAGTGGTAAATTCTATCTTGGATTTAATTTTATACTTGGATTTTGTTTCGAGTAGTAATCAATTGACTGAATTGAATTGAAATTGTTGTACTAATAATCTACCTGAATTCTCTATATCTGATAGGATGTAGAGAGTATTTCTCTAGCATCATCCACTATAAAATATCAGACATTTCTTGTACATAATTTAGAAATATTGCAAATGTAATGAATACTATTGACAATGCATACAAAATATCCAGTTGTTGGGATTATACACGGTAGGCTACGGTATCCGGAGTGTGACAAAAACAATCAATACTACTAAATTTTCTACTTAAAATATTATAATATACAGCCAAACTAATTGATTCTTTTCATAAATAAAAAACCTGAAATGAGTACTGACTATCAAAATTTAGCTAGATCTTCCTAACAAATGCATGTATCTTGGAGTTCGTTTAATATAATTAGGTAGGCACAGTCCATCTACATAGTAACATATTACATACGTCGAATTCTTTTTGTACGAAAATCATGTGGCCCACGTTTCTTGAGGCTTGGTGCATGGAGGGTTGAACAATAAATTCACAATTGCTCTGTCTATTTCATTAGTCTCCTTCTCCTCTGTCTCTACTTTGTTTAGCCTTGAGTTAGCAATACATAATTAAATTAAAGACCAATGGCACACCAGTACTGAGAATCAATGAGAAATGGTTACAAAAAAGATAATGCTTATGATACCTCGAACTGGTACTGAAGGATGGCTCAAAATGAAATTCAAGTGATTCATTCTTGCTTTCATCAAGTAGCAACCTTGAGTCATTAGCCAGCCTGTAGCAAGCATCTCTAAAACAAATCCGTGTCCTTTCATTTATCTGGAAAAAACCAAAAATAAAATAAAATAAAATAAGGTATTTCAATTACTCATGTTTCAGATGGGTACCTGTCAGGCCTTTACTATTAAAAACAGAATGCAATCTCAGATTCCAGTAATGCACTGGTAAAAGACCATACTGGATCCAGGGGAAAAATTGTTTTTATGCCACTCCAAAACATGAAAATTAGAAAATTGCCACCCCAAAACATGAAATTAGTTATTTGCCACTCTAAAATCATTAAATTTATGAAATGCCACAATTATGCATCGAGTATACATATTTGATTAAAATTATTCTGAAAAATATTGTATAAAAAACGTATTTTGATATTTCTAAAACCCCTTCCCCCTTCCAAATTCACCCATTTCCTTCGCCGCCACATCCGCTACAGAGGCTTGCTTGCTCCGATGGTGCTCCGGTCACGGAAAGGTTATCGGCCAACACAGTTGACATAGCCTTGGCCTGGAGATCACATTTCACCCTCTCTTGACGTCCGGCGATCACCGGAGTGGGTTGATTTCCGGTACCGGTCAATACCTCGGCACCAATCGAATTTCTTCATATTTTGAGCAAATTTCTTCTTGGCTTCTGCTCGTTTCTTCATGTTTACACTTAAATGTAGTTTTAGAAGGGTGCAGCATTGTCAATTTTGGGTTTGAAGGGGCTTCGGTCAATACCAGTATAGGTCTGGTACCAAATTACCATGTTCCTCAGGTGAAGGCTTTACCTAGAGTTGAAATTGACTAAGCAAGGGTCCTTATTATGATTGAATGAGTATATTTAATGACTTTAAAACGATTGTTGGTAAGGAGGAAGCTATAAAAAGCTTACTTCAAGTCATTGGCTACTGGTGTAGATTTTTAGTCAGTTGGTACCTTCAAGCATGAATTTAAATTGCTAAAAGGACTTTTTCTTTTGGTTTATGTTCACAGAAATTCTCTCTGTAAGTCGTACTACAAATCAAGTAGTTTCCATGACATAGAGAAGATCCTAAACATGTTTAATTTTCGGATGTGGCGGCGAAGGAAATGGGTGAATTTGGAAGGGGGAAGGGGTAAGGGGTAATTTTGGAAATATCAAAATACGTTTTTTTATACAATATTTTTCACAATAATTTTAATCAAATATGTATACTAGATGTATAATTGTGGCAACTTCATAAATTTAATGATTTTAGAGTGGCAAATAACTAATTTCATGTTTTGAGGTGGTAATTTCCTAAATTTCATGTTTTGGAGTGGTGGTATGAAAACAATTTTCCCTTTGGTTTATACCAGATTCAAATTGATTTATGGCCTTGGGTAATTCGAGTTTGGCGGTCTTGAGTTGTTCAGGTTGGCGCATTTCCAATACGCAGGTAGTGATCTTGGGTAATTTGGGTCATAATCCAGATTATTTCTAGAAAATTAACTCATGTCTGGTCAGATTTGGATCGGTTCTGCCAGGTAAAGTAACATAGATTTTACTAGGTCAGGATACAACTTACCCTCGATAATACAGACTCGAGCTTGCGGAGAGCTGTTGTTTCCAAAATCATTGGTTTTGCAATGTCAGGAACTAATATGCTTCTCTGTGTGATGCTTCCTCTGGGCTTCATAAATAAAAAGAAACAAGATCCTCTTGGAGACAAAATTTAGAGAATAATCAAGTGACTTGCACTGGACAAATCAACTTGTTATTTAAAAATAGAAAACCATCTTAAATAAACTTACATTCACCAAGGTTGAGGAATCTAATGCCATAGACGCTTGTGACATCATTGAAGAATTTATTGATAGGTCATCTGGAAGTAGGGAAATGCCAAAAGCATCCAGACCATTTTTAGCCGCTGTCCCAATTTGACAAAAGATGTTGTTTATAGGATCATTAAGCAATTTTGTCAACCTATCCTCTAAAGGCTGTGGCTTGTTGCATAGATCTACAACCTGTTGAGATGGTTCGACTGTATATAGCATAGCTCTTATCTCTTCATCTGATAGAGAATTCCTACAATAAGTCATTATATTCATTCAATTAAAAAAGGTATCTCGTGGGAAACCATTCAAATACTGCAATTTTGACTGACATCAAGTTTTACCAAGAGGTCTTTTACACTGATTTGATTTGTTTCAAACAGTCCAGCACAGTACAAATCCAATATAAGGTGGGTAATTGGTAAGTAGTATATTACTGTACTAACTGACAATCAACCATGATCTGACACTGATGACGCATGATACGTCCTATCTCGGGAGTATGGAAAGAGTTACGGGTTTGGGCTCGTCCCGCCTCGAGGAGACGGGCCGAGATTAAGAAAGGTAGTTGTCTATTTCTAGAGTGGGAAGTTGTGGAGGTATTCGGACTATCCTGTATGATACCTCGCCTCGTAGGAAAAGTCAACTCCTATTCAATGGAGCCTCTTGCCTTAAATAGCTCATCTCCTAACCGTCATCCCGCGTTGTCAGAGCGGTTAGGGGAGTTCGCATAGGAGCGGTGACGCTCGTATAAAGGGCAGTCACCGGATCGCATCCGTGTCATACGAATACGAAAGCGGTGATCATAAGTCGAATCCGGGCTGGACCCTCGTCGGGCAAGACCCGATCGGGCCTTGTTGGGGCAAGGCCTACTTGGGCCTTACTAGACTGAATTGTTTCCGAACCCTGGCCTCTTTTCACTTGATCCCGGGTTGGCCTCAAATAGAGGTCCGAGACCCGGATTGTTGTTAGCCCAAGACCGGTGTAAAGTTGGTTTTACTTTTTGGGTTCTAGGCTCCTTTATTTGGTCCCGAGTTGGTCCCAACTAAGGATCCGAATCCTAGTCTATTCTTGGCCCAAAGCCGGTTTTATGAGGGCCTTCGGCACATGGCCTTATCAACGTCAAATCATATAGCGAAACTTCTCCTTTATTTTATCCGAAAAATGACGAAAAAACGAATATGAAGTAGTCATTTTTCTCAATTTATTTACCGCAAACGTATTTTTGAGTCATTTTAGCAGGTTTTGAAGAAAATTGTTTATTTAAGTCAAAAACAGAGCAAAAATATCGTAT
The DNA here is from genome assembly GCA_025461045.1 of Carex parvula. Taxonomy (NCBI): domain Eukaryota; kingdom Viridiplantae; phylum Streptophyta; class Magnoliopsida; order Poales; family Cyperaceae; genus Carex; species Carex parvula. The sequence continues at coordinate 95,680 of JAJGRW010000708.1, forward strand.
TTCAACGATTATCAAATTGCCGCTGATACGTCCTGTCCCGAGGGAGCAGGTCGTATGGGAAAGGAGTTAAGAAAGTGGGCTCATCCCGTCTCAGGTTGACGGGCCGAGACTATGAAAGGGCGTGAAGGTGGGTAGGTATTAGTACTCTATCCCTTATAATACCTTGCTTAGTGAAATAAAATGCGACCTCTATTACCGGGAATTTTCCGCCTTAAATAGGGGGCCCCCTACTGTTAGGACGTGTTGTCGAAAACAATAAAAGGGGTTCGCATATCAATAGGGGTGCCCGCATAACGGGCGGTAATTCTCGCATAATTGGCGATGACGCGAAGTCGAGGTTGGACTGGGCCTTATCGAATAAGGCCCAACTCGACTTCGTGGGCCAAGTTGTTTTGGGTTGGTCGGGCGAGGCTCAGTTTTGGTCCTCGCCAGGCCGTCCAGCCTTTAGGCTTCAGACCTTGCTCTGTTCGATCTCGGACTGGCCCTCAGAGGAGAGCGAGTCCCGAATTGCCTTTTGGGTTTGGCGCGCAGCGACCCGACTCGGCCTTGTTTGACAGACTCATTGACGGTCGCGGGCCTAGTTGCCTTTGGTCTCAGGCTGGTCCCGGGAGGGGGTCCGAGTCCCGAGCTGCTATTGGGCCGCGACCGTATTAAGGGCCCTGTTTTGCTTTATCTCAGGTTGGCCCTTTGCTGGGTCCGAATTTCGAGTCATTTATGGGCCAAGTTTGAGTTTATTGAGGGTCATTGGCACATGGGCCTATTAGCCGCTGAAATTGGACATCAAATGGAACATGCAACACCTTTCACGGAGTGCACAACATGCGAAATGAAGAAAATACAAGAAAATTTGCTAAGTCAGAAGATCGTGCGGCATCCTCAATACCGTGCGGGGATAACCCAGAGACCGCACGGATGACAGGCCGGGCACTCTAGAAGGCCTGCTTTGCTAACAGGCCATACTATTTTTAGACAATTCCTGATAGATCATGGGTGGACCTCACGTCCCCCATATTCTCCACTACTCCTACTGTATAGGAAGACTATAAATACCCCTTTTAGATAGGATTTTGGGGGTGTTCAAGTTCTACATAGTTGTAGCTAGTAATTCTTATTGTTAGATTAGGTTATAGAGTTACTTAGAGAGAGAGAGAGAGAGAGAGAGAGTATAGCCATTAGAGGTTGAGTAGAGGAGAAATCATCTAAGAAGACAGAAGTCGACTCACTAGGAGTCGTGTTGGTTCTTCCAACTTCAATTAGATTGTAATTTATGTTTTATTTATTTATTTATTATTGCCATGGCCATGAGAGGCTAAACCTCTCATCTCTAGGGTAAGAGTTGTACTTGAATTCTTAATTATGTTTTAATATATGTTTATGTTTTGTTTTGCGTTATTATATGAATTTATATCGCACTTTATTTTTTTTATAATATCCTTGCATATATAGTTCCATCTACTATATGTCAATGATCTTCACATGCATTCGATAAACAGTTCAGATAATTCGTGTGAGAAATTACTCGTAAGTAGTGGTGAGATTGGGGCTAACAAGACTTGACAGTGGTTCAAAGACTAGGTTTAGAACCCAGGGCCTCTCTTGGCATGATAGTATAAATTGTACTTAAACTAGGATTAATTCTTCTACGGATAGATTAGAATTAGTTGGAACTTGGAACGACGTAAGAAACACCATTTAGGTGGGATCTTTGAGATTATTTCAACTACAGGGTAGTATAGGAAAAAACATATTTTCATAACTAAAATATCTGTCTTGGTTGCCTAAAAACCGATCGAAAGATCAGGAAACCCTCAGATTGCATAAACAAACACCCAGCTCACCGTGCAGGTAGTGACAATGCTGTATGTGGGATACTCGGGGTCAATCTATACCGTACGCGACAATGACAATACCGTACGCATCATAGATAAACATCAAAACATATATTTTGCATGATTAAGAAGGATAGGAAACCTGAACTTTAAAGGTTTAACCTTATTTTAGCTATAATACCTTAATTACATTTGTCACCACTAAATCTTTTTAAAAATTTAATAATCTAGACTTGTAAAAATTATTTAAAACTTGATACACTATTCATATGGATCGACACCCAATCAATACTACACGGCAAAATCATACGCTTGTGATCTAAACGTAAGTTAAAATTAGAATTTAAAAATATTTACACCCACTCAATTTGAACCCGTAACCCATATAGCAATTCTGTTAAGCATGTGGCTAAACTTCTACTTATCGACTATTTTCGAATTTTCATCGGGATAAAGAACCAATAAAACTGCTAATTTTGAAAATCTCGACCAATTGGGTTTCCCCAACCTGACGCGACCCAATTACCAGACCCACTTATAAAAATGTAGAATGCAGATCAAGGTTAAATTTCTTCTAACAGACCCATTGCCACCTATAATTTGTACCTAAGAGACACTAACTGCCACTGGTAATGTCTATAAACGCAAGTTCACGCACTAACATGAAATTCTCATCGACTTGATCCAATCCGAGCACCCTGCAATCCGGTAGGCCTTGAATGCTTTGGAGGCAGAGAGATTCTGGGTCTTCACAACCCAACCCATTATCCAGCTGACACAAGCCCTTTTCCAGAGTATCCAATTTTGCGCCATCAAAGGCAAGGTCCTCTGACGAAGTCGGTACGGGATTGTAAGACATGTCCATCATTGTCCAGCTGTCAAAGCCGGGATCCTCCAATGCAGTTGGTATGAAATTGTAAGACGAAAATTGGTCGAAGCTGGTTGCTGTGGCGCCATTCCATTGGTTCAAGTTGCATGCCGTTAGTGGCTGTGCTGCAACGAAACTTGGATTTACCAATGCGCCAGGATTGCTTGGGAACGTATAATTGCTTTCGATCTCTTTTTGGAGATTCCACTCCATTTTTCAATCTGAAATTAAGAAAAAAAAGCAAGAAATTTGTTGGAAACTGGTATGTTTGCTTCAGCTAAGCATAGCAAGTATTGGAAGAACCGATTTATAAACAGCAGAGCTTAGAGAAAGAGCTTACTAGTAAATACGATTTATATTTTCCTGTCTGTTACAGAGAGAGAGAGAGAGTTAGGTTAGGCAAAAACACAGCTGTGTCTCGTTTTGATCGGTGTTGATTGGTTTAATTAAGAGAAGGGGTTGATTTGGGGCAAAGGAGTTTGGTACAATCCAAAGTATAAACTAGGGGTGTCAATGGCATCCGTTTTATTTATTTTTCTATTTTCAATATCAGAAGAAAATGTATGTCTTTTGAAGAATATTATGTTAAACATATTACTTTTTTATTTTAATGTTTTGTTATTTAGTTAACAAATTGAATTTGTTAGAAAAGATATTTGTGTTTTTGATTTTTTTTTGCTTTATAAAAAACTATTAGTTAGAATTGATTGCATATTTATATTTTGATTTTTATATTAGTAATTGTAATTGCACATGTATGACTTAAAAATAATAAAATTATTATATTAGTATGATTCGTTATTCTTCCGCTACTGTTTCGTTACATGCTAATTAGATAAATTCTTGACAGATAATGATAAAATATTAATAAAGTCAGTTCTCAATGAATATTAATATAAAAATACTTCCCTGCGTAACAATTTAACACCAGGATAGAAACCCCATTTTTTAGATTTCACGGACGATATTCATTTGCAACTTTCTGACAAATGGGTCCCACCAGCACTCAAACATCCGGTACGTTAGGTACTCGGAACTTATCTGTTCTTAACATAAACCCGAAGTTGTTCGGAACCTATCAAGATCCATTGCCTTATTGGTCCAGTTGTTCTTTAATTCCCGCGTTGAGCCATCGCTGAGGCCCACGTGGTAGTCAAAATACGATACGTCAGTGGTTAGGTCGTTTCCTTGCTTTCGCACCAAAGCTAGACCTTCAGATTTTTTAAAAAATTTTAATGAAGGGGAGCTAGACCTTTAGTTGCTCGCCACTTGTTGCTCTCCCAAGCTAGGGGAGCATTTTAGAAGATTAACTGTAGTTGATAATTGGGATATTGTCCAATACGACAGCTGTACAGTACAGCTGTACAGGACAGAAAGAATTATGTTTTATTTATTTTTAAATAATCTGACATCTAACATCTTTCATAAGCGTTATAGAAAATAATATGCATTTGGTAGATGGACCAAGCACCCTTAAATTATTAATCATTGTAAGGCTGATTAATTGAACTTTATATTTATATGAAATAACATTGAGTCATATTAATGGTAATATGCATATTACGGATCGATCCGTGCTATAAATCCACATCTATTTTTAAGTTTAAATAGTCGATTCGAAACGTTAAACATAATTTTCATATCAAAATGTACTTGTAGACTAAATTTTATATTTTTTTAGAATTTGTTAACTACTTTTTTAAATAGATAGAAAATCGCTACTTTTTAATTGTCCAAAAATTTCAAATCAAGTTATTTTCTACCTATCTAAATATATAGTAAAATTTTTTAAAAAATATAAAATTTGGTTGCAGGTAATACATATGAATATCATATTGAATGGTTCAGATCGACTGTTGTAAGTTTAAAAACAGAGATGTGAGTCCATAGCACTGGCCGTTGTGTAATATGCATATTATCAGAGCCTCACTCAGTAACATTTATATAAATAGTTTACTATTTGTTAACTTAAAATAAAATTACAATTTTTTAGTTAATATAAAAAAATATATAGTGTTTTTATCTAAGAACGAAACAAATTATAGAATATTTCGGTAAATAAGTTCAACTCGAACTAATTCAATTTGACTCGTAAATAGATCAATTACGGCCTCAAATTAATGCAATTTAATTTTTATCCTAAACCGCTCTGCATGGTGTTTATAACCCCCAATCCCCATACTTCGGCAACTGGATGTTCCATAATTTTCTATTTTATAATCCTTTTATTATGTAATGTCTTCATAAATGAAATCCCTATTGATGAAATTAATTTACAAATGTCAAAAAGTTTCATAGACGTTTAATAAACATAGATACATGTAATGATCTTAGTTTGTTATTCGAGTTGTAAAACTTTTACTACTAAATATTTAATATATACACACACACACACACACACACACACACCCGGAATCGGAACCGACCCAGATCCAATTAATTTGGATAGGATATGGTTTAAAAAATATAACCGGTTAAATTATGGGTACGGTTACAAAATTAGTAATTTAATATTCGATCTGGATTCGAACCGCAACCGATACTGTAATGGATAGGATATGGGTTTGATTTAGTTATCCGACCCATAACCGAACCCGACCCGATATCCGTATAAATACCCGATAAAATGATAATATCATTTCTTCATAATTATTTAATATAAACGCATATATTAATAACTATGAAAAAACAATCATTTGTAGTATTTTTTTAATGTCTTGAATGAAATTTATTGCTCTTTTTGCACAGATTATTGAAATCAAATGTCCTGTTCACTTTTGCCTATAAATTTTCGGAACTAATTAATTCCTTTCTTAATCTCTTTATCTATCATGCATTTATCTTTCTGCATGGATTATTGAAATTTATTGCTCTCTTCGCTGATTAAAACAAATTGATATTTAATATCCTATTCCTAAATTTTGGAACCATATAATGAAATCACCATCTCCAATATTTTACTTTCTAAAATTATCTTACATTAAATATTTTGAAGCAGATTTTAATTTATATTATAATGATATATTATGTGAGATGTTTAAGAAATTATAATTATATTTAAACGTAAGGTGTTTCTCAAATGCTTGTGAGTTGTGACATGTACCCGCTCCGAATCCGAACCCGTTCCGGATCCGAACCGGATCCGATAATATATAAACAAGTTATGAGTATATATCTATTCGGAACTGAAAGACTGGACCCAAAATATCTATGGATAGATAGATATCTGGCCGGACCCCATCCGATTTGAAATAAATAAGTATAATGATCGAAATTCGAACCTTAGGAATACGGGTATTGTATCCGGACCCTACCCGATCCGACAGCACCTCTACATATTTGCTCTCTGCCGGTTAAAAGAAGCAAAGGAAAAGTGCAAGAATGGCGAGAGACCTCTCGTACATCACCTCAACGCAGCTCCTCCTTCGCAATCCTCGTGTGGCGATCGCCGATGTCGGGTACAAGATCTTAAAAGCCTAGTTACTGATCTCTTCTTCCGAACTACTCTTGCTAATTTTTTTCTAAAGGGATTAAGAGAGAAACTAGGTAGATCCTTGCATTTCGCTAGTGAAACCTTCTCTCAGAAGCTTCCCTACCTGATCCAGACTGTCAGAGGCAAAGATACCCTTGTTTTTCACTGTGTACTTAGCCAGGTTCTTTTCAGCCCATCTTTCTGCTTTACTAATTTATGCATAGATTAGTTTTGAGTCGGATACAAATTCTATTTCAGATTATCATCTCATTCTTAATCTAATTATCTATCAATTTCAATTTGTCATTTGTCTACGATATGAAATTAAAAGAAATGAAATTATACACTAATGTTGCGAATTTTGCTTCTCATAATAATTAATGTGGATATTAGATACACATTGGTACCTAAACAATTTGTGTTTTTCTCAAATTATGTGTCCGAATCTGTATTCGGTACTGCACATGAACAATTTGGGGTCCTCTGGACGTGCATGTCAGCTGCTTGATAAAATGCCCCAAAGAAACATGACAATATGGATTCAAGTTTTTGAACCTTTATGTTGGAAAGTATCATTTAGATTTCATTTCTCAAATGAATAAATAACAAATAAAACCAATTCATTGCACTTGTGAAGCTGGATTTTCCAGTGGATTCTTCATGCCTGCGGTTTTTCCTGATAAGAGTACTTATCACGCTTGCTATTATAAAGAAATTTCTCACTATCCACTTTTACATCATAAAGGCCCTTGTAATAGAAAATCAAAGAACATGAACTCATTTGACTTGCTAATACATGGGCTGCCAATGGGATTTGCCATTGCTTTTCTGACAAAATCATGTGAATTATTGGGAGTACCAAAATGATAACTTCACAATCTTTTCTGACTCATTAGTAATCACCATGAACCAATAGCACCATGTATGTAAATTTATACTTTCCATTATAAAGCATTTAGGTGAAGTGTATCCTTCTCACGAAAACTGTTTGATTTGTGCACATCAATTCTGGTACAAGGTTCTAGTAAAACCGACATTGCCACATTAATAACATTTTTTTATTTTTATTTCTCAGGATGATGATACGCAGTTGGAACCAGTACTATTTAGTGGTCTATTAAAGTATAAATACTTGTAAGCGTCGACATGCGCAGTTGGAAATGATCGTGAATCTCTCCTCCAAAAGAATAACATCAAAACAGTGGAGGCCTTCCTCAAATTGTATTACAATGATAAACCTGCACTTCGCGAGGTTAGAATACACGCCTGTAGTTTTTATTTACACTTTCAAATTTCATATCATAAGCAGGGGCGAAGCTACTATGTAACAGGGGTAGGCATTTGCCTACCCCTGGAATTTTTTTTTTTTTTTGAACCGGGCTTTTCGTTGGGCTTATCTACCTCTGAATAATTAAATTGCCTACGTACCCCTAGCCCAGAGTCCAGAGGGAGATCAATAAAAAAAAAAAAACCTAACCGTTAGAGGAGAGTCTGAGACGCATCCCTACGTGCGATACGTGAAGGAGAAAGGAGAGAGGATCGCCGCTGCGCAAAGGAGAAGGATTGCCGCCACTTTGCCGCCTGTGTCCGCTGATCGCCACATGTACCCGCCTATGCCCGCTAGCCCTAGCCGCTGATCACCACCTGTGTACTCTCGAAAAGGTTTTCATTATTATTTGTTTGTTACTGAAGTCAATTTCCTATTTGATTTATAGTAATGTTTCGTTGTTAATTTATTTTTCAATCAAAATCTGGAAGTCTGAATCAAGGTCATTGATATCTGATTTTCTTGATATCAGAGCAGAGATCTGTTTCGTCTTCTCAGTTTTTATTTTATCCATCTCAATTCTCAATTACTCTAGTTCTTGCTTCGTTTTTTATTTTCAATTTTTAAGTCATTTAGTAGCATAAGTTGCTCTTTGTCTTTCACCACCTGTATCGATATCAAAAGCAAGTTTTTCACTGGTGTATCGTTTTGAATTGTCAAGAGAATGGAAGAAAAGGACTTTGATGAAGAAGATTAATTGTCAAGAAAGAAAATAACAAAATTAAAAAGCAACAATTATAAATTTTAATGGATTTATAGCCATGTAGCTGTAACTAAATTTGTTAACTTCAATTGATATTTCTCACCTTTTCCTTTTCTAGACTCATATGACAGAATATGGTTTATATATTGTAAGCAGTTATTTAAAGGTTTATATGAAATTTTTTTATTAGTTTCATATGAAACAAAATATGTTAGTTGGTATAACAAATGTAATAATACTGCTTCGATGTCAGTATCAGACCAACATTTTTGCTTTTGATGGCTTCTTCCTTATTGGTCTGAGAATTATAGTAGCAATCACAAAAAAAGGTAGTTTGAAGAATTTACTGTCATATCAAATTGTACAAAGGCTCTTAGGTCATTTGTTAATTCTAATATGCTATTGCAATAGTCTAATCCATTTTGGTGTGAGCATTGACCAAATGTTACAGTAAAAAAATGTTGTGCTTTTATTCATTAATTTATCTATTGCAGTTTTGAATCTCCCTGGAGAGGCATGCAAATGTTACAATAATACATTTCTAGATTGCTGAATCATACCCTTTTATCCTTGTTTAAACTAGATTTTGCTACATGCCACAAATATTCACCTACCCCTGACAAAATTCCTAGCTTCGCCACTGATCATAAGTGGTTCTAGTACTGGGAGCTGAACAGAGCCCATACTAGTACATAATGGTACGATTCTAGTAAGTACTTGTATTGCATTTGCATAGGTATAGTAAGATGAATGTATTATACTAGTTCATATTCGTTCCAGGCTTGACTGATATTGGTAGTGGTTGTTAAAGGTACATGTTGGTGCAAAATCTGGTGCCTACGACAATTGCTTCACGTATATAAGGTGTTTGTTAAAATGCCTCAACGAGCTATCAAGTATGCAAAATCTGTATTGTTCATGTGTTTTTAGAATTCAAAATTAGTGTATTTATGTTTTATAAGGTGTACATATTTTATTTTTGAGGGGTGAATACTTGATAGTTTTGATATGAATACTATGGCATAAGACAAAATGTACTTTATGATGTATTAAGTGTATATGTTTGACTTGTGCAATGTAAATACTTGATTTGTTTGATATGAATACCTGATATGCATAAGATATGGGTAGGCATAAGACATAAATTGTTTTGTAAATTTAGTTTGGTAAATTTGTATGAAACTTTATATATGATGGTTGAAATTTGTAGTAGATGTTTTTGAATGTTTTGTGATTAAATGTGTTTAGTATTTGTATGAAACTTTGATTTGTTAAATATTAGTATTATTTTATAACATATTTTACAATATAAATATTCATATTTTAATATATAGGTATGAATACTTCTCGGATTACATGTTAATACCATCAATCTCCAAAAAGAAATTTGTAACAAAATATATTTCTTTAAGAATATGTTGATAAAAAATACTCTACAATGTAAATATTCGCACAGCAATCTACATGTGTCAAAACTTTCCATATTACATATTAATATAATCAAGCGCCAACAAGAGTTATTTGTAAAAAAAATGTTAAATTAAGACCTTTACAACGTAACGATTCATAGTTCTGTTATAAGTATGAATATTTTCATCAGTACCTATCAGTACGTTTAAGCACCAAACAAATTAATTGATTTAAGTTACTTTACAACAAAACAATTCATACTTCAATGCATAAGTATAAATACTTAAAATTTTAGATATTTATATTTTTACTAAAACTACAGTGTTGAAGATTGTATGGTGGTTGCGCATTCGCTTTTGCGCTTGTAGTAACTATTCACACTTGATACATGAACTATTCACACTTGCAATTGCAATACGAGGTATGAATATTTGCAATACTTTATATTAATACTTTCAAACGTCATCCAATGTCATAAGGAAAAAAATTGATAGAATTTCTTAGATACAAACACTTGATACATGAACTATTCATACTTGCATGACGAGGTATGAATACTTTTAGACATCATCCAGTGCCATTTGAAATTTTCTTTGATATAATTTGTTAAATACAAACACTTGATACATGAATTATTCACACTTGCATGACGAGATATGAATACTTGCAATACTTGATATTAATACTTTCAGACATCATCCAGTGACATATAGAAAAAAAATTGATAGAATTTGTTAGATACAAACACTTGATACATGAATATATTCACACTTGCATGATTAGGTATGAATACTTGCAATACTTGATATTAATACTTTCAGACATCATCCAGTGCCATATGAGAAAAAAATTGATAGAATTTGTTAAATACAGATACTTGATACATGAAATATTCACACTTGCACGAAGAGATATGAATATTTGCTCGACAAGGTATGCATACTTGCATGATGAGGTATGAATACTTGCGTGGCGGACAACCCAAGAATATGTCATCATGGATCTCATTTGAAAGAGAAAATTGTGTAGAAGACGTTCGTGATTTTAGATTCGAAAAATTTCTCACAAGTCGTCAGAAATATTGACGAGATTGAACAGAGAAAAATAACCCACATCTAAAAACATGTAAAAGATGAGTATGTGATAAGAGAGATGAAAGAAAGCTGAAGTGTCCAGTTTTTTTTTTTAAATACTTGGTATCTTAGGTATGAATATTTAATATATTATATATTAATACTTGCGCACATAGGTATTTGTATTTGCGCGCATCAGTTGTAAAATCTTTCAAATATTAGGTGGTCCCCAAATAGTTTGTGGTCCCCTCAGATAGTTAATGTATGGGGGACAGAATGGGAGATTGTTACAGGGGGGCAGCTAGGCGCTTTCTATTATAAATATCAATAAAGTTTACCTATTTTTCATTGAACTTATATTTTACGTGGTAATGTTAAAAGAAACTGAATAAAAAAATGTGAAATATAAGTAACTTTTAAAAAAAAAATGAGATATGTTAAATAAAAACTGACAGCTATATTGCTAACTCCAAAAAAAAAAATTTAACAGCAAATAAAATTGTATGAGTGTCCATACTCTCCTTTGCAGCCGACTTTAGCAATATAAGTTAGCTAAATTTAATAATTAAATCTAAAATGAAAGAAATCATAGGTCTAACATAGATGATGATAAACTTTGATTCTACGGGAAAACACATGTTTAATTTTCACAAGAGATCAATCTGAAAAGAAAATGTCGGAATTAGCAAAAATTATTATTTTGAAAAAAAAAAAAACCTAAAATGAGATATCCTCAGAATTTGAAATCATTCAATAATGCTCCACCACAGTTGAGCAGCCAAATACACCCAACCCCCATCGGATAAAAAAAAAATACCTCACCAAAGCTGAAAACCAAAATTTACCTTAATCTAAATAATGTCACAAGCCCTATTCGACTCTCGGCTGACCTATATGTTGTCTTGCTGTCGTTGTTATTGACATTTCTTCGTGTCTGGACTTCTAACTTTGGAGCCATAGTCAACAAGGATATATAATGGTCCCACCTATCTCGTAAGATAAAGGTGTGATAGCAACTCTTTGAGTCGAGCGTCGTATCCATTTTCTATTTTGATGTTGTGAAAACAGCTCTATCAACCATCACAAAGAAAAAAGCAGCTATATCTTGTTCACTTTTAAGGAATCTAGTCATCTACACTTGTTATGGCCGATATTTTTATTTATAGAAATTAATTAATATACCCATATCTGCGGAAGTTATAAAAGTACTCGTACCGGCTATTTTCTAGCCGATATCCAATTTAATTCAGTACCGATCGGAAAATAGCCGGTACTCTAATTTTTTTTTTTTTTGCAACAATACCGGCTATTTTCTGGCCGGTATTTTTTTTTTTTTTTTAAGGATGGGCATAGCATAGTTGGCTAGAAGAAAAAGTTGTAGGAAACTCGGATTGAAGTTTGCACTCGGTTTGGCCAAGATCAAACAAATGCATTTGGTTGGATGCGTGTGTTACATCGGTTGCATGTATCGGTGCATCATCGATGTTTTTGCAATGAAATATCGATGTTTTATTAGCCGGGTAGTGCTAAAAAAATATTGGTGCGTCGCTGATGTTTTATTAGACTTAGCATTGGCAATTAAGCAGGGTAGTGCTGAAAAAACATCGGTGCGTCGCTGATGTTTTTGCAATGAAACATCGATGCACTTTTTCCGTCGTTAGGCCGTGCATAAAGCATCGGTACTCAATTTTAAAATGCTGGTTATGTTAAATTAAATTCACTAGCCACATGCGAACAATAAACTTTAGTGTCATACGACACTGTCAAAAAAAACATCGGTACTTCAATCCGAGTTTCCTACGACTTTTTCTTCTAGCCAACTATGCTATGCCCATCCTTAAAAAAAAAAAATTTAAGTACCGGCCAGAAAATGGCCGGTACTGTTGCAAAAAAAAAAAAATCTTGGGTACTGGCCATTTTCCAGCCTGTAGAATTAAATTGGGTACCGGCCAAAAAATGGCCGATACGGGTATTTTTATAATTTTTGAGCAGATCTGGATATATTAATTAATTTCTATTAAACTTTGGATATTAATAAAAATGTCAGGTTATGGGCTATGGCCTCATAAGTATACCAGACTTTATGATTTAAAATATTTAGACTCAAACCATTTATTTCGATAAAATCTTTAGTGGTCTGATTTATTTATAAAATTTTTGTTGTTCAATTAGATATTGTTATTAAGCATTTGCATTCGTCATTATAGAATGAATTGTTAGTTTCTCGTGTGGAGATTTCATTATGAATATTGATTTTCTTCGAATCCAATAATCTGAGTTGAAATCAGCATTGAGAAATAATTTATTATTTCTCACCCGTTTCTCCCTTGTGGGTTTACAGGTTTGTTATATGAAGCTTTTGGGTTATAATTGATAGCAAAGCCACTTAAAAGATTGTAATTTGAAATTATTTTATCTGACATGGTGCAAAGAGTATTTCTCTAACATTAACCACTATAAATGGTCAAATAATTCTTGTAAATGAATTGAAATGTGACAAAAATAATGGATGACATTAGCAATACATACAAAAGATCCGTGCTTGTGTTACGTAAATTGAATGAAAAATATACGCAGTACAATGGAACATTTAAGTCCTACTCTTATTTAGATTTTTTTTAAGAATTAAGTTCTTTGTAGTATTTGAATACTAATCTATTGTCTTATTTGTTAGAAATTATATTGTGTTTTGTACTTGTATTATAATTGTTATTATTCTTTGATAATTATTAAGTATACAATTAATTTAACAGGGGGGACTTTGTAAAACTATATAAACTGAGCTTTAATAGACAAATGTCCGTATTAAGATTTAACGATCATTTTATCTTCTTTAAACTTTAAAATCTCTAATTGGTCCCCTCAATCGTTAATTATTTTTTTTAAAGTTTGTCTCAGGTCCTTAACTCTCTCTTTCCTTTTGTTTTGTCTCCCTATCTTGAAGATAAAACAAGTGCAACAAGGAGAGAAAGTGAGAAAGGTAAGGACCACACAATAAAAAAAACTTGACCAAATTATCTCCATTTTTATATTAAGAACATAGATGTCTTGATTCGTCAATGACTTTGATTAAAGATAAAACTTCGGATTGAATATAAGCCCTTCGATCAAATATTCTAATTCTATGCATTTTTTAATGTTTTTTACGTGTAAAAGTCTAAATTTATTTCTTTCTATTGGTCATGTTTTCATTTCTTTCTATTTTTTATATCATTGAAGGAATGTTATTTGTTATCTAATATGTTATTTTGTTTGAGAATTTTATAAAATATGTCAAAGAGATTAAAAAATATATATGTCATTTAAGAAATGTTATTTGTTTTATTTAGTCTGTTTAGTCTATTTTTTATGTAAATATATCATTTTGTATGAGATTTTTTTTTTCTCTTATAATATGTAATCGTTACAATGTACAGGCTCGATACTATTTTATAGACTAAATTGTACCAACGGTGAGTCTCGCATTGTTCTGGCAATGGCTGTCGAGACAGGTAGAAAAGCATGTATAGAGAAGTAATATAGTGCATAAGCATATAGGAATTAAACAAAAACTATACCTAAAGTTTCACTTGAAGTTGTTTTAGCCACTTGAAAGCTGAATGTGATTTCTCCTAAACTTGTTTTTCTTCCAGTGTACAATAAATAAGAGCCTTCTATGACAAGTTCATGAAAACTTACCTGTTTGAAACATTCCAACCAATAGGACAGAAAATAGAACATAAATACTTTTGATATACTTCAAGTATATTTGTTAAAAACCTTTGATGTGTCCGGTAGTCTAAAATAGAACATAAATACTTCTAATATATTTCAAGTACCACCTTTATTTTTTCCATTTTCATCAGTGTAAATTTTTATATTATATGGCTACTGTGCCTTATACCCTCTTTCTCTCTTTTCTCATCATTATTATTCTCTAAAAGTAAAATCCTGCTCTTCTTTTAAAAAAAGCAGCGGATTTAAATCCCTTCTGATCTTCTGCTTAATACTCTCCACCTGAACAATGCAACCAAAGTATAAAACTAAAAAGGAAATAATTAATAAGTTAAATAAAGTGCTAACTTGTAAGTCAATTACACATAATCACAATTGCTTGCGTCTATTTCGTGCATTTATTGGGCATTCTAATTTAAGCGAGGCATAAAACTGAAATGCTTTTGCTTTAGTTTTCCTTCCTTGTGATCCTTAGTTAAAAAAGAAGAAGGTCAAATTATGATAATACATTATTATTATTAATACCACTAATGTCAGTCTGCATTAATCCTTCCCAATTAATGGTCACATAATCATTTAATATACATGCAAATCCGTAATATTCGGGTCTGGTTGAAACGTGAACTGTCGGATCAAATTGGCGACAAATAAATTTGCGAGAACTCCAATAAAAAAATAAAAAAATAATATCAAAATGATCCAAATCCAATCCAATTCGTTAACATCCATAAACACGGTATTGATCTAATTTATTCTAAATTAATTTATCTTAATACTTTTAGTATTAATTCTAAATAAAATTTCCACACCTATTCCAACACACGCCATAAACTTGATCAATGGTTCACTTTTTTCTATTGATTATTCCTATTACCTGATGATAAGTTAAATTCCTCAACTTTTGATAAAAAAAAATAAGTAAATGATAAGTTAAATTCATTTTTTTAAAACAAATGTAGAAATTAGAAAGCTTTTCAGTTTTAAGTGAAGGATATGAAATTTTGCTTTTTTGATAAAAATTAAAAGTTTGAAATGTTTTAATGAAAATAATGATAATTAAGAGGAGGGTTTCAATATCTTTATTTTTTAGGTCCCGTCATATTTACATTTTTTATATTACCAAAATTACCAAGTACAGCGACACATATGCAAAGAAATTCACTGTCGACTTAATATGAATATAAAAAGTGATTATTGTAAGTATAAACGAATATACAAAGTGATTATTCTCATCATAAATATCAATATAAAAATTATAAAGTAATTACTCTAGATATATAACGTGATTGTTATATACTTGAAAGAAGTGTAAATGTGTGTTTTTAAAATATATTCTGGACTGCAATGTAAAAGAACTTGTTGATCTTCTTCTAATTATTCTCTGTTTTGTTGGCAAGATCACAGTTAAAAGTTTGACATAGCTCTTATTTGCTGCTAGGAATTTAAAATACTGAAAAAAATTGGAAATATGTTAATACCACCTTTTTTGAAGGTGAAAGCATGGGCAATTATTAATACTGTTAAAACCCTCAAATATACTTTCAATATATATATGCATGTGTTTACTGTACTCGTGTACTGACATTCCCTATACCTACTAGTTAACACATTTTTAGACAAAATTGATGCATGCAAGGGCGCAGACAAATTTTTAAATTATGAGAGTCAAACTCTGAAAATGTCGTATGAGATCAATTATATAAAATTTTCAAAAATAAATAGAAATTAATTTTTATAGCATTTTACTCTAAATTATATAACAAAATTATATTTAAGTACGAAAATTTTAAAAATAAATGAAGATCCATTAACCCGTTCATTATTAACGGATCTGCCACTGTATGCATGCATGCATATTTTAAGACAAATTAATTAACTTGGACAAAATAATTAATTAACCTTAACATATTTAATTGACGACCTTAGACAAAATAATAAAAGATCAGTATCTTAAATACGTTGCAGGGTATCAAACCTTAATTACACAATAATTAAATATTGATTTTTATATTGCTTTATTGCTCTGTATCTGAATGATTTATTTCTATATGCAAGATTTAGGACAATTTATTTTCCCACTCTGTAAGATCCCCTTGTAAAATCTCAATAAATAAAACTATTGTGATTTAATTTATTTAAGGAAAGAGGTAATTATTTCTTAAGTAATAATTTCATCAAACACTTGTAAATATCCATTGCATCTGATGAGAGACGTAAAAAAAAAATATTAACAAACAAGAGATAATAAATGGTAGAGAGATGTTAATTAGAATGCATGATTTTGTCAGCGGAATGAATAAAATTTGAAGCCATGTTTTTGTTGGTCATTTTGTTTATTCTGTGATCTCAATTCAGAACATCAAAATATTAATTAGAAGTTTATCATTAAATTATTTTGCAAGTTTTTGCTGAGTTTATCATAAAAATTAGTTTCTCATAAATTTTTAATTAGTATTAAAATTTTAAAGGATGAAAATACCGGTTCAAGGCCGGGATCAATGACCGAGTTAAAATTATTTCAGACCGTTCAATTAAAAAATTAAACAGTCTTAATTAAAAACCGGTTCTTGTTGAATAATAGCTCTAAAATATGATAATTAAAAGGATGATCCAGGGATATGGTTTTAATGAAGTTTTCTTTCCAGTAATTATTATGAAAATAAATAGTTTATGTATGTTAATTAACTCATCGCTATTACTGTTGTGTGATAAAATAAACTAATTTACAAATTGGACAAATGGCCGATTTACTTCACTTACTCTTATACTTGCTTACAAGAGGGGTGTCATCAACTAACGGCTACTTGCTTTTAAATGTTGTCAAATGATAGAAAGAGGCTTAGCAATGTTACAATTAGTAATTAATGCTTCCATTTTTTTTCTTATTGGCTTGTTTGCATAAAGTTCTCTTAATAAGCTTCTATTAATTATACTATGATTAGCACCGTAGAAGATCTAAAGAGGTCATACTTTTTCAAAATCCTAATGGTCGATCCGAACTGTTCAACATGATTATAAAATGAATATGTACTTGCAAACCAAATTTTACATTTTTTTGAATTTTTTTACTATTTTTAGATAGGTAGAAAATCACTTGATCCGAATTTTTTTACTATTCTTTGGATGTGTCCTAGACCCGAAGTTGCCAAAAACAACTGGACGAGGACGGGCCACCCCTACACAATCCGACCTTTCTGATGTCACAAATATTGGAAGCAAAATTATCTTCACGGATGATGTCCTAGTCGGAATGTTAAACGAACGTGATATGCGACTGGCCGAGGAAAGGCAAGAGAGGAAAAGAGATGAAGCAAGATACAACATGCTCTTCACCAAATTATTCAGTCTGGTTGGACAACAAAACCCAGCTGTACTGGTTAGTCAGACTATGCAAGAGTCTTCAATTTTATACTTCCACTCACTGCCTTTATTACAACTTGTATTTCTTTGATCTTTTAACATGTCAGTTTGTCCTTTGGCTGTTATAGTTCCATTCATATGCTTAGAATGCAAAACGAGAATCAATTGATAGTTCACTTTTATTTCCTTTTAACTATTCTTCAAATATCCATTTTTCAGCTTATCACTTTACCACAACTTGTTCAATAGAGGACTGTGTAAGCATGATAATAATATGAACGTGTAAGCTTAATTAAGAGAGGACTGTGTAAGCCTAAGATTTAACCTGATAGAAAAAGGTTTTACCTCTAGACATAATAGAAAAAGGTAAATCTATCCTATCGGTTATGTATTTCATACCAATGGAACAAAGCTGGCAACATTTTCAATAGGTTCTTGAGAGCCCAACCAATTGCATGCTGTTTGAACTTATTTACAAACTTACCACAAACATGTTTAGTCTATCCGTTTAACAATAGAAATAATTTGAACCGTTACAAGATGGGCGTCAGAAAACATCAATCTTGTAGAATTAATATCAGAGATGGTGGGGACTACAATTGGTTAAATCATATAATTTGTACATACCCAAATATGTTGAAATTTGCACTTTGATATATTGTTTCAAGATTACGAGTTTATATACACTAAGTTTAGTTAAATGTTTCACTTTGATAATTCTCTCTTATTGGATTTGTACGATGTAAATTAAAAGGCCATCCCTTCTTTATCCTGCTTATTAGTGAACTCATACCATGCTACATCCTAGTACTAACCTTTCTTGCTCATATTTAACACAGGCACGAGTTAACAATGCTCATGAGGGGGTAATGGGGAATATGCAAACTCTCCAGGTGAAATCTTTGAACTTAACAACTCAATCCCTTTTAATTATTTCTCTACGATCAGATGTTGTGCTATCCAAATGATAACAGTGCGCTTGCATATTTAATGACTAGTGTCAGGATCCCACCTCTCTACCTCAATCTCAAGAAGGAGCCCCACTAATGTAGTTTGCGTACTCAAGTAAGGAGATTTATTAGTACTTATTTATATACGCAATGTATAAACACAATTAGGTAAGACATAACCATCGAGTTCAAATATTTCAGCAACGACAAGAACTGATAGTATTGTGCAAACTCTCTTTTATTCCTTTATTTTTAGTGATTTGAGTGAATACAATGAGTATGGTGCAAAATTAATTTCATCGAGGGTGGATTCTGGCCAAAATCACTTTTTAGTTATTTTTAGTGATTTTTGCCAAAATTAATTTTTGATAGAGTTTCAACATAGTGGTGCTGGTTTATTTTCTTTGGATTTGGTGAAAAAAAATACATTGCTAATGAAGATCTCAAAATCAGTAAAATGAAAGCTCCATTATTATCTTTTCGATTGAAACGTGTCTAATAATTGGATGGGAACTGCTCATACCTTGTTTGTCAATTATGATGCCTTGTTTATCATTATTAGATTTTAAGATTTTGATGCATTTTTTTCTTTCAATGGAGATTAACTTGAGAAACCTTAAAACTGGTACTGCCCTAAATCTGAAATTGGGAAGCTTACAACTGGTACTGCCCTTAACTCCAACTTGAGAAGCCTTAAAACTTGTATTGCCCTTGTACCAAATTCAAACCCCATCAAAACATAGTAGTACCATATTCATATTGTACCAAAATACATTGCTAGAGTTTCAACATAGTGGTGCTGGTTTATTTTCTCTAGATTTGGTGAAAAAAATACATTGCTAATGAAGATCTCAAAATCAGTAAAATGAAAGCTCCATTATTATCTTTTCGATTGAAACATGTCTAATAACTGGATGGGAACTGCTCATACCTTGTTTATCAATTATAATGCCTTGTTTATCCTTATTAAATTTTAAGATTTTGATGCATTTTTTTCTTTCAAAAATGGATATTAACTTGAGAAATCTTAAAACTGGTACTGCCCTAAATCTGAACTTAGGAAGCTTACAACTGGTACTGCCCATAACTCCAACTTGAGAAGCCTTAAAACTTGTATTGTCATTGTACCAAATTCAAACTCCATCAAAACTAGTACCATATTCATATTGTACCAACAAACAAACCTGTACAACTTTTAATTGAGTACTAAGTTAAACTGGTACCGTAAGCCAAACTTGTACCAAATTCATATTGATACTGCCCTTGAGTAGTCATTCTGTCTTCCAATACCAGTACTAACTTGCTCGCTTTGGGAATGTGGTATATGTAGGGTCTACCATATGTGCTGCCATCATCAAATCAAGAGAGGAAATTCCAAGCACTACTGAAGGCAAATTCTGGACAAGAGATGGCCAACCTTTTAGGGGCTGAAGCGTCAACGACTGATTGGTTTGAGGATGACATTTTGAACAAAAACCAGCATTAATAGTCTGGGGTATTGCCAACCTTTAATGGATAATTATAGATTTTTGGATTTACACATTAACACCACAAGGTATGTTTCTTTTTTGTAAATTTTTGTTGATGGGTGGTGCTTATATTTTGAGAAAGGGTAATGTTTCTTTTTTGTAAATTATTGTTCCATATTATAGTGTGGCTGTAATGTTATAATACAGTTGGTCTTATGGTACAATGCATGCTTTGTACATGCTTGATTTTAATACTGTCATTAATGCTAATTTCAAGCTTTCGTATTAAATTTCAAGGTGTTATGTTATTGTTATTTTTTTCATTGGGAAATGTATCATATTACCGGGTGGTACCTGATAGGTAATGGGAAGATTTTAGAACAAGGGTTGCTGATATGCTGGCATTAATTATAATTATTTTTGTCAGATTATCAAGAGGAATATGATGAAATTATAGAGCACGCAAATAATCAGGTGGGACCCACAGCACCTACCCTTGCAAAAATACAGATGGGACCCACTATCACTATCCTTGCAAAAAATAAGGTGGGACCCACGCTAGTGTGCCTTGCAAATAATAAGGTGGGGTCCACTCGCGCTAACCTTGCTAATAACCCGATGGGACCCACGTGGGCTATCCTTGCAAATAATCAAGTGGGGTCCACTCACGCTAGCCTTGCTAATAATCCGATGGGACCCACGTCAAATATCCTTGCTAATACCCAGTGGGACAACCTTGCAAATAATAAGTGGGGCCCACAATTGATATCCTTGCTAATACCGAGTGGGGCCTACACTACATCTCCTTGCTAATACTAAGTGGGGCCTACACTACATCTCATTGCTAATACTCAGTTGGGCGTCAAAAACAAAAGTATTAGCAAGCGTACTTTTTGCAACCGTGGCCCTTGTGAATAGTATAGCAAAATGTATTTGCAAGCATAAGCCCTTACAAAAAGTCTAAAAAAATGAGTATTTGCATTGGGGCTTAAAGCAACGGGAGGATTTGCAAGCGTAGCACTTGCTAATGGGGTTTTTCGGGCTTTTAGCAAGCGTAAGCCGTTGCAACAAGTCAATTTCTGCCGTTGCCTTTACTAGAGATTCTAGTAGTGTAAGTAATCAAAGCATTAATATCAAATCAATATTTAATTAATTATATTGCATTTAAGTTTGATATACTGCAACTTCTGTAAGATACTGAGTTTTAATTATTCTGTCAAGGTCCTCAAATATGTTCAGGTGAATATATTTTGATTTTTATAGATATTATGAATTAAGTATTTTCAAAAAGAACTATACTCCCTACATCTAATGTTCATATTAGTTTTACACCTAACACAATTAAATTTTCATTAGGGGGTTAAAATTAAAAACACTATTAATGATCTACAAAACATGTAATTGTGACGATAGGGAATAATTAATATTATATACTCCAAATGCCCTTGGTCTCCTATATACTTCCAGCCTATATTTCATTCATACAGCCTATCAAAACTATATTTTATTCATTTCCTTTCCTGCATTCAAGGAAAAAGGAAATATTCTAAAATTGATGGAAGATTTGGAGGAGCAAGAAAGGTAATCAAGGTGACAATTTAAAAGCAACGTAATATCTGCTAATTAAGATTCATAATTGAGAAAGAGGGGTAGCACAGTTGGTTAGAAAAAAAGTTCTAAGACTGTTGGTTACCAAAGGTTGAGAGTTCAATTCCCCATCACGACTCGTAGCTTCTGCGAAGATTTAAAAAAAAAAAAAAGATTCACAATACTTACTAAGATCCGGACTTTTTTCTTGAACGGGTTCAGAAAGGATAACCCAATTTATTGGCTTGCTCCGGGGTAGAATTGGCATAAAGCAATTATTTATTAAGCAAATTTATCAGATAATTAATTAAGGGGCAAGATTGGTATACATTTTGAGATATAATTATTTTCATAACTAGATTACAATATTGCTATACATAATAAGGCAACCAAAATAAAGAAAGCACGAAATCTTCAAATATTATTCAAAGATCCTACCAAATATCACCTCATTATTCTTCATTTGCATTATACTTTCCAATTTCTTGATTTGGTTGGGGAAGATTTTCTTTAAGAGTAAAGATATATATTGATAATATTGTTTTAACTTTCATACAAGCAGAGATAATTGAATCAAAATTAAAAAGTATAGGACTCATGCATTGCATAAAATAAAAACAGCATTGTCGATATCATATTTAGAGCTATATAGTCTTCAACGAGAACTGAATTATATGACCGTTTCATGTTTATCATCCAAGTACTGTCTAAATAATTTTAACTCGGTCATTGATCCCGACAAACTAGTTAAAAATATAATAACAAACTAGTTTAAAGTAATAGAAATCAGTAATTACTAATCCTGCACTTGATACTCAGAGAAAACCAGCAAAAAAAATTAATGAAATTACAGAATTATTCAACAAAATGACCAACAAAATCATTGTTTCATATTTTATTCATTTCCTATGACAAAATCATGGTTTCTAATTAACATCTCTCAACCAATTACTTGATTTAATTCTACGAAAATTTGTAAAGCCATCAACAATTATTTCCAGATCCACAATGGCAATGGCAAACATGTGTAGAGCCACGGGGTAAGCAATGCCCTCTTTTGCCCTCAATACAATTACAATTTGATTTACTACACCAATCTGAGCACTGCTGATCTAAAGCAGCAGTATTACAGTTACTCTGAGTTAGTCCTGCAGTATTCCTCCAGTCATGGTAATAATCATGACAGCATTCTTGCGCCATGGCAAAGGGATCTGTTTTTTGAAAAGGAAGAGAAAAAAAAAACTGATCAAGAAAAAGAATTTGAAAGTTTGAAATGTTAGAATTGATAAGAAAAATAGAATGCTAGGTCTTACGCATTGTACACATGATATACGATGCAAGGACGAAGAGAACAACAACTGCATTGATCCGAGACATTTTGATACTTTGTCAATGTTATTTCTATTGGTTGCTTTTTGATGTCTCTAGACGGTGCAATGGGACGGATATTTATAAGTGTTCAAGGAAATTACTCTTTAAGAAAAAATTAACTCTTTCCTAAAAAATATTAAATCGCAATATTTATATTTATTGAGATTTTACACGGGGATCTTACATGGTGGGAAAATTAATCATTGGAAACAGAAAGAAATCATTCAGATACAAATAATCAAAGCAATATCAAGTCAATATTTAATTATATTGCATTTAAGTTTGATACACGGCAACTTATGGAAGATACGTACAGTGTTTCTAATTATCTGTCAAGGTCGTCAAATATGTTAAGGTGAATATATATTGATTTTTATAGATATTATAATGGTTTAGATCCTCCAAGTTAATTAATTTGTCATGAAATATGGAGGTATGCATTAATTTTGTTAAATGTGTCAATGATGTTTACTTGTTTACTGTATTTAGGTATAGCTAGGGAATGTGATCAGTACAATAAACACACACATTAAAAGTATATATATTTGAGGATTTTAACAATAACTTAACATTTAAAACTTAATCATTAGATATAATATATATTATTTTCTTTACGCACATGTAAAAGATCACGACATGTTGATTTCATTTTAATTAGTATTAAGAGCTTACAAAAATGCACCGATGTGAATAAATTATGGACGCTGATATTTCAACTTATTTATTTACATAAAACCAAAATCAAAATAGTGATAATTTTTTATGTACATGTAGAGAAAATAATATAGAATGCATCTAACGGTTTTATTTTTACATATAAATTTTATGAAATATTGTTCCTAAGTATCTTTTATTCAAATATAATATATAAATGAACTTTAAATTAAGTTCCTGACATTAATACATAGTAAGCTAAATAAATGCGCCAAAGCAAACTTCTTGAAATTTCAGCGAAACATTCGGACTGCATCAAAATGATGAAGTGAGAGACAGTTCGATACGAGTCCGTGTCCCCCACAGGTACGTACAGTTTAACAAAATGGACGGCTCAGACTGCATCAAATGGAGGGCCAAATTCAATCCGATATCTATGAAGGTTGTAGGAGGTCTCTTTTGAAATTCGTGTCAAGTTAAAAGAACAGTTTAGATTTATCAGTTGCACCTCAGGTACCTGCGGCAATACGGATTCGTTCGTTTGATACCCGATCAAAATCATCTGACCTGCATGGCTGCATGAAGTGTGCACTTAATAGATATGAATTTCAAAATTGTCCGCATAAATTTTAATTAGAATTAAACGATTTTGATCTAGCATCTGATGCAATCTCAATCCGACCACAGCCCACAGCCCAAATAGGGCCCAAAACTACTGGAAGAAGACTTGTTTGTGATTTGTATTGTGCCGTCTTTTAACCGCACTGCTCTCCGCTTCCCAGCTCCAATTGATAGCCACCAATGGCGCCTCCAATCAACCTTCCCTTTTCCTACTTGCGCCTCCAGCCTCTGCCTCTCCCCCACTGCCGCCTCCGCCTCCGCCCAATCCTCGCCGCCTCCTCCTTTGCCTCCCACAATGGAGCCCCCAGAATCCGCACATCCAAGCCTCCACGTGACATCAAGATAAAGATCGGACGCTACAAGGGGCGCATGCTCGGCACGCTCCCTCCCTCCTACCTCAAGTGGCTTTCTAATCCCGATGTCTCCGACCCCGACATCTATCTCTCCCTCGCGACCTGGTCCGACCTCGCCAAACAAGTCTTGCAAGACCCGGTTTACCAAGACCGAATCGAATGGGAACCAGCTTGGAAGATTTTCACTGGCGAAGGGAGAGGTAACTTCTATGAAAGCGAATCTTTTGATTGGAAGAAGGCGTATAATGACATTGGAGAGAAGTACGGATGGGATATGGATGATAAGGAGGGATGGTCGAAGGTTAAACGTGAGCTTATAGGGACTTCGTTTAGTGCGAGGATACCGAGAAAGAAGGATAGGAGAAGTAAATTGAGGGCTTCAGAAAGTGCGAAAAGTGAAGTGATTGAGAAGAAGAAGAGACCTGTATTGGTGGGAGGAAAGAGAGGAGAGAGGATAGAGAGAATGCGAATGAAGAGAGAGAAATTGCCTGGAAGGATTGAGGTGAAAGAGGCGGTGAACAAGAGTGAAGATTCGGGTTATTTAGATGATCAAAATGAGGTCAAAAATGATGAAAATTCCGGGTTATTGGTGGGAAAAAATAGGGAAGAGAGAATAGAGCGGATGCGATTAAGAAGAGAGGAGAAAGCACAAATGGTGAGAAGTAATGAAGTAGTAGAAGAAGAGATTTTGGAGGAAAAGGAAGTGGAATTGCCGAGAATTAGAATTAAGAAAGAGGGAGTTAAGAGGGTAAAGAGAAATTTGGGGAAAAGAAGGAGACAGCTTGGCACGGGATTGGGAAGAAATGATGAGGTGATTAGTTTGTTAGAGATAAAGGAAAATTCAGGAAATGGCCAAGTTTTCAATCCCTTTCCTGGAAGAGATGCACTTTTGGAGAAGATAAAGAGCAGGCAAGATTAATTCAGTGTGGTATCATTTTATTTTTTGTGACATTGCATTTCCTTGTGAAGATGTATGCATAGCATGTTGAATTTAATCCCCATGGATAAACACACTACCATTTCATATCAAATGCTAATGTCTTAGTTTTAGATAGCACTTTGTAGTTTGTTGCTTTCT
Organism: Carex parvula; assembly: GCA_025461045.1. Lineage (NCBI taxonomy): Eukaryota > Viridiplantae > Streptophyta > Magnoliopsida > Poales > Cyperaceae > Carex > Carex parvula. The sequence continues at coordinate 121,519 of JAJGRW010000708.1, forward strand.
AATTTTTTAACATGATTATGTTAGGAGAAAACTATCATAATTCATAACACCATATTGTACCAGTTCCAGTCTTCTAACCTAGGTCTAGCCACAGAAAGTTCAGAATCTTTAATCATGAAAAAGAAGAAATCTCCTTTTAAGTGGTGCGGTAGCAATGTTCATTGCATTCACCATCACTTGCATAGACACACAACAAGCAGCTTATTGGGGAGTCTGTATCCCCTGCATTACCTCATATCTCAGGTTTGGAATCTCAACCGTCCGATCAGAATCCGGGCCAATCCGACCCATTACCAGTAATGCAAGAGGCCCCTTTAATATTCGTGCCAATACGGATTGGACGGTCCTTATTTGTTATGCAGAAACTCAAAATTTGAGTTACTGCAGGTGATGTAAATCCGCTTATTGGGTTGGTTCAATTTTCCAAAGGAGGAGACAGTCAAAAATTACATGGTTGGTACTGTTTTAGGTCTTAACTCTTAATAGACTCAGGTCCCCAGGAGGTGCAAAACCAGCACAGCCGCCACAAATATTCCAGATGAAAATCTTTGAAAGTAGAGTGGAAAGGATTCGCTCTCCAAACAGGATTATTCTAAGGAAGCTTCCCTGAGCAGTAATCCAATAGCTTACCTAAAATTTGGTGGCATTGAACTTTTTCATGTTGGGTTTATGGAGCATCATGGACCATGGTCTCCTAATAGAGAGGAATAGGATCGAACATTAAAAGGTTTGTGTGGATAAAGTGTTTTCTCTTTTTACAGGAAACTAAATGATTGTTGGGGCTTCTTTTATTTCTCTAATATACCTTTGCTAGACATATACAAGATCTTTTCTCTTCCAATGGAACATAAAGTATAACCTGTGGATGTTTACCCGTGTTAATCCAATGTACAACATTGTTTGGACCTTGTATAGTTTTTTTTATCAAAGGTCCCAGTGTATTTCAGTATTTTTGTAGATATTTTTTTGGAGAATCGAACTTGTGTGTCTTTGTAGAGAGACGCACTACACTAAGCTCACGGTTTCTCAAACTTGTATAGTGTAGGTATATAATTTAACATCTATCTGTAGTAGGAACTCTGTGCTTGCATGAGTCCGCATCGTCAGCATTAACTTAAAAGAGCATCTTTTGAGTTAACTCATCTCGGCCGTTTGATTTTAAACAGAGTCAATCCGGCCACAGCCTATAATTCAAGGCCCTTTAATATTAGTATGAATCTAATCTGCACGGATCTTAAATCGAATTGGACGGTCCAGATGCATTACCTCAAAAATTCTTTTGAGTTAACGCTGTGGATACGAATTCGTGCTTGCATTGGACTGAAGTTTGATTCATGGAGTATAGATAATTATTAGCGAAATAGCCTCACCGACTATGTTTTCCACGGTTATCAAGCTGTCACTACTGTTAAGAATTTAAGAGCATCTACATTACAAAAAAAAAAGTTAAACTAAAATTAGAATAAAAATAATTGAAATTAATTTTAAGTTAATTTTAAAAGCACTACACTTGTACAGTTAATTTCGACTGTTTTTAGCGTTCAAAAATTGATAAAAATATTTTTATATATTCCAGAAATTAATTGTTAAGATAGGTGAGAGAATACGAATTAATATGTCAATATGGCGTTTTTAAAACAATTTCATTAAAAAGAGCTTTCTTTATGAAATTACCTTCACATTTCCAAATTGCAAATGAAAATTGTCATCTAAAATTTGGAATTGAAATGGAATTACATATGTAGATGCACTAAGATCACATCTTTGCCGTACAAATTTTTTTGGTAAAGATTTTCCGTACAAATTTAGTGAAGCAACTTTACCAGTAAATTAGCACATGCAAATGACAGTTCTTTAGTGGGGGCGAGATATTGGATATGCTTTTAACAACTATTTCTGTGATATTTCCAAAATCAACTTTGTGGAGAATCCAAAATAAAATATGGTCCGAGGAATTACACGTGATAAAATTCAAGTGGAGGATGCAAGTAATCAACGGTAGTAATCTGGATGTGTGCGGGGTGCTGCGGCAATTGGTGTAATGATAATGAATCTATTTTACAATGACTTGTACGGTTACAGGTTTAGCTCGGGGTTCAATTGTGTTTGAAACTTTGAATCGAATCTCGCTTGAGCTCTACTTATTTTATTAGATTTTTCACTAATTCAAGCTCGATTCGAACTTATTCAATATATATTTATTTATTTAATTTAGAATATTTGATTACTAATATAACATGAGATGTTCATTTTATTAGATGTAAATGTGATTTTTTTTCAAATTTTATTATAGAATCAAAAATAAATTTCTCTCTCCTGGTGTTTGGATGTAGAGAAGGAAATACGTGACATGACGCAAACACGTTGTGATTTGGTCACGTGACGTGATTAATTTTTTTTTACATGACATGATCAAAATAGTAGCAGACGGTCATGTCACGTGTACGTGGCGTGACCACATGTAACGTGATATGACGTGACGTAAATTAATCAATTGAAACTTTTTTTATATTTTAATTTAAATTGTTGAAATTTAGAAAAAAAATATAAAAAAATATGAAAATTATAAAAATTGTAAAATTAGTAAATAATGTTACAATTTTTTTTTTAGGAAAGGTAGTTGGGTATATGATATTATTTTAAAAATTCAAATTATAAACTTTTATTGGACTAAACTAGAGAAAATAAAACCAGTACTACATGAGTACCGATATCACTGAACCTACACTATAAGAGAAACATGGATACTCTATGCATAAAAAAAGAACTGAAAATTAATTAGAAAAAACTGGATACTATATGTTTCATACTGTGACGTGACTAGTTCGCGTGACGTGACGAATAATTTTCGCTCGAATACGGTCACGTCACGCAACACGCGAGTCATGTCACATAATTGACTCACTTGACGTGACGTATCACAGCATGACAAATTTCCTTCTCTATTTGGATGCACCAAGAATAGAGGCTATTTGAGAATAAAGCTATTCGGAAAACAGTGTTCATACAAATATCATTTTTATTATTAGAAATAGCTAGAACAACTACTATTTTCTATTTCTTTTAAATGTTAGAATAGATACAATTCTCAGAAGTGTGAAGAGAGAAAAAAATGTTTCCATCTCGGATTCTGCCAACACAATCCTGAAATGACAAAGTTGATGCTACTTCTGTCATCTCCATATTGTGATAATTTGTTTGAGATTCCACTTGTCTATCTTTTTTCTTAATTAGCACATTGTTAACATTATTATTTCTTGATTACAGTTATCCATTGTTCCAAATGTACAATCCAAATAAAATTTTAACTAATCCATATAGCATCATTTTTACACCAATTTGAAATCACTATTTTTTCTCTATTCTCATCTACTAATTCCAAATTTCACTATTCTAATTATTCTAGCTCTCATCCAAACATACCCTAATCTATCAATAGCTCCCATCCAAACATACCTCTAATTTATCCAATGTTTCAAAATGTAGTTTCTATGCAGTATGCGGAAGGCCACCGCATACTGCATATACGGTATGTGGCCACATATGCAGATTTTTATGCGGACTTATATATGCAGATTTTAAAATGAGAATTAATATATATAAACAAGTATGCGGTAATATACGGTAATATTCGATATCATACAAATAAGTATGCGATAATATGCGGTAAAAATATGTGGCCAAATATCTAGCCACAATGCAAAACCGCATATTAGACTGCATATTAATTTTCTATGCTGTTATCAACCACATGCATATGACCGCATAAACCGCATTTTGTTACACTGAATCAATAGAAAGCACCCATCCAAACATACCCATACGCTGTTTTGATTTTTCTTCCACGAATTTCCTCTTTAGGATGTTCTGTGTCTCACACTCTACAGACTAAACTAAACGGGTAACAAAATACACTTGGAATGGGTTGAAACCAATCTCTGTCTTTTACAATTTCAAGTGGAAGCCATAGAAGGGACGATGTCCACGAGGGATAAAACATGCGGGCCCCGCGTAGCAACTGCCACACATGCCCATGCCGAGTCCAATCAGTGCGCGACACGAGCAGTTCGAGCTGCCTATTTGCTGCGGAAAGTATCGTGTAACTTTACATGTAGAAGACTAAAATTTGTTAGTAAATGGCCTACTACACCACCCATGCATGTCTCGCTTTTTACTGATTTTGTTTTCTTCGACGGATAACCCCAAAATTTTATTATTACAGATACTGCAAACTAAATGATGTTAAGTTTTCAAATGTGTATAACTTTGAAAAAAAAATTCAAATCACGTTGATTTTTTCTCTCTCTAAAATATCGGTCTCGCTTTTACAAATAAAACGAGTTCAATATTCAATATATTTTCTTATCAGCTTCATAATCTTTTACTGATATTTTTAACTTCGGCTCCTCAAGATTTTAAGCAGTTTTACATTAGTTCTAATTTTATTTATGAGGAGGATTAAAATGCCTCCATCAACGCCTCTATATTTTGATTTTTAATTAAAAAATTTAAATTTATACGTAAAAATATAACCGTTAGATGTGATCTATATTATTTTCTCTACATGCACATATAAATTATTGCTTTTTAGATTTGTTTTTATATGAATCAATAAATTAAAAAATCATTTTTTTTGTAAAAACACCTGCGAAGTCATGAGGAAGAATTGAACTCTCGACCTTTGAGTAATCAACAGTCTTAAGACTTTTTCCTAGCCAGTTGTGCTACATCCCCTTTAATAAGTTGAAAAATCAACGTCCGTAATTTATCTATTTCAATGTATTTTTACAAGCTTTTAATACCGATCAAAACAAAATCAAAATGTAATAACATTTAAAAAATAATATATATCAAATCTAATAGTTTGATTTGATATTTGAGTTTTAAATTTTAAATTATTAATGTTTAAAAAATAAAGACAGAACTGTAGAAGCATAAAATATGAATATATTTAAACTCTCATTTATCTTTCTCAAAATATTCGGTTCCTGAGAAGATAAAATAATTCTAGTACTTATCTGACATTCATTAAAGCGATTCAATGGAATGGGTTATGTAAAAATTAATTAATTCTGTCTGTCTAGCTAATTAGAAATTCTCTTTGTACTCGTAAATCAAACCTCTAAAAAAATCGTACATGGACTACAACCTAAGGTACCTGGCATGTAGAATACTCACAGCGGACCAAAATCATAGCTTATTTGGAATATAGGTGTTCGCTTTGAGATTGTTCTAGATTAAAACGGACGACTCAGATCTCATTCTACACGGTCAGGTACTGTACTTGATCTGAATTGAAGTAAATACCTGGTCGGACGAATTCCTGAGAAATTTTTTTTTTTGAGAAAATGTTTTCGCTCAGCAGACTCGCAACATTGAATTTTTTTAGAAACCATAAGTAAAAAAAAAAAAATTTTACTAAACTAATTTAATTGCTTTGGTTTTTACAAAAATTATAAGAACTAAAATGTTATTTCGGTCCGAAATTTTTTTTTTTTCCGAACTGAATTATCATTTCAGTTTGAGACATTTTCATAAGTTTTACTTCAACATGTATATCAGTTTTTTTTTTAAATCTGTGAAAATGACTCGACCCAACATAGCAATTTGGCCAAAAAAAAAAAAGATTCGAACCGAAATGACATCTGAATTGACTGGATTTTCATAATTTTTGTAAAAACTAAAACATTTGGTAATTTTTTTTGTAATTATGGTTTCTAAAAAAAATTTCCGCAACATAGCCCCCACCCGACTGGGGAGCATATCCTCTGCGGAGTTCTATAAAACTCTGCAGGTGCGGAGCAAATGAACGGACCAGATTAACTCTCAGCCGCTTTGTGATCGGGCTAACGGAGGGAGCAGTATTATTGTGCTTTTAGATTCGTGCAAAGTTAAAATTAACGGAGTACTAACGGACCAAATTAAAAGAAAGCTTTTAAGCTCCGCAGATGATAACGTTCCCACCCGACAGACCATTCTTCCCCTACTTTTAATTAACGAAACATATTTGACGCTACCCCCAAATCTTTCTTCCATTCATCAATCACATCCACCTTTTGAGAGAATCGGTAAAAAAAATATGGAGAATCAATCAGTCGCAAACTAGAAGAATCGACGTAACTCGGACGGCGAGTCGGAGGAATCAACCCGCCGGTGGTTGAACCCCGCCCCCGATTCAAGCGTTTTATTTGCCAGTCAATTTGGAAAATCGCCCAATAAACGGATCGTGGGGTACCGATAGATTTTTGAAACCATGTTAGCAACAGTGGACTACTGCTTGCTATGGTAGAAGGTCGTAATTTTAAGGCAAGTACTTCACAAACAAACAACCGGGGCAGGGTGGAGGGGTGGGGGGTGGGGTGTGTATCCGTTCCTGCTTGGAATTTTTGATCGTCTGATTGCGGGAGTTTTGAGAAAATTGATTGGTTAATCCATTCATTTGGTATTTTTCAAATTAGGATTTTTCTGTTGCCTATATTTGAGTTCACTATGACCAAAATTGGAGAGCTGTTTCTCTTTTATTTTACCTTTGGAATGGTGGTTTTAGCTTATGGGGAAGTTAAAAAAAGTGTACTTGCTTTTTTTTTTATTGGAATTTTGCCGTTTGATTTTCGACTGTTGCATCAGTCATGTTATATTTTCTCAGATATTATATGTTTTCATTCAAAAAAATAGAATTACAGAATTTGGAAACGTTTATCTTCACTTGAAAATAACATTAAACAGTCTATTCAAATATGTTCAGTCAATGTCCACAAATCACCCATCCAGCTCAGACAAAATCTTAATTTTTTTTATTCTCAAGTATTCTGACTTCTGATCTGTACAATTTACAGGTTTACATGGAAATTAGTCGATATTGCACTGCCTACTCCAATGGAGAGAAACCCTACTCAAAATTTTTATAATCTAAGAAATATCGAAACGATGTCTTCTTCATCCCTCCCAATCATGCCCACTTATGTGCAACCCAATTTTCCGAAACTACCCGATTCTCAGCATGTTTCAGTGGAGCGGGAACTGACAAGTGGGCCCACCAACCCTTTGTACTCTCCTGTCATGGATTACCCAATTAACCTGCATGACCACTCTCTCCCTCTCCATCAGAGACCCACTGCTATGAATGTTTCTCCTTTCATCTCCCAAACAATGGATGTTGGCAGTTCATCAGGGAATTCGGGTACACTCCAGGGTGCTTCCAGTAATTTACCTTGGGTCGATGTGGACCCGGTCCACCAGTTGATGGATTACTCGGTGGCGGAGACTATCGTGAACGGCAACACCCATGTGTATGGCGGTGCTGCAACCGTGGCCACAGAAGATCTGACAAAGCAGAACGAGTGGTGGAGTGATATCATAAATGATGACTGGAAGGATATTCTTGACGCCACTGCTACAGAGTCCCAACCGCAGGTACAAGTCTTTATCACCAATTATGATTACCAATAACCTCGATTTTTGCTTTTTGTTTACTAATGGAGGATTAATATAGCATGGAGTTACAGTTACACGTGGTGTGCTGGGTAACCACGTGTTTGTGCAGTCTCCTTCTCTGAGGTCAAAGTTGTCGTTTTGAAGTAATTGATAAGTAGTTTGTAGGTCATGAACGATTTGTCTTAGCTGTACCGTTAGGTAGACGATTTTTTACCAGGTATAGTAAACAAACAACTTACTATGTGAAGTCTGTATATTTGTGGAAGGATTACATACATGCTTGTTTCATGCTTAATTCCCTTTGTAGTCGAAGTTAAAGTCCAAGTTAAAGATAATAGAGGGAGAAAGTTTTTACTTTAGTAGGACTTAAAAGTATTTACTAGAACCAATTGATTATATAATTTGGTTAAGAGTGAAACACCTGCTTACCGCACAAAGAGATTGTTTCTAGTTCTATACATTCCTTTTTGAGTCTTTCTATATAAATGTAGAGTTAGAATCAAGAAATTTTTGTTATTAAAATGTTTCCAAACATTTTCAATCAAACCTTCTCTTAAAAGTATGTTAACAATGCTTTCAGTAATGTTTGTAGATGGTATTGGAACAGTATCTTTTTTTAGCCATGTCAGCATTTCTTATCAATGTAATAAGATACGAAATAGTGTCCTTACTCATGAACAAATTTGAATTATGGATTCTCGCAGTTTTTTTTGTAATCAACATGTTTTCCTTGTTTTATTTATATTTTTCAAATATATACCCGAATTTTTTTTTTGTGCATAACCATTACTTGTCAACATTGAATCCGACCACCGACTTTGCACCTGGCATTAAAAACCTCCACTGATGTCTCTCCTACTTTTTGTCGCACTTTCAAAATAATAATTTGAAAAATCAATCTAACACAATTTTCTTTTGATACAGTCAGCAGTTCCATCCTCTTCAAACGTGTCAGTTGCACCTCAGCCACCGGTTAATACACAAGCGGTGATACAGGTATCTGCACCGGCTTCAGTCTCTGTGCCACCTCCAAATATGGAGATAACAAGTACTGTTGTCGCTAGCCCTTCTCCCAAAGCCAATAATGCACCTGTGGGAGCCAAGCCGCGCATGAGGTGGACCCCAGAGCTGCATGACCGTTTTGTTGATGCTGTAAATCAACTTGGCGGTAGCGAGAGTATGTTTATTGATTTCCTATTTTTGAGGTGTGTGTTAAAAAGTAAATAAAACCGGTATCACGTGCATGCTCTGCTGCATGCATGTATTTACCAAACTCGGAGAAGAGTTTGATAATATGGAAAGGATGTGAAGTCCAGAGTTGATCTCTTAGCAATATTTTGATTTCTGGTCATTGCAGAAGCCACGCCAAAAGGCGTGCTCAAGCGGATGAAGGTTGATGGCTTGACCATATATCATGTGAAGAGCCACCTCCAGGTTTCTTTTGTTTTTTATGCTTTTGTTACAAAAATGTATCTATTCCTTTTTTCTTTTCTTTTAGAGGTCTTTTGATGTCAAATGGTTACAGTCAATGGACCTGCGACCTCACTTTTTGTAAAAATCCACAACTAACCACCTGAGCTACCAAATTGTTTGGTTAATAGCGTAATTTTATATAGTAAATTTATTTTTTGTTATTGTGTTAAGCGATTCTGATTAGACCTACCTAATATTGTAGAAATATAGGACTGCTCGCATCAGGCCAGAGTCAAGTGAAGGTTGTGAGACAATTTCAATGAATCTTTGTTTAAGTTATTTATGGATATGAATAATTTATCTTTTTTGTATTATTCTGAGTTATTATAATCTGTTTACGCTAGGTAATGAAGGTTCGTTAGAAATGAGAGCCACATCGCAAGATTTGGCTGCCATAGATATTAAGACGTATGTAATAGTAACATTTCCTAGTTGTTTACTTGTCCCTCAAATTGCATTTTTTGGGCGTACCAATGGCATATGTATTCATTGATTTTATTTCTTTTGTAGTAGCATGGATCTTACTGAGGCACTGAAGCTTCAGATGGAAGTCCAGAAGCGGCTTCATGAGCAGCTTGAGGTATATACTTCATTTTATAGTTTGAGTGAGGCTATGGTACTGTGCATAGCGCAGATTGGTCCATACTATGGATCAATATTTTCGTTTTCAAAGTTCAAATGGTCGATCAGAACCATTTAACATGACTTTCATATAAAAAATGTACTTGCAAAATATATGTTACATATTTTAGAATTTTTTTTACTATAGTTTTAGATTGGTAGGAAATCTTTACTTTGGAATGATCTGGAATCTTTAGATCAAGTGATTTTCTACCTATCTAAAAAAATAGTAAAAAAATTCTAAAAAATGTAAAATCTGACTTACAAGTACATTTTCATATGTAGATCATTTTGAACCGTTTAGATTGATTGTTTGGACTTTGAAAATGGAGATACTAATCCATAGTATGGACCATTATGCGCTGTCTATGTTACCCCGATAGTTCATATACAGTCTCATACCCGTACCCATATTGCCGTATCGCTTTGAAATTGCCGTATCACCGTATCCGTATCCGATACGGATAACCGTACCCGTATCCATGCAACATAGTGCATTATGCATAGTACCGTAGCCTCACTCTTATTGTTTATAGTTTTATAGAATCATTACCTGAATATGTTATTTGCTTTTACAAATTTTATTTAGCTAAACTTATTGCAGTCGTCCGAAATCAATTGATGGGGCAAATACCACACTGATTAAGCTCATGCAACTTTAATTTCACAGATCCAGAGAAAGTTGCAAATAAGGATAGAGGAACAGGGCAAGTATCTCCAGAAAATGCTCGAGAAACAGTCCTCCAAGCCGAGCAGTTCAGAGAATGGTGCAAAAGATGGTGCGGGTCCCAGCAGCAGTGATGCGAACATGGAAGAGACCACAAATGATCTGAACATTCTCGAAGTGGATTCTTCTGACGGCGAAGACACTTCTCCCAAGAAGAAGCGGTTGATAGGCCCCACTGCCTGAAATCACAATATACTGATTTTACTATTTCGAACCAGTTGCCATTTTCCTAGCATAAAAAAAAAGAAAGGAAAGGAAACAACTTCTGACTTTCTAAGAAAATTAGTTTTGTATGATGACTTGTTTTATAATAAACCATTTAGGTATCGTATCTTATTAGACTATAAGTATTAGGTTTATGGTAGTAACCCTTCTTTTGTGAAGACTATGAAGGGTTGCAGGAGTGTTGGAGAAGACTAGCAATGGTGTTGTAATCTAAATTATGAAACAAATAGTTGTCTACAAAATATAGGTCATCTTGTATGATGCTTTTTGTGAGGTACAAGTAGTCTCTTCATAAGTAGCTAAAATGATTTCTTTCGAATTTGCTTGCAGTGATGGCACGATCATATATTCATTAGAATTACTGTAAATGCCTAAGCAAGCAACAAAATTCAAAGAGAAATTATGGAGAAATTGGGTGTTTATGATTTGCCAGAAGCTTTGATAGGCAATGGCACTCGGTACACATAGGCAAAAGTCGAAGTAGTTGAAGTGATTGATTAGCTTAGGGATTTGGATAGGCTTAACATAGGACTAGGGAAAGGTTAACCTATCAGATGAGGAAATGTAAAGAGAGGAATCAGATTTAGAGTTTTGGAAGCCGGAGGCAGTTCTTGAGCTTATTAAAGCATGCTCGTGGTTCTTCATAAGACCATAAATATCCTTTTTAGGAGACAAACATGCTGGGGTGTAGATGAATCCATAAAGCCAGGAGGCTGTTGCATGTAGACAGTTTTTTCAAGCTCGCCATGAAAAAAGACATTATTAACGTCTAATTGCCGTACTACCCATTTGATAAAGCAATTATGAGTACTACTCGGAAGGTAATTGGTTTTATCACAGGATTGAAAGCCTTAGTGTAGTCAACGCCCTCCTTTCGAGATAATTCTTTTGCAATACTGTTCTGATGGAGTACCCCAGGTTACTTGCGGCACTTAAGAGATAATAAAGCACTCACTCATTGGGAGGGGACCAAGCCAGTCTTCGAATTTTACTCACCCTTCGACAGGGTCGCCTTATTGGTTCCATATTCGATTTGAGCGTTGACTCATCGATATCATCAGAAACAACATGGATCAGGCGCGGAGCTGGCAAGGACAGTGCCCACACATTGCTTCTTCAAGTCCTGATTTCTTACCTAGAAATGGGTACGGTACCAGCATGATTGAATGATCTCCTCTTGGTATTCTCGGGTAGGGTACGAACGCCCCAAACAACTATGAACATATTGAATAATTTATCATGATTATGAATCTTCGACGAAGTATTCTCGGATCAGGCACGAACGTCCTAATAACAACATTAGATATTTTCTTATGAATCATCGACTATGTACTCACCGGGTCGGTAGCTATCCTTACCGTTTATACAATCCTATGAGATTGATTTCCTATTTTTAACCTATTCACTACTTTTCTAGGTAAGAAATCAGAACTTGAAGAAGCAATGTGTGGGCACTGTCATTGCCAGTTCCGTGCCTGACCCATGTCGTTTCCGATAATATTGACGAGTCAACGCTCAAATCGAATATGAAACCGATAAGACGACTCTATAGAAGGGTGAGTAAATTTCGAACTGACTTGGATCCCTCCCAATGAGTGAGTGCTTTATTATCTCTTAAGTGTCGCAAATAGCCTGGGGTAGATCACTTTGTTCTTATATGTGTAAGACATATTGCATTCAGTTTTTTGATAAATGAACTTTTACTAGCTTGATATCATGTAAATCGGCTCGTGGATTTAGTTATCCTTTTCGTTAACAGTTAGTACAGCAAGTAGGAATCGTTGGGCGGTCTTATGCCCATCAGACTAAATTGGTCCGATATTTAGTCGGAGCGATTTACATCTTGTTTGGACGGAGAGTAGAGGAAGGGATGGAATGGAAAGAAAAAGAAATTTATTCTTTGAATTGAATTGTGTTTAGTTGATAAAATTATGTCGGAGGTGAAAGGTATAGAAGAGAAAATGTTTAATTTTGCATTATTCTACTCAATAGAATCGATTTTTTTTTTCCAATTTAGAATGTAATAGATATGAAAAAAATTATTGCAAAATTTTGAAAGAAAATAACACAAATGTCAAACTTTATATCTTACTTGTATAATTTTCATTCAAATTTCTTTGTCACAAATTTACAGCAGCTACTGAATTTTTTAAAAACCTTCTAAATTTTAATTAATCAAACAATAAATAAACGAAAAAGAAAATTAAATTTATTTTTGTTGGATTGTGCAATATTCTACTTGCCAGTTTGACTAGATTTACAAAATATATATTTGTTGAATTTTACAGTTTTTTGTCTTGAGATATTGTGCAAGTTCATAACGATATAAATTGCTATATATACATCAAGGATGCATGACCAATTGCCATACTTATCAATGATGAGTCATGAAGAACTAAGTATTGGATTGGAAAGCACTAACTCAAGATTAGGATTTAGAAATATATAAAATTGGTAAAGTAAGCTTGAGATTGAGAAAATTTGCACAAATCGTTACAACGGTTTAATGTAGCGTTACAATGGTTTAATTCAATACCGAAATACACAACAGAATTGATTTAATTCGTTGCAACGCTCAAATAACCGTTGCAACAGAATAAATCAATTTCGAATCCCAAAACTTCCAGAGACAACCGTTGTGACCACCGTTGTAACGCTTATAAGCTTTAGAGTTTCCCGCGCAGCTAAATTGCTAACTGGGCGGTCTCATTATAGATGAGGAACAATGATACTATTGATACATAACTTTCTCCCGCACAAGTAATATAATAAGAAACTAATATTTTTATCACCACTATTAATGAGTAGCTTTTAATATTAATTACATTATACACTTCTCATGTGAAAATAAATGCATCTCATATCTTGAAATTCTGAGACATAATGAAAACATTAATGACACAAACATAATCTATATAATGTTTTCATCTGTTGGATCTGTTCAATATATGAAACATTTCATATACTCATGCTATTAAACGATAAACCTGTATCAATATTTATAGAACTACAATGTACTTTAATCAACATGACAAACTTATCATGGTATATTAGTGTTCCATGCTAATAACCAAGTTTGTGAATGTTTTAGAGATTATGTTTGTTATCGTATAGAGTTCTATGGTTCAAGACCATATATATGTTACTTAGGAAGCATGTCAACTATTTAGTTAAGTTCACATCGAAATCAGCTTTAGAAAAAGTAAATTGTCATCAAACGTTGCAACGGTTGATCAACCGTTGTAACGGAAGAAGCAATTAGGATGAATTTAACTTTAAAAACACTGTAAAAATAGTTAAATTAACTCTTCCGTTGTAACGGTTAATATACTGTTGCAACGGAATAAATCAAATTCCTTCTCTGAAAAAGCTACATTTCTTCCAGAGACAACTGTTACAGAAACCGTTGCAACGCTTATAACCATTGTCAGTTTTTTTTTCATAGCATTAAATGCAATTTAATTCCTGACTACATATCTTTTATCTTCTGTTACAACGCTTTCCTAACCGTTATAACGGTTGTTTGCGGCAGGGCATAAGTCTGCTAATTTCTTTCCTAATTAATTATTTTCAGTTCTTGAAAATTCCAAAATTTGACTAATTAATTCAATTCATGATGCCCTTCCATATTCCTACCCTTCCATATTCCTTTCCAATTCATTCCATATTTGAGAATCATGAGTATCTATTTAATCTCATAGTTGAATCATGTTGAATTATGTGACGAATGTGTAGGTTTTAAAACTACAAGATAAATTGTTTTTCATTCAATTGTCAGAATTTGTCAAGATTTTAAATACAAAATTTATTCAATTGACAATTTAGTTGATTAATACAATTTTACATTGTAAAATTCTATGATTCTCAAAACTTAAATTGCAACATTTACTCATTTGGAGAATAAAATTGTCAAACTCACTTTAAAAATACTAACTGCAACATTAATTGACATATGTAAGCATTTTGAAATTAAAATTGGTATAGATTAAAACTTTAAATTGCTAAATTTATCTCAAACTTATTGAATTGGCGAAATTAAGAAATGACAATATTAATTGTTAAAATTATTTTAGAATCGCCATAATAGAGACATAAAGATATAAATTGTTGTTGTTAATAATTGGCAAATTGAGATGTGGTAATATTAATTGCAAAATCTATTTGACATGACTAAATTGCCATAACAAGATATGACACCATAGATTATTGTTGGTGCTCATGATGAATTGTTTTGTTTGATAAATACACATTTGAAATATGATGCTTTAATTGCTATGTTATTCATGTTAATTGGTTTTGATATATTTTGAAATTATAAAATATTCGTGTATCATGAAATTCAATTACATTCCTTCAAAGGACGCATGATAATTGAGAATCATATGATTTCATAATTGCTCAAATAGATAAGTAAACAAAATATAAATCCATCCATTCAAATTAATGTAAGATTTGAGACGAAATCAACTCTTCAAACTCTCTAATAATTTACTGGATAGTTTCCAAAAGAGAATTCCTAAATTCCAAAATCCTCTATATTATCTTGTCAATCATACCAAAAATTCAACATTCAATTATGGACTATCAAATCTAATATTTAATATTAAATCTAATGAAGATTATGTTAATTAGGCTATATTTTTCATACGTTTTGGCTACATCATGCGTCTCGTAATTATGACTATATTCCTAATTGCAATATCTAATTTCATGAGAATTTTGATCAAATAATTAATTCCAATCATTAAATTAAATATACCAAATTGCAATATTCAATTTCATGAGAATATTAATCAAACAATATAATTTCAATTCCTATATATCAAATTGAGTATCTAATTGCTAAATTATCCTCTTATGAGAAGAATTTAATTTGATCAAATCAATAATTTCAACTCTCAAATAATAAATCATATTGACCAAACTTTAATTAAAATTGAGTATATGACTCCATTAAACATATAATGCACAATATTAAAATGAGGAGGGTTCAAATGCCTCCATTTTTTGTGCCTCCATCATGCCTCCACTTTTAAAAACTTTAATAACTTCAAGTTTAAAACTTAACCGTCAAAATAAAACCGTTAGATGCGATCTATATTATTTTCTCTATGTGCTCATAAAAATTATCACATTTCAATTTTGCTTTTATGTGAATCGATAAGCTGAAAAATCAACGTCTAGAAATTATCCACATTAGTATACATTTTTACAAGCTCAAGATGACAACCAAAACAAAGTTGAAATGCTATAATTTTTTACACGTGCATAGATAAAATGATGTAGTTCATATCCAACGTTTTTATTTTGAATTTTAAGTTTCAAATTTTGAGTTATTAAAGTTTTAAAAAATGGAGGCACGATGGAGGCACAAAAAATGGAGGCATTTGAACCCTCCTCTATTAAAATTCTATATTCTTGTGTAGTGCATACATGTATGCTTTAATTGCCATATCTTTTAATTTATGCCTTAATTTATATTTTTATAAAATTAAGGGGGTGCATGAATTGAGGGGAGCCCTCTCATATTTTGTTCTTTGTGATAATTCCTCCCTTTTAACCATTTTCAAAAAGAGAGAGATATATTACAAGTTCGTTAAAAATGGTATTCACTAGCACCATGGGAAAATTAAAAATTCAAAAAATCCGAATTTGTGAGAATAACCAATTTATGCACTCACTTGAGATATATGTTTTGCAAATCGTCAAAAGGAGGAGATTGTTGGATTGTACAATAATCTACTTGTCTGTTTGACTAGATTTACAAAACATATATTTGCTGAATTTTATAATTTTTTGTCTTGAGATATTGTGCAGGTTCATGACGATATAAATTGCTACATATACATCAAGGATGCATGACCAATTGCCATACTTATCAAAGATGAGTCATGAAGAATCAAGTATTGGACTGGGAAACATAAACTCAAGATTAAATTTAGAAATCTGTAAAACTGGTAAAGTAAGCTTGAGATTGACGTAATTTGCACAAACCGTTACAATGGTTTAATGTAGCGTTTCAACTGTTTAATTCAATACACTGCAGAATCGATTTAATTCGTTGCAACGGAATAAGTCAATTTTGGATCCCAAAACTTTCAGAGACCACCATTGTGACCACCGTTGTAACGCTTATAAGCGCTAAGATTTTCCAGCGCAGCCAAACCTGCTAACTGGGTTTAACCGTTGCAACGCTTAATTTTCCGTTGCAACGGTTGATACCAGTTACCTTATTTTGTTTCTCTCTCTACAAATAGAAGCAAAAACTAGGTTTTGAGTATGGATCTAGCCGCCTCCATTTGTTTGTGCAAAAACTATTTTCTTTTTAGATCTAGAAATCTCCATTGCTGTTTGTGCATCAAATTTCAATATCCATTTAACAATCTCAAGCTTACTCCACCATACTCAATCTCGTGTAAGAATTAGAGTGATTTGTATGAGATCTCTTGTTTACTCAAACCCTAGAGCCTTTGTGTGCTCGCTTCTTGCATTAGAGCCTCTAGTGCTCGTGAGCCATTTCCGTGCTCGGGCCGAGTGATTTCTCAAGCTTTGTAAGGGCTCACCGATTCCACCTTATACTCCTTTCTCATTGGGTAAAGAAAGACGCACCATCTCGAAGGTCGCGAGCCCCGTAGACGTAGGCGTTAGTGCCAAACTCCGTAAACAACTCTTGTGTCAAGTGTCTCTTAACTCTTCTATTTATTTTACGCACACTTGTTTAGGTTAAAATTATTCTTGTTTCCGCCAATAGTAACACATACACATGGTAGTTAAAAATACTTAGATTTAAATTTTAGAAGTCCTCATATTCATCCCCTTCTAGGTACCTTAGGGACTAACAATTTAACTTATTAATCATCTAAATATGAAGATGTTAAATATGTTAATTTTTTTTTCTATTCTTCATCTCCCCTCCTTTTCTTTACTCTCCATTCAAACAAGGTGTTAATTAACATCAAGATTTGCTCGAACGGCTTTAATATTAGAACGGATTAAATGTGCCCGTCTTAATATTAGAACGGATTAATGGCTTCGAAATATCAGAATGAGATGGCAAATCATAAATCCAATTTGGTACGATGTCAATAAGACCGTACCTCATAACGAGTTCAGATCCAGTATGATACCTACTGTTAGAATTTGATTTGTACCGCCCATTTTAACCTGGCACTAATCTCAAAGCAGATCTCCTATATTTCACGTATGTACCGAAATTATTCTGGCTTAATTAGAAGTTATTCTACAAGATATGTACCGCAGAGGATACTCATCCCCTCACAAAACAACTCATCTCCTGAGGGGAGCAGCTTGGGTCCGATGCTCATCGGACTCAAAGTGAGTTCGATGGGTTCGATGACCGTCCGATCTGCTTTAAGATTAGTGCCCGCAACTTTCGCGTCTGCTTTAAAAATCGTACAAATGAATTTTGAAGTGGATCGGACGGTCCCTAAACCCATCGGACCCAAATTTGAGTCCGATGAGCATCGGACCCAAGCTGTTCCCTCTCCTGAGATGATATGTGAATAATCCAGACTGTTCAAATTTTTTCTGCACAAATCATAAAGCAACAATAATACTGGTCCGTGTATTCGGAACTAAATATGGTCCAACTTTTAGATAACCGAAATTTTTATTTTTTCCATTTTTCAAAAATAAAAATAAACCGAAACATTCATGTTTCTGAGTTTTTCTAATTCTACCCAGACCGCACAATGCTGCTGTGGCCCCAAAGATGAGGGCTACACAATGTCCCTACGGCCCTTGGCTTAAGCCGCTCAATACCTTTGTGGCCCCAACTTTTTTTTTTACATATGAGAATAGAAAATGATTGAATAAACCTACGGTCAAAAGCATCCCCAAGCCATGTTGTAATCACATATGCAAAACGATGGGACCCACAATGAATATATTTTGTCACTGTTCTCTGTGCCGTAAAAACAAAAATGAATGATGAATATGATTGGGCTCTGTAGAGTGGAAAAAACGTGCCGTACCGTGACTAACATGCCGCGACTTTAGTCTGGTGCCGTGCCGTGACTAAGTTAACTTTTCACGTGCCGTGCCGTGCCGTGACTAAAATGTCAAGGGGTGGTCATGGCACGCGAATGGTAACACCACGTGAGTCACTCCGTGCCTAAATGTGCCGTGACCATACGTGACTCGCGTGACCATTTAATCATAATTTAAGTTAGTTTATTCAAGATTCAGCATTAAATCAATATCTAATGGTTCTAATTACACGTGACACGCGTGACTACGTGCCGTGCCGTGCCGTGCCAAAGTTTTAAAAGATGGGCACGACATGGGACACGCGAGTCACGGCACGTAACTGACACGCGTGTCGTGGCGTTTCATGCCATAACCGTGCCATTCCTTGACGGAGCCGGCTCCGCCGTGCTATTTTTCCCACTCTAGGCTATGTGCTAAAAAAAAAAATAGTTGGAGCCGCAGGGGCATTGAGCTGCTCCTTTTTTTGGGGCCGCTCTGGTGTTTTGCAATATGAGTAGAATTAGAAAAACTTTCTTTGTTTTGGTTTATTTTTTTTGAAAAAATGATAAAATAAAAATTTCGGTTTAGATAAACTGAAATCACGAGTTTTCTTGAGGATACGGACTCCTCATAAGTCATAATAGAGGTCTAAAAAGCGAGAGCAGCTTGGGTCCGATGCCCATTGGACCCAAAGTGGGTTCGATGGGCTTTATCACCGTCTGATCTGTTTTAAGATTCGTGCGCATGTAATTAAAGAAGACGCAAAAGTTCTACCGTGAATACGGTGATAGAGCCCATCGAACCCACTTTGGATCCGATGGGCATCCGACCCAAGCTGCTCTTCTAAAAAGCTAGTTGCTGTAAGTTTCTTTTTGTGAGGAAACTGTAAATTGCAAGTTGGTAACATGTGAGGTCGGATCGAATTCGCATCCTCTGAGATATCTCATATTTTGCCTGAATTTTGGAAAAATCTAAACCGTTCAAATACGTTCTGCATGAATCTCAAAGCTCAAGTAATACTGGCCCTGCGCCATTCCCGAATAGACACCGGACACGTCGGTCACGCAAAATATGAGATATTTAAGAGGATAAACACTCGGTCGGATCCGGGTAATCAAATCTATCTTCGTCGTCCACTCCCACGTTTCCTGCCGTCTTATGTCACTTTTACGTTTCTAATCCTTTCTCCCTCCCGACCAGTCGCCGCTGCTCCGTCAGTGAAGACGTTTTGAGTAGGAAACGCAATAGAGAGCACATTTGAAAGTACTAACAGAAGAGAAAAAGAAAAATCCCCTAGAAACAGTGCGATCGAATCACGATGTTGTTCCAGGTCGGCGGTCAGGGAACGCGGCCGACCTTCTTCGAGATGGCGGCGGCGCAGCAGCTCCCCGCCAGCCTCCGAGCCGCTCTGACCTACTCTTTCGGCGTGAGAATTTCGCTCTTTTACTAGCTCAGTTTTTTTTTTGGTTCAATTTTGATCACCTGATTACATGGGGGTGCTTAGTCGTCACACTGTGTGTAGAGGATGATACTAATGTTGAATTTGATTGTTTTCATTGGATTTTAAAACTTGAAGAATCCAAAATTGATAAACCGGCATGAATTTGAGCTACTATTTTGATGAGTCATGCTTTTCCATAATTTGTATATCAGTACATGTGAGGTCTTTGCTAGGGACCAGGTGCCAGCGGTTTATTTACTCTGGAATATACTTATTTTGTTACTATTTAATTAGGTGTTTGCACTAAGGAGGCCATTCCTTCACAAAATCTTAGATTACGATGACGAGTTCTTTGCTTTGCTAATGTTGGTGCTTGAATCTCACAGTCTACGCACAACAGGTACATAACAGCTGGAGCATTTATTTACTGATGCAGTACTGGTATCAGGCTGATTTGTTATCTACTTATTTGGGCTATGTAAAGCCAACGAAACCATCAGGAAGCCACATTTAACTCACTTGGAAAAAGTAAGATGAAACAAAATTGTACCGAATCAGTCATCGAAAGGAATAATTTTTCTTTTCTGTTCATCAACAAAAAATAATTTTCTGTATGCTTTACAAACACCACAGTTATCATGTTGCGTCCATATGATCTTATCTCATAATTGTTCAAGAACATTCCCAGCATATCTTTCTTTCATATGAGTAGAGGTGAGGAGTAAGGGAGATCGAATACTCTGGTTATCTTTTGAAGTAAATGGTGTATGTTAAAGATGCTTTTTTTTTTTTTTTTTTAATGTTTTAGGGAATGCCATAGTTCCTATAATTTGTAGGATTTATGACCAGTATTCTTGTTTTAGGCTGTTTGTGATATTTTGATATTTTACTTTGATATGCATGAAAGGGGTCGATTAATAATGAAGTTTTACAATCTTCAGCGCAGCTGGAACTATTTTAGTTTGTTTAATTAACTATTGAAAATTAAGCAACATGAAGTGCCTCATTTATAATTCCATAACAGTAATGGATGGTGTAATAGAAAGAATCATGTCCTAATTAAAAAAATAATTCTGTTATCAATTACTTTACACTCAGCAACTTGCAGTTATCTCTCTATTTCAGATGCTTCTTTTGCGGAGTCATTGTATGGTCTAAGACGGAGGGTGGCAAATATTTCAATTAAGAAAAGCACATTGACTGCTGAATCAAGTGAGAAGACCCATGATTTGGGTTTGAGAAAGAACCAGAAAATTCTCTCAGTAGTATTTCTGGTATGAAATTGGCTTGCTACTCAATGTTAACTATTATGTACTAATTTTTCCTTTTATAGAAGGACAATTAAAGCATTTTATTAGCGGCAGAAACTATGCCTTACTGTATTTATCAATTTATACCATGTTTATACAGGGAACTGTGATTCTTATTACAACCTATTATTTCATGTCATGAGATAATATCTTTAGTTATTATTTTTATATACATTATACAATAATACTTACAAAAGGATGTTACTAAATTTTTAGGTTGTTTTGCCATATTTCAAGTCAAAGCTTCAGTCGATGTATAATAGAGAAATGGAAGCGAGGCTTCAGGCAAGTCTTTGGGGCAATGATGAACCAAGGCTTGATGAAGCCGGTTTTCATCTTGATCAAGGAGAGACGTCTACACACGCAGTTGGCCGCACCAATGCTGAGGTTTCTAGTTTGACACATTTTAGGAAGAAAATCACAAAATTGGTGGTCATTTGCTATCCCTGGATCCATGCCACCAATGAAGGTAGTTTTCTTTTTCTGTAAAGTAGGCATGGCACTTTGCAAATAGAGCAGGTTTCAAATGCCTCATCTTGTCTTTCATGCCTAAATCGTGCCAACAGTCGATCCAAACCGCTTTACATGATCTCCATATTAAAATGTGCTTTGAGACCAAATTTTATATTTTTTTGGACATATTTACTATTTTTTTAGATAGGTACAAAATCACTTTTTTTCAGAAGATTCTGGACCATCCAGAACAGTGATTTTATACCTATCTAAAAAAAAAAAAAGTAAAAAGATTCTAAAAAATATGAAATTTGGTCTCCAAGTACATTCTAATATGGAGATCATGTTGAGTGGTTCGGATCAACTGTTTGGACTTCAAAAACAGATACAAGGATGTGAGGCACGATTGAGGCATGAAAGACATGAGGGCATTTGAACCCTACTCTTGCAAATATCATATTTGTAACTATTTTTGGTTGTAAGTTCTTTTGAGTGTGCAAATACTTGATGTCAATGGCACTTCCATGTTTGTACTGCGTCAAGCAGTGTGCAACCATTCCTATTGAGAACCATGAGATGGCAAATTGTGTGTGTGTGGGGGGGGGGGGGGGGGGGGGGGGGGGGGGGTCAATTTTTCTTTATGTCAGGATTGGTTGGGTTGGTCATACCTTGGTTTGGTTTAATATCAGGTTAATTATCTCGGAGCAGGCTGTCTCATAGTTCTGGTCCATCAATCTTTGAGTTTTTCAGATCTGGCCACCTTGCTATTATTTTGTTGTTTTGTCGGGCAGAAAGTCAGCAGCTTTGATTGAACCCTTTGGTTTCATATCTAATTGGGATGAATCCGGGTATTGCAGTACGTGCTTGGATTAGTTTAATTTCAATGTAGTCTATTGTTAGTCCAACAGAAATTGTTTCATCTGGATTGGGGGGTCCTTGTCAGGTTTCCTGTATCATTTCCTTGAAATTTTGGGTCATGGTTCCTGATTGGTCAGATTTTCTTCGGTTCATAAAGAAAGTAAATTGATCAAATTGTACTTAAACCTTTCCACTGTTGTGTAGCTTAATTGAATGTTAACAATAAGTTTTTGTAAATTGTGACCTCTACATGAACACATTTTAGTTGAATTTAGTTTAGTATGGATGCTGAGGGGAATCTTTAGGGACTATTTTAACTCCTGCAATTGGATTAGAATACTCCGGTCTAAACTCCAAACAACACAAGTTACCTAGATTGCAGTCACTGGAGTTGATAACTACTCTGCTGATTGCATCTGATACTGGCCTTTTAGCAGATGACAGCTAGAACATAAGCTTGATAGGTGCTAGATGCTATTATATAGAAGTATTTTGCATTTGTTGCTTGTATGAGAAATATTGGTTGCATCTTTAATAATGCTAGATACATCAGGTGATATTGTAAAAACACCTCTTCTCAAATTTTGCCTTATTTTTCTTTCTTTTTACATTAACAGGTCTATCATTTGCTTATCAACTCCTGTATCTGTTGGATGCTACTGCTTTTTACAGTCAGGGACTACATGCACTAGGAATTCAAGTATGTCGTGCTACAGGACAAGAGTTGGTATGTTTAATTTGCCATTTTTTTTTTATCTCTGTGTGAGCCTGAAATTGCTAAATCCTAGTACTTGTTATTTGCAAAAGGAAACCTACTAATCATATGACTTGTTGTTCGGTCCATGCTTACTGCTTCCCGTCATTTTGTGATATACTTCCGTGTAACCTGTAGCACGTGTTGCTAGTTTTCTACAAAAGGGTTATCTATAATTAGTAAACTGGTTTTAACTGTTTCATGCAATTCTAGATGGATTCATCTTCTAAAATCTCTAGGATTAGAAGCCGAGAGCTTGAGGGGCTACGTGGCCCGACATGGCTTAAGGTATGAAATTCTTAGTATAATACTTCTCATTTGTTTGTTAAAACTTTTGTTTAAAGCTGAATTGATCATCGATAAGTTCTCATACGAAATAAATTGAGGCCAAGAAGCCTAAAGGAAAAATGAAAATCGGTGACGAAGAGTTCAATGAATGTACATACAAGCTGATACATCCTATTACTGCACTAATTGCTTCTATAATGATGATATTGATGCAGAATTGCTTGTTACTATTTGATTAATTTTGGGGTATATCGGTCTGACAGGCTATGCAGAGAGCGCTCCTAAAGTGCGTATACACATCTTTGGACTATGCACAAACTGGTCTTATCGCTGCAGTTTTCTTTTTCAAGGTTTGTTTCACATTTTTTTTTTCACCTTCTTTTGAATCAATGAAATGTACCATTTTTGTTCTTCTTAATAATAGTATAATATCTTCTCGGCAGATGATGGAATGGTGGTATCAATCAGCCGAAGAAAGGATGTCAGCTCCAACTGTGTACCCACCACCACCTCCCCCACCACCTCCAAAAGTAATCTATTCCTTGTGCTTTCCTTATACTGAAATTAAAATTAGTAAAACCTTGATTATATTATTTGGGGGGATGGTTTAGATGCCATAATTCGTCGCAACCTCTCTTCTTTATTGATAACTTTAAATCCAACAACCAAACAACAAATCTTAATTGTTGATCTTGTTCTTCTTCACAAGGGATGTATATCGTAAATTTTTTTAGTGCATTTTCTACAAGATCAACAATTTATAAAATGCACAGATCAAGTTAACTGCAATAGATAAGTTTTAGTGCATCCATTGTTAGACCTCTTTGTGTTGTACAAAATGAACTAAAATATTATGAAACTTTTAGTGGATGCATCTCTTCTGAAGAAGAATAAGATCAATGGTTTGAATTGGTTGTTTGGATTTTAAATTTAAAATATTAATTAAAAATAGCCTACCCCAACTTGTTTGGGAATAAAGGCTTTGAAGAAGAAGAAGAAGAATTGAAAATTGAGATTGTGTGGTAAGTCCAAAATTGTGGCTCTGGAATACCCCCCTCCCCCCCTTCATATCCATTAGTAATAAGATATCTTTAACGGGTTAATCGTCCCAGAATGTCATTAATTTATCATGAATTGTGATTGGAGGAAAAGGGAAAGAAGACGGCTATACTTGAATAATATTGATTTAGGAACATAATTATATTGGGAGCTGGGTTCAAATGCCTCATGTCTTTCACGCCTCACATCCTTATCTCCATTTTCAAAGTACAAACAGTCGACCAAACCGCTCAACATGATCTCCATATTAAAATGTGCTTTGAGACCAAATTTTTTATATTTTTTGTAAATTTTTTTTTACTATTTTTTTAGATGGGTACAAAATCACTGTTTTCAGAAGATTTTGGACCATCCAAAAACAGTTATTCTGTACCTATCTAAAAGAATAGTAATAAATTTCGAAAAAAAGTAAAAATTTGGTCTCAAAGCACATTTTAATATGGAGATCATGTTGAGTTTTGGACTTTGAAAATGGAGATAAGAATGTGAGGCATGAAAGACAACACATTTGAACCCTACTCTTATATTGGTTGTGCATCTACTGAAATACTTCATAACTTGCAAAATTTCTGAAACTTTACTGAAGTTTGGACTAGTTACGAGATTCCTTCCAATTGTTTCAGGTTGCTAAAAATGGAGTTGCCTTGCCACAAGACCGGTCACTCTGCCCCTTGTGCTGTCAGAAGAGGGCCAATCCCTCTGTTCTAACTGTTTCAGGCTTTGTATTCTGCTATAGCTGTATATTCAAGTCTGTTTCGCAGGTTAGCATGTCTCTCCTTACCTTTTTTCTTGCTTGTTGGAGTGTTTTGTTCCGCATTTTTGGCCTTAAAGATTACAGCAATATATCTTAAGCTCATCAAACCCTTTGATGAGCTTAACTCCAGAATATATCAGATTGGCTTCATTGACAAATCTAAAATCGTTGACACCGATCTACTCATGAGTGATGCGTTTACATGTAAAATTTATAATTTTTTTAATAATTTAGTAGAAAGTCAAGAGGTAAATTTTTGATGAAAAATGAATTCACTAAAAGTAAGTTATAAATCTTTTTTTTTTTACCGTTTGACTTTATACTAAATTAAATCAAAAATTTATAAATTTTGCATATAAACATATCACTTCGTGAAGTAAATCGGTTTCAACACTTTGGTTTGTCATTGGAAGCCATTCCAAAAGGTTTTGAAGTTAAGCTCACAAAGGGACTTGGTGCACATGATTTATTTTCTGTGCAAAAAAACCACCCAATGAGCTCAAATGTCTAAACTTTGCCAAGTGCTATGACCCAATGTATATGTTATGGGATATCTCCTAATATCTGTCAGTGCCCCTCCTTTTCTTTGGCTCATGATCGAAAACACTTAAGATTTGAGAAGAAAATATAATTTAAAGACACAAAAAATAGAAGTATATGCATCTATCTTGCTTTTGTATCTTCAAAATGGTAATTTTTTTTTTCAAAGTATCAGAAGTTGTATATATTTCTTCAAATTGTGATGAACAGTGGGGTTTACTGTTATTTGCAATTCTTTATGTGCTGATGCACAACGCAACCGTTACATCATTCTATATTTTTCTAATTTTTGTTCGTTTTGTTTTGTTTTTCTGCTGAGCAGCACAAAAAATGTCCTGTCTCTCTAATACCGGCAAGTGTTGATCAAATAAGGAGGCTATTCCATGATTTATAATGAAAAATGAGGACTGGAGCTCTGCGATTAAATAAATGTTTCGCTGTGGTTATTAATAATTTTTCCCTTACTCTCGATTAATAGGAAACCTTAAATTAATTGCTCGGAGGAAATCATATCTTTTGATGATCATTTTTTTTTTTGGGTACAGATTTTTCATTTTTAACACCAATTTTACTTTTTGCAATAGGGTTTTTTAGTTTTTTTTTGTAGATTGTATAATCACAAGATGCCTTGCTATTCTCCAGAAATTGAATAATGGAGATCTGTTGTAATGCTTATGTTATTAGTAACTGGATGTTTCCAGTTAACCAAGTGCAACTTCATTGTAATTCTCTTGTAATGCTTATGTGTCATGACCAGAGTACACAAACGTGTTCTTGAAAGGAGCTAGTCAAAGATTGCAATTGTCATTGAGTATATGCACAAATATCAATTCTTTCATTTGATTTTGATGTTTTTGAGCAATATTCAATGCTCAGTCCTTTTGTCTTGAAAGAGTAAAAGTTAGCTCTGCTTTTGGGTTAATTAGGAAAGGTACATGCCCGCTTAAAAATGAATAATGAGATCATCTCTGCTTTTAAGTTTGTTGTTTCTTCTTTTAATATATGATATCAGCTCAAGTATGGTTCCTTTTTGGATTGAAAAATAATTGTTAGTTGCGATGGACTCACTATTTAATATCTTTTCAGTGCAATAATCCAGGGAGAACATACTTTAAGGTCCCACTTACTGTATCATGTGGTTTTGTGTGAGATAGTCTACAAATAAGGGCAAAACTATACAAAATTTAAATTGGGGACTGAAATGTAAAATGTATAATGTATGGTTACTAGGATTTAAACCAAAGTTTCCACAATCATTAAGTATAATTAATTCTAACCATTCGTCTACAAGAACACATTTAGTATTTCATAAAGGGGTTAAATTATATATTTTTTTTAAAATAAACGAAAATTCAATTACAAGGCGTTGGATCAAGATCAGACAATTCATATTGCAAAAAAAAAAAAAAAAAAAAAGCGAATTGAACACTGAAACTGAAGTTATTTAGGTGCCAAGCTGCTACAATCTCTTCACTATAGACATGATTAAATCCTTTCAACTCTCATAGCATCTACATCTCAACAACTCAAATGAATTTCTAAATAACTGTCAACTACTTTTTAGAAATTAAGATCTCTAAAGTTTCTAACTCTCACATCTCTAAATTAATTGTAAAATTTCTATTAAGCCACGTCAGCAACAAATTAAAAAAAAGAAATAATTTAAGCCAATCATTTGATCAGCATGAAGTTTATAAACAGTTTCTTAATAAAAAACTTTACTGCATAGTTTCTAAATAAGAAACTCTTTCACATTCCTAAATTAAATTAGAAACTGCCACATCATATTAAAAACTCTAATAATATAACAGTACTATTAACATTGCTATCGAACAAATGAAATCTGAACGCACTAACTACAAATTTGAAAAACAAAACCCTGTGTTACCGTTCGCTTAAGGAGCACTATTAACATTGCTGTCATCTGCGCTGCTTGTATTCCAAGCGAGAACGCAACTGCACCAAACCAAACCGCCAAAAAAGGCACTAGCGTCTCTTCTAATCAAGAAAATTTACGACTCCTCAACTCACGGTTGGTGACAGATGCTACTATGCCACCTCTCACCTCCTCATAAGATCACACTCAAGCTCCCCTCTCATCCTACTTCCTATAGTGTATTTGTCATACAACGGCCGTGTACCATGGACACGGCATCGGTGAACAGCCTTGTCATCCATGGCCACGAAGAGGTTTTCTTTCTTTTGGATTTTATATCTAATTATTATCTTTGTTTTTTGGCCATTTTAGTATAATGTTGTATAATAGGTTAATGATCAAGAGATTTACCAACAATATGAATTGATCAACAATCAATTCTTGGTATGATAATTAATTTTGTAGTTTCAATATCTCTTATAATTAAACATATAAATCTCACATTGTGTCTTTCTTTATTTTTCTCTCTCCTTCTGTATTATCGCAATTAGCCTAAAGGAAAAAATGGTCATGCAAATGTGAAAGTATGTCGTGCTTGCGGAGACGACATCGGGTTGAAAGATGACGGTACACCTTTTGTTGCATGCAATGAGTGTGGTTTTCCGTTGTGCCGGCCTTGCTATGAGTATGAGCGTGCAGAAGGAAACCATTGTCCACAATGCAACACCCGCTACAAGCATCAAAAAGGTTGATTTTCTTATCTTAAATTATGGAACAATTCTGTGGTCGATTTATATCAGTAATTGGTTTGTTCCTCAGTTGTTGAGCATAATATTGAGGGATTTACTTATCTTCTTCATATAACAAGGATCAATATTTTCCACACTTTTCAAACAAGAGATTGTCTAGCTATTTATATTTGTTGCCATTTTCTAAGGTGTGCTCTGTTCTAAATTTAATTGCTACCTAGAAATCTCATAGTGTATAAATTCACAGGATCTGCAAGAGTAGCAGGAGATGAAGAAGATGGAGCTGACATGGATGATTTTGAGGATGAATTCAAAATAAAGATTCCAAACAAAGAAGAAGAAAACCGCCCTTCTGATCTTAACTCGGTAATATCAGAAAAACCAATTGTCTGGTCTAATTTGTTGACTGTTATTTGAAGTATGAAGAGATCAATTTTAATTCCAATAAATTTACAGGAGAACGGAGAGCGCTTAGCACAACAATGGAGACCAGGTGGCCCAGCATTATCTTCCTTCGGTGGCAGCGGTCAGTAGTTCTATTTGTAATTTGTTTTTTTTTTTTTCAATAGGTGTTTCATTTGATTTTTTGAAATAATTATTGTATGGTCAATTCCCTTTATATTCAATCTTAAAATGGGAAAATAATAGAAGAATTAAGAACTAATGTGATTTTATTACTAATGCACAATTAACACTGCAGTTGCTGGCAAGGAACTGGAAGCAGAGAGAGAAATGGAAGGAAACATGGAGTGGAAGGATAGGATTGACAAATGGAAGTTGAGACAGGAAAAGCGTGGGTTGCTCCCGAAAGGTGATGGAGGAAGTGACGAAGAAAACAATGACGAGGACTACATGTTGTAAGGATTTCTTCTTTTTTGTCAAGTCAGATTTGGTTTATGAATAAAAAGTAATTTTGGTTTGCTCATGCATCAATAATTTAATAAAAAGTCGTATCCGGTCAATTGAATGGAAAGCACATTTTCTTGAAGTCTTGGTAAAAATTACCAAATAACACAAGCTGTTTGAATATATAAAGTACTTATTTGATAATTAATTGTGAAAGAAAAAATGATGACAGGATGGCAGAGGCTCGGCAACCACTATGGCGCAAGGTCCCGATATCTTCAAGTTTGATCAGCCCATACCGCATAGTAATCGTCCTCCGCCTTGTTATTCTCTGCTTCTTCTTCCGTTTCCGGATAACTACTCCGAACTATGACGCCTTTGGTCTCTGGCTAACCTCAGTAATATGCGAGATTTGGTTTGCTCTTTCATGGATTCTCGATCAATTCCCCAAGTGGTTTCCTATTAACCGTCAGACCTACCTCGACCGCCTCTCTCTTCGGTTTGAGCGTGAAGGAGAACCGAGCCGTCTCTCACCAGTTGATTTTTTTGTTAGCACGGTCGATCCATTAAAGGAGCCACCTATTATCACAGCTAACACTGTGCTCTCAATCTTGTCAGTTGATTACCCTGTTGACAAGGTGAGCTGCTATGTGTCAGATGATGGTGCCTCTATGTTGCTGTTTGATACGCTGTCAGAGACTGCCGAGTTTGCTCGGAGGTGGGTCCCATTTTGTAAGAAGTTTAACATTGAACCAAGGGCTCCTGAATATTATTTCTCGCAAAAGATTGATTACTTGAAGGACAAAGTGCAACCTACTTTTGTCAAGGAGCGTCGCGCTATGAAGGTACATTTCGCATATTATTCTTTTAAGCAATTTCTTTATTTTGGTTACATTCTAATGTTTCTAAATTGTGATTCAATTTCTCTATTTGTATAGAGAGACTATGAGGAGTTCAAGGTGAAAATAAATTCACTGGTAGCAAAAGCACAGAAGAAGCCCGAGGAAGGTTGGGTGATGCAAGACGGCACGCCGTGGCCTGGCAACAACACAAGGGATCACCCGGGAATGATACAAGTACAATTTTATTATCTTCATGTATATATGCCAAAAAATAATTTACCAGTATAAAACATCATTGTTTTTTGTTTGTTTTTGTATAGGTATATTTGGGTAGTCAAGGTGCACTAGACATAGAAGGAAAGGAGCTCCCTCGCCTTGTATATGTCTCCCGTGAGAAGCGCCCGGGCTATCAACACCACAAGAAAGCCGGTGCCATGAATGCATTGGTAAATATATATCTCTATTTTAACTAATTTTAACCAAATTTTCTATTTAGAAAATAAAATTTCATGCTTATGATAACTGGAATCAAATTAATGTTTAGGTTCGAGTATCGGCTGTTCTGACAAATGCACCTTTCATCCTTAACTTGGATTGTGACCACTATGTCAACAACAGCAAGGCCGTCAGAGAAGCCATGTGCTTTTTGATGGACCCACAACTTGGAAAAAAGCTCTGTTATGTCCAATTCCCGCAACGATTCGATGGCATTGATCGCCACGATCGATATGCCAACCGGAATGTTGTCTTCTTTGATGTAAGTTCATTAACACAACTATTAAAGCAGCATACAATTGAAAGTTGCTGTTTTTGATTTGAGTAATTGATTGGTTTATGTTATAATCAATCATTGCAGATCAACATGAAGGGATTAGATGGGATCCAAGGCCCTGTTTATGTCGGTACAGGATGTGTCTTCAACCGACAAGCACTATACGGCTACGACCCTCCAAAAAGCGAAAAGCGCCCGAAAATGACATGTGATTGCTGGCCATCCTGGTGCTGTTGTTGTTGCTGCTTCTCTCGCAAATCACACAAACACGACGCCAAAAAGCCCGAAAAGGAGTCAAGACATGGAGGCTTCCTGGGATTCTCCCGAAAGAAAAGCAAGAAAGGAAGTGACCATGACACAATGTTGCCGGTAAGCAAGAGAGGGTACAGGAAGAAAGGGTTTGAATTGGAGGAGATAGAGGAAGGATTAGAAGGTTATGACGAGCTCGAGAAGTCATCGCTCATGTCACAAAAGAACTTCGAGAAACGATTCGGACAATCGCCGGTGTTTATTGGATCGACACTCATGGAGGATGGCGGGTTGCCACACGGGACTAACACAGCGGTGCTCATCAAGGAGGCCATTCATGTTATCAGTTGTGGATATGAGGAGAAAACAGAATGGGGCAAAGAGGTATGTGTACTTGAGGCTTTTAAAACCGTTTTTGACAAGTCCGTCGACAAACAATTTTTTCTTTGTGATTAATCATTTATATTCCGTTTAATGTTTTAAAGTATTAGGAAAAAAAATATTATTGTGTAGTTAATGTTTGCTTTTCTGTTTGTAACAAGTTTTTAGTCTGTACAAGAAAAATAGAAACACTGAAGTGGCAGTCACGGTAATATTATAAAATGGGAAGTTAGATTAAAATTACCACTCGATTGTTGGAAAAAAAAAATGCACCAGCCGGGAATCGAACCCGGGTCTGTACCGTGGCAGGGTACTATTCTACCACTAGACCACTGGTGCTTTTGTTATTTCTTTTTTTGTTAATAGTCTACGGTACTATTTAACTATATTTTTCAACATTGTAGATTGGATGGATATACGGATCAGTGACAGAAGATATCTTAACGGGTTTCAAGATGCACTGCAGGGGCTGGAAGTCCGTCTACTGTGTGCCAGACCGACCCGCATTCAAAGGATCCGCTCCGATAAATCTTTCTGACAGGTTGCACCAGGTGCTCCGGTGGGCCCTGGGTTCTGTCGAGATTTTCCTCAGCCGGCATTGCCCTCTATGGTACGGCTATGCCGGTAACCTCAAGTGGCTCGAACGGCTCGCTTACACAAACACCATTGTGTACCCTTTTACTTCTATCCCTCTGATTGCTTATTGTACCATCCCTGCTGTTTGCCTCCTCACTGGCAAGTTCATCATCCCTACGGTAAGCACTGTACTATTTTTGCTTAACTAATTTAGTCTAATTGGTTTGTAGGGTTAAGGCCAAGCACATGTTAATAAGTCTCTCAATTTATTATTATTATTTTTTTATATCGTCCAGGATATTAAACCCAACAAATCTAATTCAACCATGATGAAATATTTAAAAAAAATAATAATAGCCAAAAAATAATTGATAAATAAACAAATAATCAGAAGTAAATGGTCAACTAAATCAATGTGCATCTTTTCATTGCTGAGCAGCTGAACAACCTGGCAAGCATCTGGTTCTTGGCACTTTTCCTCTCAATCATTGCGACAGGAGTACTGGAGTTGCGATGGAGCGGTGTAAGCATCGAGGACTGGTGGCGCAATGAGCAGTTTTGGGTAATCGGTGGTGTCTCAGCCCACCTCTTCGCCGTCTTCCAAGGCCTCCTAAAGGTCTTAGCCGGGGTCGACACCAACTTCACTGTCACATCCAAATCTGCCGGTGATGATGAGGACCAGTATGCTGATCTGTACCTCTTCAAGTGGACCACCTTGCTGGTCCCACCTACCACTCTTATAATAATCAACATGGTGGGGGTTGTTGCCGGTGTTTCCGATGCGATAAATAATGGGTATGGTTCGTGGGGTCCCCTGTTCGGAAAATTGTTCTTTGCGTTTTGGGTTATTGTGCACTTGTACCCTTTCTTGAAGGGGCTCATGGGGAGGCAAAACAGGACTCCGACTATAGTCGTGCTGTGGTCGATCTTGCTTGCTTCAATTTTCTCACTTGTTTGGGTCAGGATCGACCCATTCTTGCCGAAAGCAAAGGGCCCACTGCTCAAGCCTTGTGGGGTGGAATGCTAAACTGCTATTTGTTAGTTTTCTTGGTTTTGTTCTGAGTACATGTTTGTACTGGACCTACTGGTCATACTGTTTTGTTCAATCAGCATATATTGTTACAAAAGCAGCTTGAAAATATTCTTTCAGAATTATGTACAATCTCACAGTATTAGAAAAAAAAAAACTACAAATATTTGTCTCCAATACTATCTAATTATGTTATTCCCCAGTTAAAAACATGTAAATCACTTCTGATAATGAGCAAGCTTGCTAATTTGAATAGTGCGAAATGGCTCTGACAAATAGGCCTGTGTGCGGGTTGATATCTCTTGAGCCACTGATCGCATCGTAGGTCTCTGCTCAGGCTTTACTTGTGTGCATGCAAGGGCTACCTTGAATATAAAAACCACTTCTTCGGCTAATTGACCGGTTGGGGGTGTCAGTCTCTGATCAAGCACATCTTTGAGTAACATATCATTTCCTTCAGATGACACGATGGTTGGTAGAGATGAGAGGAGGTCCCGGGGGTGCTTTCCCATCATAATTTCAAGTGCCACCACACCAAAGCTATACACGTCGCATTTTTCAGTGACCTTCATTGTGTATGCCAACTCTACACAAGAAAATGTGAAAAGAAAACCAGTCCAAGAGATTTCATTAAGTTTCAGAATCCGAGGAACATTAAATATTTTATTCTTTTTGAAAATATAATTTAACAGATAAACCAAGATTATTGAAAACCAAGATAAGGTAAATCCAATTCTACTACCAGCAAATTTTGATATAGTGTTTAAATTGAGTGAGGCTATGATACTATGCATAGCGCGGATTGGTTATGTACTACATATCAATATCTTATTTTTCAAAGTCCAAAGATCTAAACCATTCAATATGATCTCCATATGATAATGTACTTGCATAATTTTACATTTTTAGAATTTTTTACTATTTTTTTAGATATGCAAAAAATCACTACTTTTGAATGGTCTAGAATCTTTAGATCAAGTGATTTTCAACATATATAAAAAATAGTACAAAAATTCTAAAAAAATGTAAATTTTATCTTGAAGTACATTTTCATATGGAGATCATGATAAACGGTTCAAATCGACTACTTGGACTTTGAAAATAGATATATTGATCCATAGTACAGTCCAATATGCGCTATGCATAGTACCATAGCCTCACTAGTTTAAATTTATATAATGTTGATGTAATTACCTGGTGCCATGTAGCCATAAGTTCCCGCCACAGAGGTCCAGCTGGTAGAACCCAACCCGAGAAATTTAGCAGTACCAAAGTCTGATAACCTAGGCTCATACTCAGAATCAAGTAATATATTATTCAATTTAATGTCTCTGTGCACAATCGGTGGCGTGCAGTCATGGTGCAGATATGCTATGGCATGTGCAATGCCTTGTATAACCTTCACTCGCATTGCCCAGTTGAGCTTCCTCTCTCCCTCGGTCCCGTACAGTACATTCCCTAAACTGCCCTTCTCGATATACTCATAAATTAAGTACATGTAGCTGCCACTTAAGCAAAACCCGTGAAGCTTTATTATATTACGGTGCCTCACCTCTGTGAGAGCCCGTATCTCATTTTCAGAACTCTTCTTGTAAATCTCTTGCACTTCCCCTGTATTTTGAACCTGGATACGTTTCACAGCTACGATTTGATCAACCGAAAGTTCGGCCTTATACACACTACCAAACCCACCTTTACCGACACAAAATACCCCGTTGAAATTATCGGTTGCATTTACAATATCTGAGAAACTAAACTTCCCATCTCTCTCCCAAATTAACGAGTCGGACATATCCTTACTTGCACTTTCAATCTCAATATCCTCTTCCCTTTTCTTTCTTGACAGTACCAAGATTGTGACCACTGTGGCAGCTAACAATACTACACCAGCAATCGGTACAAATATTGCAATAATCAGCTTTTTTCGATGGTTATGTGAAGTACTATTGTTGGTATTTGTATAACAAGAGGTTAAGCCTTGAAAATCTCCACAAAGGCCGGGATTTCCAACATAAGCATCTGGTGAATTCCTAAAAGCATTTCCGGTTGGAATTGCACCAGTTAAATTATTATAAGAGAAATCAACTGATTCTAGACTAAACATGCCGGACAATGATTCCGGGATTTGGCCGGTGAGAAAATTGTGCGACAGATTGAGGTTTTGCAATTGTGTCAACTTGTCTAAAACCGAGGGTATCAGACCAGTAAGTGAATTACTGCTCAAATCCAAGAGAATCTGCAACATTTGTAAATTGCCAAGCTCCTTTGAAATATTTCCTGATATATTATTTTGGCGCAAATCCAACAACAGTAAAGATTGTAGATTTCCAAGCTCAGGAGGTATATTACCAGAGAGGTTATTTCTTGATAGATCGAGGTACTGAAGCTTGGTAAGGCTACCGAGATCAGAAGCAATTTGACCTAATAAGATATTATCACTCAAATTTAACTTGAATAACAAGTTAAGGTTTCCCAACTCAGGAGGAATTACACCTGTTAACTGGTTTGATGCCAAGCTCAGGTCTTGCAAACTTGCAATCTCGCCAAAGATAGCCGGAATTTGACCCGATATATTGTTGCCATCTATATATAAATGTTCGAGACTTGTGCACTGACCCCAACTGCTTGATAATTCACCGGTCAATGCATTATCAGTCAAATCCAGGTAAATTAAATTTGGGTGCACTCCAAATGCTTCTGATATGTCCCCGGTGAAACGGTTATGTTCCAACCGAACCCGAATCAGACCCGAGCAATTCTTCAAACAGGAGGGTAGCGTCCCGGTGAAGTTGTTCAAATGTGCAGTTAGGTATTGAAGAGTGAATTCTCTACAGAGATAACGAGGCAATTCACCAACAAAACTGTTGATTGAAATACCAACATTCACAAGTTTCCCGTTTCGGCCAAAATCAGGAGGGATTGTACCAGTCAGGTTGTTGTTAAATACCGAAAAGAGATACAAGTTATCGAGCTGGGAGATGGAATCCGGCAAGTGCCCCGAAAGTTGGTTAGTATTTAAATCAAGTTCTTGTAATGCTGTAATGTTACCGATTTCAGCTGGGATTTCGCCTGAAAGGTTGTTGTAGAATAGATTTAACCGAGAGAGATTTTTGAGATTACCAATGGAAGGTGGTATTGGACCACTAAATGAGTTGTCCGATAAATCCAGTTCGGTTAATACAACTAAATTTCCAATTTCTGACGGGATGGACCCGACCAAGTAGTTGTCGTACAGAAACAAAATTCCGAGCTTCTTGGCCAACCCAATTTCTGATGGAATTTCACCTGTCAGGGAATTATGTTGCACTTGGAAAGAAATAAGCTCAGGCCAATTTTTGAAAAACTCTCCTGAAATTTCACCGGATAAATTATTACTTGATATGCCAAACTCTCTTATTTTTGTGAGGTTTACAAAAGTATGCGGTAACGGTCCTGAGAATTGATTAAGAGAGAACTCAATGAAATTGAGATTGGTACAGAGGCCGAGCTCGGGTGGTACGGTAGAGTTCAGTCCAGCAAATTTTATATCCAGTCTTTCGAGAAATTTTAACCGACCAAGAGAAGATGGGAGGGACCCACCAAGTGAATTATTTCCAAGTGCAAGTACTCTTAGGCCTGATATCGAACTGAGTACTGATGGGACCCCACCAGTGAAGTTGTTTGTATCGAGGTGTAACTCGCGCAACTTTGACAGGTTTGCAAGGGATTCTGGTATCATGCCAGAAAATGTATTCTGAGAGAGATCTAGAGAGGTAAGATTTGACAGGTTTGCAAGGGAGTCTGGTACCAGGCCAGAAAATGTATTCTGAGAGAGATTTAAGTAGTTGAGATTTGTACATTTTATGATGAATTCTGGGAAGGGGCCGGTAAGAGAATTCAGATACAGCGACAGGAACGATACTGACGGCATGGCTGAGAAATTTGAATAATCTGAGTTGTTAAGATAATTCCCACCGAGATCAAAATGCTGCACCTTGCTTAACCGACTAAGCTGGTACGGTACCGGCCCCACCAAATTGTTGTTAAACATGCTCAGATAAGCTAACTCACTCAGCTGACCCATTTCAGGTGGTATAAAATTTTCAAAGGAGTTTCTTCCCAGGTCTAGTGAGGTTAATTTAGAGAGGTTAGAGATAGTAGAAGGGATTGATCCTTGGAGGATGTTATCGCTTAGATTGAGCGAAACAAGGTTGCGAAAAGAAGAGAAATTTAGAGAATCTAATGTACCATTGAGACTGGCACTTGGCAAAGAGATTTGTACAACATTACCAGCTGTGTCGCAGGTGATACCGTTCCAAGAGCAAGGACTGGTACCGTTGATGGTACTGGTAGACCATGAAGCTAGAGACCCTGACTGGTACAAGCTTGATTTCCACTTCTGCAATGCTTCTACTTCGGTCTCTGCTGAGGTTGCAACTAAAAGTGTAGAGAATATAATCAGGAGATAACCCATTTCTCTCTTCATTTTTATGTTTGTGTTAATGGAGGTAGTAAGTATGATTTGCTAAATATATTGCAAATGTGAGGTATAGCGAAAGTCAAATAAAGAGTCTCTAGTGGGAAACAGCCAAAAAAAAAGGCCAAAATATCGGACGAAAGACACCTAAGCTGGTCAATGGCGGCGTTTTTCAGCTGCTCTGCAATTAAATGGAAATTGTTGGATAGTATGGTAGAGATCCAGCCGTCGAGATCAGATCAGACGGTCTGAAGGAGGAGCTGTTGTTATGGGTGTAAACGGATCGGATATTATCCGATTTCGTCCGGATCCAAATCTGAAAAATTACTTAAATTATCCGATCCGTATTTGTATCTGAGACTATCCGTATTCGTATCCGTATCCGAAAATTATAACAGATAAGAATACAGTAAGATTTTTTTAACTATCCGTAACTATCCGTATCCGACCGTTTACATCCTTAAACCACAACAAATATACTCTATGTACTTAAATTGATTAACTAAATTGCATGATTTATTAAACTGCAAATACATTTATATTTTGATGAACAATATAACACTATAACATGATTAGTAACTAATGTTTTAATAATATGACATATGTTTTGAAACAAACAAACTTATTATAAAAAATATTAGATCTAATTTATGAATGAAAAAATTATATTCAGATGTTATTCTTTAGAATAATTATTTTAGTACCCGCACTACAGTACCCGCACTGTACCCGTACTTTCATAACTGTAAGGTTGCGGTCCCCACAACTACCGATTTAACTAACAATGTTATCGGACCTTCCGTTTTGAATTTCAAATGTTCATTTCTCTCCGTTTTTTCCTTTTTCGAAGGCTTCGGCGATTTGGAGGCGATTTTTGAGGCAATTTGGAAACTGTAAGCGATTTCGTGTGGTTCTCACAAGTTTAATCGGTGATTTTGAAATGTGATCAGCTAGATTAATATTGTTTCTTTTCGATTTTGTTTTTGTTCTGGTGAATTAATAATGATATATCGTTTCGTTTCTATTTCATATACACAATCGTATTTCAGTGTTGCTGGATTTTGAGATGTTTGTGACAATTTGATTTGCGAAGATGATGTAATTGTCTATTATGTGTTCAGATATAAATACTTGGTAGTTCAGATATAAATACTTGGTATTTCAGATATAAATACTTGATGTGTTCAGATATAAATACTTGGTAGTTTAGATATAAATACTTGATGTGTTCAGAAATAAATACTTGGTAGTTTAGATATAAATACTTGATGCGTTCAGAAATAAATACTTGGTGTGTTCAGATATAAATACTTGATCTGTTCAGATATAAATACTTGATCTGTTTAGATATAAATACTTGATCTGTTCAGATACAAAATTTATTTTAATAAAGTAGCAGTTACAATTTAAAGTTAAAAAAAATTAATAACAACCAATTATTAAAAATAACGTTATGGTTTAAATTATTTATTTGAAAAATATATAATAAACTTCCGTTGGGCCGATTATTATATATGAATTCATATAAAACTATAGAGAATACTAATATATTACAATTAGTACAACATATATACATATTGTTTTTTGTACACATGCAATCCCATGTGATCCATATAACATATACTCCTCAAGATCCAATACAATGTTTGTATAAAAGTTATGTCCTTACCACTTAGTAACCATGCGATCAAAGTTTGGCCCAAGTTTCGTCGAGTTGGACTCATGTTGTCAAAACTCTTGGTTATGATCTAGTTTGGACCAAAATTTCATACAAACTAGTTGCATTAGATCCAACATATAAAAAAAAGAGTGCCCATGTGATCCATGACATGATGCCTCTTGGTTAAAGGTCTCCAACATTTCAACTCAAATATTTTTTTAAGATTCTTATTCATCCAACGTAATATAGATATAAATACTTTAGTTCGTAAGTATAAATACCACACCCTTATAGTTATAAATACTTTGTTTCGTAAGTATAAATACCGCAAGAATAGAGATATAAATATTACCCGCACATAAGCTAAGTCAACATTTTTTGTTGACAATTTTAGTGGTCCCCACATGCCGTTTGAGTGGTCCCCTAATGCGGGTACGACGCGAGAATTTTTCAAAAAAAGGTGCGGGTACGGTTATTTAAGGAAAATTCATATATTATATATGTAGTTCATTGTATAGATATAAATACTTGTTTTGTATAGATATAAATACCTCACAATGTTACTATTAATACTTGTAAAATAAAATTACAGTTTTTGAACAGTTATGTAGTCCCCTAATGCGGGTACAACTCGAGGATTTTTCAAAAAAAGGTGCGGGTACGGTTATTTAAGGAAAATTCATATATCAGATATGTAGTTCATTGTATAGATATAAATACTTGTCTTGTATAGATATAAATACTTCACAATGTTACTATTAATACTTGTAAAATAAAATTACAGTTTTGGAACGATTACGGTCCCCACAAACAGTTATGACAGTTTAGGTGCGGGTACAGTGCGGGTACTCAACTGCGAGTACTCATATTAGCTTCCTATTATTTATTAGAATGTATATTAGTAATTTATTTTAATTATCTGAATTATATTTATATCTGTATTTGTATTCGTCTGATATCCAATCTGTATTCATATCCGAGACTATCCGTATTCGTATCCGTATCCGAAAAATTACGAAAAATTATAACGGATACGGTTTGACCATGATCCCGATCCGTATCCGACCGTTTAGTTGTGTGCAATTTGTTCCCACCCTGAAGATTTATTGCGGAGAGAGGAATTTGTTGGGGAGTTTAAAGTCTGAGTGGCCAGTGGGAGTAATTCACGCGCCGTAGCGTAGACTCTTGGAGAAGACAAAAGAAAAAAAAATATTTTTTAAGCTTATCTTATACTTCTAAAAGTTGACTCTTGGATGCCTACGGGCTTGTATTCTCAAAAAAAAAAAAGAAAAAAAAAAAGGGCTGACTCTTAGAATCTCAAAGGTTCGCCGATATTATACGGAGGAATTTTACGTATACCCCTTCAAAATTTCGAAAATTTGTATTTTTTAAATTCATAATTTTATATTTATCCTTTTAAATTTTAAAAACTTACAAATTTATTCAATTTATTTTTTCTATTAAATATCATTTTAAATTTATAAACTATTTATTTTGTCTTTATTAAAAAATAAAAAATATGTTGCATACTTCTATATTTAAGAAAATTGTTCTGTCTTCTACTTAGCCAGTCTGTGAGGACAAGTGTATTTTATGACTTGTGGCACACACACATACACTTGTGTATATCTAAATGCCACTTATATGTCTCAAGTAAAGAAATAAACTATTTGTCTTTGGAAATAGACTAATTAGAGGATTGAACATTTTTTTTTCTTCTACATACTATATACTTTTTTTTTATTAAGGTAAAATGAAAACTTTAGAAAGTTAAAATGAGTTTTAATAGAAAATACAATAAAATTGGTGTATATTTGTGCGCTTTTGAAATTTAGAAGAATAAATATGATATTATGAATTTTAGAGGAAGGAATATATAATTTTGAGATTTATGAAGAATATACATAAAATCCTCCCAAATTATATTGAACTTCTAATTGTTGAGAGATTAAAAAAATTAACTACATAAAAAAGTGGATGGACGAATATGACTTCAGACATTCATACGTCCATTCTTATTTTTTTTTATTAAGTATTTGAGAAAATTATTTTAGTTATTTGAACGTATAAATTCTATCAAAATTATTAAACGTACGCATTTATATATACAAGATATAATTTAATCAAAATTTAAAATCCCAGATAGTCAGATTATCCTATGGGTAGAAAGAAAAAAAAAATTCAAGAAATGGTGATTAGACGACTTGCGATAGCTGACGGTTTGGTATAGTTGTCTAAAGAATACTTTTCCAATATTTTTGTTTTGTTTTTCTTTTCCAATTGTTTTCCGGGTCAAAACAAAATAATGATCATTGTCAAATATTCCCCCTGTTTAATGAAAGGAAGAGATCTGAGATACCACCTCTGTAAGCGTTGAAGTACTCAGTACAGTAATTTTATTGATTGATAAGTAGAACGGGCTTTTGATTTTGTAGCTAAGATTTTTTTTTTTCTAAACATCTTCTGCGTGAAAACAAAATAATGGTCAATGTGAGATATTCCTTCTGTTTAACGAAAGTCGAGAAATCTGTGATACCACCCCAATAATTGTTGAGTACTCAGTACCATAAAAAGCAACGTTAAAATAATTTTATCGATTGATGAGAAAAAACGCCGATATTTTTATTAATACCCAAAAAAAAACAAATTATCAAATCTGCCCCCACTCCAAATTTATTTTTAAATCTACCCCAACCGCCCGTCCACTGGGCGGTCCACTTTCCTCACCTGACCGCCCAGCAGCTGGGCGGTCCACTCTTCATAGCTGACCGCTCAGCTGCTGGGCGGTCCACTCTTCATAGCTGACCGCCCAGCTGCTGGGCGGTCCGCTATTGTTTTTTTTTTTTTATAAGGGTTTTATGTTTTAATTTGTTTGAATGTTTTATATTAAATTGTTGTAATGATTTGTTTGAATGTTTTATATTAAATTGTATGATATATATTTATTATTTGTTGACGATTATATTTTTATAATTGACGATTATTTTATATGTTATGTAATTGTCTAGCTTTAATATAATTGATTAGTTTTATCTTAAGTTTGTTAATGTTTAAGTGTTTCTAAATGGTAATCTAAATGGTAAGTCTAAACAACAAAAGTAGGTAATATAAATGGTAAGTCTAAAAATTAAACATAACAGTCCAAACATGAAATATAATAATCAAAATTAAAATACTAGAAACCTATCAAACTAAAAAAAATATAAAAACCCTAACGGCGATGACGAGGGCGAGGTCCGGAG
The DNA here is from genome assembly GCA_025461045.1 of Carex parvula. Classification (NCBI taxonomy): domain Eukaryota; kingdom Viridiplantae; phylum Streptophyta; class Magnoliopsida; order Poales; family Cyperaceae; genus Carex; species Carex parvula. The sequence continues at coordinate 164,124 of JAJGRW010000708.1, forward strand.
AGGTCCAACCTGACAGGTGCACGGCGGTCCCTCTACGACGGCGGACGCCTCTGGTGAACCTCATCCACCTGCATGTCATCGTGTACGGCCTCGCGCGCCCATGGGTCCTCCCCCAGGTGTAATGCATGCTCCCCATGGATCCCCGCCTGTGTACGCAACACCCACGGATCGGCCTCCCAAGTAGAAGGATACGTGGCCGGAGGCGGTGTGCCAAATATAGCAGAGGCAAAACCATCTGCAGTCTGCGTCCCACTCCCACTGGCCTCGCCGTCGTGCTGTCTGGGCTCCCATCCGCCCTCATCTCCAGTGAGGTCATCCAATGAGAAGTCAACTATGCCGGCAGCTTCATCCTGCATGTAAACAATGTTACTTTTGCTACATAGAAATAACGAATAAATTAATTAAACAATGAAGTTTTGCTACCTCAGTGAGCTGCACTGGAACTCCATGCTCGTTGTAGTACGCATTCCACGCGTTGTTGTTCAACACCCATTGGTGGATCGCCCAGCCCGAGTCATCATCTGCAGAAATGAAGATAAATTAATAAGAATGATCTTTTAGAGAGACACTTAATAATGATCATTTGTATGACATATTATTACCTGCAGGAGGTGGCGGCATCTCATCAGCGTAGATAGGGGCTCTAGGCTGCTCCGGATCTGGTGGTGAGGCATTTATCTCGCGCCAATTGATGTCCTCCCCAGCATCGTGCAACATACCAACGAGGCGCCCGTCCCAGCCAGAGTCCTCCACGATCGGTGCACTGTGTTGGAGCATTTGACATCCTATCGCTCTCCAACTTTTTCTCGCCATGCACACCAAGCTGTGTGCCACTCCTCTAATAGCGGTCAAAATCTGCACACAATGTATTTTCATTATTATTATTAGAATATGAATAAATAACTATAATTATTTAAGCATATCAGTTTCATTTAAACATACCGAACGAGCATGGATCAGACCGAAAGGCAAGTAAGTCCTAGATCCGTCACCCGTGAGTCTCCGTCGAAGAGCATCACCATAGTTCCCCTGTAGATAAACTGTCGGCATGCCCCATCTCTGGTACCAGACTAAATATCGCAATCTCCAGGGCCCAACCGGCATAGGGGTATCAATAGCTGGAGGCGGGGTCCATAAGTGATCCTTGATAGGTTTAATTTATATATATGTTCGGTCTGGTTTTTATCACACAATAGCACCAAATATCATGTATTTTAGTATAATTTAGGATTAAATACCCCTAGAATCAAGTTACTGCATTTGTCTGTGTGAAATTCGCAGGAAAACAAGAAACAGAGGGAAAGTGCGGACGCACAGCACCAGAGTGCGGCCGCACTCAACACTTAGAAGAAAAACCAAGCTCCAGAGGAAATGTCCGAGAGCAGTGCGGACGCACTAAAAGTTGGTGCGGACGCACTTCCTACTTAGCCAATTTTCCAGAAGAAATCCAGCAGCAGAGAAGCAAAGTGCGGACGCACTTGACCCGCACTTGACCCGCACTCCGGACTTAGAGAAATTCATATTTCTGAGCCAAGGAAGAACAGAAAAGTCCGAGAGGAGTGCGGGCGCACTGGGAAGCTGTGCGGACGCACTCAGCACTTGGAGAGCAAACCAGAACAGAAACCAAAACCCGTGCGGACGCAGTGCGGACGCACTTGGGCCGCATTCAGCCTAAAAACTGCTATTTCGGAAGATTTTCTATTTTCGGCACTTCAGACCACGACCCAAATGTGGGGAATGGAAGGTGGAAACGTGGGGAACACGCTGGGACAGATTTAGAATGATTCCCCACGTCCATATGCTCCAGATCTACTATAAAAAGAGGGAATTTCTTCTCCATAATCATCACCATTCTAAGAGAGAAATTCACGAGATAGAGCATCAACCACAGGAGCAAATCAAGGAGAAAGAAGGCGAATTCTCACAGCAAACGCAAGGAAGACTAAGGTTTTTAATTAGAGAAGGGTGTATTCTATTTCTCTAGTTAGTTTCTCTTTGTCTTTACTTATTTTGTACTTGAATTCATGATGAATATTTGCATCTCCATGAGAGGCTAGTTTCTCTCTAGGGGTTTAGGTCATGTAGCATGAACTTGTTTAATTCTATTTTACTCGGATTTTAGTTTTTATGATGATTGTTTGATTTGATGTTAATTTCTGTGATTTATTCTTTATGAATTTTATTAGTACTTGAATCATAATCACCTGGTTAGGGTTTATTGAATTGAAGTAGCTTGAAATCGCGTTGATCGTGTCTTTCCGCTTTAAGTTTATTAAATTTTAGCATTGGTCAAGGTAAGGAAATCATAAATACATATCTTAGGATTTGGATTAGAAGCGACCGTACTTTGATATCCAACCCGGAACTATAGAAATTAAGGTTAGGGTTTGGTGAAGGACTTAATTGTGAAGTCAAAACCTAATTAGGACACCTTAGAACAAATATCGATATATACTTTGGAGCATGTGACTTAAATATCCCTCTAGGTTAGTGACAGCCCTAGAATTCGAGGAACATTAATCCATCCACCCAAAGTATTTGTATTAATATTTGTTCCAAATGCTAACATAGGTTAGAAACCTCGTCATAATCAAACATGAATTTAAACAAACCGAGTAGATAGAATTAGCAAGGGATTGTGGACCGAATACCCCTAGACTTCTCAAACTTGATTTTCACCCGACCTTTTATTGCTTTTTACGAACTTTTAATTTACTTTAATTCTCCTTTAAAAATGAAATTACAAAAACCCCCCTTTTTACTTTTATTGCATAGTTTTAATAGTAGTTTTCTTTATTAAAAATTGGTATTTCCCTATCTCCCTGTGGATCGATACCTAAATACTACGATTGATAGGTTGTGCGCTTGCAACTAACCTATTTATTGGGTACGAAGGTTTATAAATATTAAAGGCAAAAAGAGTATAAAAACACTATACCTAAAATACTCAACAATCCTGCGGTGATGCAGCACGCTGGTAATGCTCCCAGAAATGCGTGCTCCAGTCGACCTTGGGCTTGTTGTGTTTAGTGCTGCAATATAAATTAATTAGTAACGTGTATGGCTGAACAAGTAATAAAATAGACAAACAATAAGGCAGTGGGTAGTTACCTGTGTAGCTGGGTGGTCTGCTGCTCGCCCAACTCTGGAAAATCCGGGACATATGCATCTAAGCCAAACTGACGGGGCACTCGATCAGGATAGTGATACTCAACTATCTAGAAACATACGCACGCGCCCCCGATAAAAATAGAGATCTCTCTGCTCTAATGTCAGCCGTCACAGAAGGTTCTGATCGTAGAACATACGATAGGGGTACCAGGTGATGCTCGCCTCGTGAAGCATCTGGAGCTGACCCCGGACATTCGAAATCCCCACGGTCCTCTTCCAGCCCGTGTCCTCGTACGTATGGGGAGTACCCCATATGGCACCGTACCCCGGACGTCTCTCGTGGTCATCTCCCGTCTATAGCCCCGCCTGAGCTGGAGGAACATGCCGACATACCGGTATATGCGACCAGGACCACTGCTGGAGTAGAAGAAGCGGTCCGGCAATCTGCTTTTTCGTCGCCTAAATTTTGGACATGCGGTGCACTTCTGGTAAATATGGAACCCTAATATTTGTAATTAAAAAATTAAAATATTTGTACAAACTTACCAGACAAGCATGACACAAGCCCCGGTATAAGTGGGCGAGCACGGCTCCACCCTAGTTCCACCTCGACGGCCGATCAATGTGCCTCAGCCGAGAAAGGAACATAATCGAAACTGCGTCACCGCTGGAATCGACAAACATGACGCTGCCACATAAATCCATGACAAACACCCTCACGTACCTGCAATATAAATTAGAGACATAAATAACTACATTTTTGTTGAATCCATAACATATTTTAATTTGCAACTGTTTGTGATTACCTCAGAATGGTCCACTTGTCATGTGTATCGGGGTGATCCTACGCCGATGGAAGTATCTGCGGAGCGCCGCAAGACTAATGCAGTATTTGGAATACCGGTACTCCTCCTCCTCTCCTTTCTTCTTCTTCTTCTTCTTCTTCTTCTGCAAGTCCGTCAGAGCGGCCCCCAGAAGCTCCGGTATCATGTCCATCAGGTCCGGATGGTCTGAGACACCACCGATGGGGTCGCCATATATCCGTAAACCCCATAAGGCGCTGACGTCACCTAGTGTGACTGTCATCTCTCTAACCGGAAGGTGAAATGTATGCGTCTCCGGTCGCCATCTCTCCACCAAACCGCAAACAAGAGCTTGGTCAATAACACAGTGAGGCATGGTGGCCAACTGATACAACCCGAGATGCATGATGCACTGCTCCATCAACAGGTCACGGACGTATGGTATCTCGGGGGTGCGATGCCTCACTGTCAACATCGTCATGTCCTGCATTTTACAATGATTTCAATATAAACGTCTAATTATCTTTAATATTAAATAATGCTATTTAAATTAGGAATATAAATCCAACGTACCTCCATAGATGCAAGTGAGACACGGTGCCTGACATGTGGGGTCCACATAAGAGGACTAAATGTGTTAGGATGGTGAGGGGGATAATCTCCAAAGGGAGCATCTGCACCGATGCCGCTGCACCGGATGCCTCTGCACCTGAATCATGTCTCCCCCGTCTCCAGAGGGGCATCCCATGCACGTCCCCGTCTAGTTCTGACCATACTACATTTCAATAAACAGAAGATTCTATCTTATAAATCCTGATTTATAAATCGTAACTTATAAACTCCAATTTTGTCAACCCTAAACCCTAATTTAACAATTCAACCCTAATTTAAACAATTCAACCCTAATTTAACAATTCAACCATAAACCCTAATTTAGCAATTCAACCCTAATTTAACAATTCAACAATTCAACCCTAATTTAAACAATTCAACCCTAATTTAACAATTCAACCATAAACCCAAATTTAACAATTCAACCATAATTTAACAATTCAACTCTAATTTAACCATTCAACCCTAAACCCGAATTTAACAATTCAACCATAAACCCAAATTTAACAATTCAACCATAATTTAACAATTCAACCCTAAACTTGAAAACTCTAATTTTGAACAATTTAATCGTGTCGGGAGAATCAACAACCCGCACAAGATAATTAACAATTCAATTTCTACCAATGCCAATACAAGATACAAAATATAAATTAAAAAAATTATTTAGAGACTTACTCGAAAATAATCGGATTTTCGCCGAGATCGCCGAAAATTAGAGTTCGGGTGAGAGAGAGAGAGAATAAGAGAGAGAGAGGAAGAGGGAGAGGAAGAGAGAGAGTGGCAGATTTGAAGAGAGAGGAAGAGAGGGAGAGAGAGAGGAAGAGAGAGAGAGGAAGAGAGGGAGAGAGAGAGTTCAAGAGAGAGGAAGAGGGAGAGAGAGACTTTGGTAGTGAGAGAGGAAGGTAGTTTCGGGCAGCGGGGCGGCGGAGTCGTGGGGCAGCGGGGAGGCAGAGAAGAAAAGAGAGAGAAGAGAGAGGGGGGGTTGGACCGCTTATATAAAAAATAAATAGCGGACCGCCCAGCAGCTGGGCGGTCAGCTATGAAGAGTGGACCGCCCAGCTGCTGGGCGGTCAGGTGAGGAAAGTGGACCGCCCAGTGGACGGGCGGTTGGGTTAGATTTAAAAATAAGTTTGGGATGGGGGCAGATTTGATAATTTTTTTTTTTTTTTGGTATTAATAAAAATATCGGGAAAAAACGAGCTAATAATTTTTTTTTTTCAATAGTCTTCTGTGTCAAAACAAAATAATGGTCACTGTGAGATGTTCCCTCTCTTTAATGAAAGGGAGAAATCACAGATATCACCTCTATAATCGTTGAAGTTATTTGGTACCACTGGAGGATCATATACGGTGCATTTTATTCATTTTCAAAAATTTTGTACTATAATTTTCTATATATTTTATTATAAAATGTTATAAATAAAATAAAATTAACTCTCATACGCAACATAAAATGTTTTTATGATCCCACGCTTGATACTAAAAGAATCAACATCAATTATATATCAAACGGAAAAATGAACCCTTGATTTAGTGGTTAATATAACGTTTTCTGTGAGAAGTTACATGTTTGAAATTCAAATTGAGAATTCCACTGTTACTATTTTTTATGGTTGCCAATAAATATATTAAAAATTGAGAATCTCGTTGTAACTATTGAAGTACTCAGTATCATAAAAAGCTATGTTGCATGGATACGGGTACGGGTATCGTATCGGATACGATACGGATACGGATACGGCGATACGATAATTTTCAAAAATCAAGAATACAATATGCTTATTTTATATATTATATTTTATTTATATATAAATTAAATATCAAAAATTCTTGATATGGTGCGATAAAATAGTCTAAATATATATTAAATATAAATGTTACTAGCATTTAACAACAAATGGAGAGTGGTGTAGTGGTAAAGGTTGATGGTGCTTGTGCCGCACAACCCCAGTTCGATTCTTGGTGCTGGAAAAAATAATTTGCCTTAACAATGGGTGTATGCGGTGTATGGTGGATGGGTGTATGCGCGGTCCACGGTCCACGTCTCTGGTGCAGCGTATCCTGACCATCTGAGGAAGTGTCAGAGCCGTATCCAGACGAGTCAGAGCGTATCGGAGATTGTATCGGCCGAGTAAGGATACGCCACATAGGCGGATACGCCACCTGGCGTATCGGATACATATCGGTGCCGTATCGGACGCGTATCGGTAAAGCAACCAAAGTTGTGAGTGCAGGTAAAGCAACCAAAGTTGTGAGTGCTGTACCAGTTGATGAATCTCCTTTTCTGTAATTTATTGTACTACATAGTTGTTAAATATTTTGTAATGTTTCAAATGTAAATTGCTTTTGAAAAGAAGTTGAGATCTTTTCAATTCATCTGGAATTAAGTTGAAAATTGAAATTGATGCTTGTTGTTTGTTGTCTACAAGCTTTGATTTTTTTTAGGAGAAATGTGGAGGTCTAGCCTCCAGATTTCATATATGTGACACAAGAAGTGTCTAAAAATACACTGTTTTTAGTGGTGGAAAACTAAATAAAGGAAAAGAAAAAAAAGAAGTGTCTAAATGGATTTTGTACTAATCCCCCGCTTTAATGGACTTCAAACCAGCTTCTGTACTCTGCCAGAAGCTCATGCTTGAGATGGCTGACTGTCTTGCTCTTCTCTTGGAATATTCACCTGCATCTTTTCCTCCATATTACAAAAGACATGGTAATCTCCATTTGCCAGACTTTCCTGTGTTCCGAGTGAAGGATAGCTTCTCTGTAGTGTCCATGCATGAAGAACTGGCACTGATTCATGGTTGGTATGGCAGTCCTGGTTGTAGGCGCAGCTGCATAGTGACATGACAATCCTGAAACATGTGCAGTATTGTTTCTGAGTTGTTCTTACACAAGCAGCACCTATTTACCAGGTGAAATCCCCTACGGACAAGGTTGTCCACAGTCAGTATTTCGTTCTTCATCATTAACCAGGTGAAGATCAACACTCTTGTGGGAGCCTTAATTTCCCAGATCCTTGACAGTTGCGTGGTAATGACTGGTCATGTTTCCATTGGCACATAAAAGGATTTGATCGAGAAAATATCAATGAAGGTCCATTTACAACTGTATCCTGTGTGTGCTCATCCAGTGTTACAGGCCTCAGTTGCTGCATGAGTTTACTGTATTCGGCAGCAGCCTCTTGTGACAGATCCTGTGGCAATCTCAGGTTCCATGTGTTTTGGCTCTGACTGGCAGCCTGATTCACTGACATGCCCTGGTTTTGTGTTGGGGAAAACTGTGTTGGGTAAATTATGCAGAAAGGCTGGTGCAACCATGCATCCTTCCAGAAGCTGATGGTTGTTCCCATAGAAGGAAAAATCGGTATCGGGATCGGGATCGGCACTGAGCGATCCCGATCCGGATCGGAAAAATCGGTCGGGATCGGCCGAAATGGATCGGCAAATCGGACTTTTTTGGCAGAACCTTGTTTTACACTAAAAAAATAGAAAAAAATTGATAAAAAAATTTAGAAAAATTATTACAATCAAATAATCTACTAATACAATATAACTAAATTGATATATAAAAATGAGATATAGTTTTAAACAATAAAGATGAGATACTAACTAAATTGATATATAAAAATGAGATATAGTTTTAAACCTTATGGAGGTACTAACTAAATTGATATATCAAAATGAGATATAGTTTTAAACCTTATGGAGGTACTAACTAAATTGATATATGAAAATGAGATATAGTTTTAAACCTTATGGAGGTACAAACTAAATTGATATATAAAAATGAGATATAGTTATAAACCTTATGGAGGTACTAACTAAATTGATATATAAAAATGAGATATAGTTTTAACCCTTATGGAGGTACTAACTAAATTGATATATAAAAAAGAGATATAGTTTTAAACAATAAAGATGCTGTGGTTTGGTGGAGTTGTGTTCGGTCCCAATGCTGAAGGGCGCGAGTTCGAACCGCAGAGAGCACCAAAATTTTTTTTTTTAGTTGGGTTAATTCGCGTTTCGTCCGTTTCGGTTGAATCGGTCCATTTCGGTCCGAAACGGCCAAAATTTGACCGAAATGAAGCCGGAACGGCCGAAATTTAACGAAATCTTCAATAACCGCGTAAATCGGCCTGAAATTAGATCGTTACCGTCCGATCCCGCTCCGGAACGGCCGATTTTGCCTTCTATGTTGTTCCCTGTCCCACAGTGAACTTGACAGATATGTCCATGAAACTCTGCATCTGCCTCAAGTTAGCCCAGAAAGGTCTACAAACTTTGATTGTTTTGTTTATTGTATGCTTATTGTTTACAAGCTTTGATTATGCTTGATTGCTTGTTGTAATTGTATGTTTAAGTTTATTGTTTACAAGCTTTGTTGTATGCTTGTTGTTTGTTGTTTACAAGCATATAACACACTGTTTCGATTTAACAACTGAGTCACTGGTAGCAAAAATAAGATTGCTATACTTATTGCATTCTGAGTTGCTTTTTTCAGCCTATACTAGCAATAAAAGAATTACCAAAGACAGTTTCGGCATCACATAATTATAATCATATATCACAATAAGTATATATAATAATATATTACAAGTAAACACTCAATAGATAGGACTGAAAAGCATCAAATTAGTAAAAAAAAATGGAATTCAGTAACGTATATATAGACATCAAACAATAGTCTTTGTGTAGATCGATTGATTTGTCTTTATATTTTCTGGTTAAATTAGCACCTCAAGAAAAACTTAAATGTGCATACATATGTTTACTGTAAAAAATACTCATTAATAAATAATCAAGAATGTGTTTGTCATGTATAACAGTTTGGTTATTTCAATGGTGGTTGCAGAGAATGCTCAACCAGCTTTGATTGCTATTGGATAGTATCTAGCATTACATCTTAAATAAATTATGCATTTCAAGTATATACAGTGATACATTTACTGATCATGCATGTTTAATTGTCGATGGAATCTTTTTTTTTTGTTATATGCTTAACAATAAGCTTAACAATTAACATACAATTACAGCAAGCATAATCAAATACTGGAATCATGTTAAAATAATTACAAACAAGCTAATCATTTGTACATGAAGTTAAGTAAGCACTAAAATCCACAAGCTATATAGCTTATAAACCTGGAATCATGGACCCAGATCAACCTAAACCCCAAAATCAATAATACCTTACACAAGAGTTTCACAATTACATTTTGTTTATATCACAAAAAACATCCACAATTCCACACAACTACATTCCACAAGATTTACAAGCACCTTCTCCCGAACTTAAATTCTCGCACTTTTCATTTTAGCATGTGGTCTTCGCCTCAATATTGTTGATGTTTGAGGTGTCCTGGTTTGAACCTAACTTAATCACACCAAACACGAAATATACCACCACGACACATGCATAAAAATTTACGGTACTTTTTTTGTTGAGCAGTGGCAACCTTCACTGAACACATTTGTTGGCATCTCTTGCAGTAATATGGTTGTTCTATATCATACTTCCAAGAGCATAAGATCTTGATGTCCACTACTCATTTCTTCAAACAATTTCTTTACAATCATGGAATCAGTAAGAGAGAGAGAGAGAGAGAGAGAGAGAGACATATGGAATATTGGCATTTTGATGTTTTGATAATTAAACTGTGGAATCGTGAACTATTGACAGTGGCGAAGCCACAGTGACGCAGGAGTAGGCACTTGTCTATTTCTGGAAATTCTTTTTTTTATGGTCTGGGATTATTGATGGGCTTGCCTACCCCTATTTTATGGGCTTGCCTATTCTTGTTTTATGCCCAAAGCCCATATTGCAGATGAATCAAAAAATAAAAAAAGATGGACCGCTGCCCCGCTAGCAGAGTTTACTCTCTACGCGAGATGAATCAAAAAAAGGAAAAAACTAATGCGAGAAGCCTCCGCTAAGCCTGGCTGCCAGTCGCCAGAGTGATTCTATGCGAGAGAAAAGAAAAAAAAAAAAGGGATCATTGTCATCGCCTACTCGCCTCCGCCACGCAGCGCCTGCGCGAAAAAGAAAGGGATCATCAGTTCGTCACTAAATAGTATAACCCCTAAACCCTAATCTCCCTTGCTTTATAAATGACCTTAATTTTTGTTTATTACCTCCGTTAGATGGTTACTGATCCAACCTGTACCAAATTTGTTCTCTCTTGAACTCTTGAAGTGTTGGTAGTTGATTTCAGTTGTTAACCAACCAACCATTGTTCATGTATCCCTTTTTTTTATATCTTGCTTGATCTGGTAATATTGCATACTTGGTATTTTTTTTTTTAATTAGAGCAGTATGTCTTCCTGCTGAAATGCTTTCTTTCTTGTTATTTGTTCTTTTTGTTTAGTTGAAACCTTTGATGTTCATTTATATTATCTTGACTTCTTGTCTATTTTTTTGAATTGTATCTTGAATCCGAAGCCGAGTCCGAACCCGTTAATTTATTCGAACCCGAGTCCGACTTTTGCCTACCCCTAGCTCATATCCTAGTTCGCCACTAACTATTGAAGTAGCTTTTCATTTATGACTAGTAATATCATATAGAAACCCGGCATACAGGATGTACGAGCTTGTGAACCTTTCCACTACCCTTTCCATTCCAACTGAGCTGCTTCCTAAGCTTACTGTGGTGCATATGTGCAAATGTACTCCAATGGCTGCGAGGTGAGTAACAGTATGGGCTAGCACAGACTATTGATTAATTAAGTCCAAAATTAATGCCACCAATATGAGATTAATTAAGCCCAAATTATGTTAAACATTGATGCTTAGTTGAGAATCAAAGTTTCAAGACAAACAAATTTAACCTAAAATAGCCTCCAGTTTTATTCAAATGACCTCAGTTTGCATCTCAGATCATTTTTTTTTACCCAGAAAAATTGCAAAAGAGAAATGGAAGCCCAAAAAAGTGATGAAAATTTAAACCCGTTCTTAAAGAAGTATCAAATATATGGAGTAAAAACAAATTACTTTATTCAACTTCTAGCAATACTTGTTTATGTATACGTACATTCTTTTTATTATTGCTCATTTATAATTATTTCCTATGCGAATTATCCAGTTGAAAGCAAATGAGTATCATAACCGTTCCCTGGTTTGCAAATTTTTAAGAATAATTATTTGAGTACCCTCAAAATCTCCACACCCTATTTAGAAAATTATGTACTATGGTCCTCACTAATTATATGGTCTCCACTAATTATTATTCTATAAAGATATTAATGGTGTCCACTAATTATTATTTTAAAATCTCTGCAACACTCTTCTTTTATGGTCCCCCCTTTTCTAGTTCCCTCACTCGTTCCCACGTCAACCTTCATAGATATAAATACTTGAAAGATAAGATAGTAACACTTGAAAAATAAGATATTAAAACTTTGATTCGTAATTTGTTATGATCATCCCTATTTCAGTCCCCCAACCGTCCCCGTGTGAACTTTCCTCTAATGAACTAGTGGTGACCCTGTATCACTGCATCAAATTTCCCCAATTGTTCCCTTGTCAATCTTCTTCTAACAAAAAATAGTTGACCACATAGGTATAAATACTTGCAGTACTTGATATTAATATTTTCAAACGTCATCCAGTGTCATATGTAAAAAATACTTACAAGTATAGGTATAAATACTTGCACGACGAGTTATAAATACTTGTGTGCCGACGAGCCCGAAAGTACATCATTATGGATCTCATTTGAAAGAGAAAATTACGTAGAAGACATTCTTGATTTTAGATTCGCAAAATTTCTCATAGATCGTCAGTAATATGGACGAGATTGAACAAAGAAAAAAACACCATTTATAAAAACATGTTTGGTCCCCCATGTAGTTTGAGTGGTCCCCATAGATATTTATGGTGCTGGTATGTTTGAGAGATTTGTTTGGATAAATAATATTTACGTAAAAATTATTCATCTCATAGGTTTAAATACTTCCGTACATAGGTATAAATATTTTCTTACATAGGTATTAATACTTAAGAAAAAAATTTAATGCTGGAATTTTTGCGGTCCCCAGATAGTTATGGCAGTTATGGTAGTTATGCTTATCCTCTCTCCTTTATACATTTTGGTGAAATTAAGGTACTAATTCGTCACATATCGTCATCCATATTTGCCTAATCTGATTTAATTCGGCAAAACTTCAAGTCGTCTCCCACACTTCAAATTCATTAAAATATGCATGTTGCAAAATCTTAATTAGCTGTTTACATGCCGATCTTTATTGATCAAAAATTAAAAAAAATATCGCAAATAGGAAACGGTTTGATGAAATTTCGATATATAGGTAGGACGGGACAATTTATCTCGTTCATGGATGGGACAATTTATCATGTCACACAAATAAGAAGGATTTCGAATTTTCGCGCACTCGAATTCAGATTGTCATTTTGGTGTCGTAGTATATGAGTTTGTGAAACGAGATAAATTGTCCCGTCCTACCTATATATCGAAATTTCATCAAACTGTTCTCCATCTATGAAATTTTTTTATTTTCGATTAATAAAAAATTCGGATTTACATGAGCTGAAAATACAGAGCAAGTGTCTCAACATAACTACATATGACAAAGTTGTACAGTGAAGAAAGTTTAGTTTCATCATGTTGATATCTCTTCTCAAGTTGCATATAACCTAAAACTAAAAGTTTATGGACTGCATGCAGTTGCTAATTTTCTACCAAAAAGGTCGCTAACAAATGTGTGGCCCCACTTAAGGATGAGAGCATCAAAGACAAGTAAAATGCACATTGTCGCTTCTTCTGTTCAGAGAAAGCGAAAGATTTCTAATAAAGAGGCATATATCCATTATAAGGCAAAAAGAGAAGCACAACAAAATTGATTCTCGAGTCATCCCTCCAACCCGAGAAAATGACTCCTGAAAATTGAACCACTAAAAAGGAAAACAAAAACAATTAAAATACATACATGCAAAAGAAACCTCTATGATCAGAGTACACCTCAGCACGTGATAACGACCCATCAAATTTCGACCATCAAAATTTTCTTTGATTCAAGACCATCAAATTTCTCTCCACACAATTGTGATGATAAATGTTCACCTCCTATCCAACTCTTAAAGAAACTGGAGATGTCCCCGCATCAAATTCGAACTTTCCAGAATGCATGCGCTAATTATTTGGCACATGCCGTCATTTTTGAATTCCCTCCTAAATGGTTCTTTTGTTGCACCGGTATTGAAGCGGAATTGCATTCGAAAATGTTCTCCAATTCAGTTGAGAAAATGGAGAGGAGTTGAACATCAATTAATCCCTCTTTTCACCTCTTTGAAACACATGGGCCCGCTGGTTAGTGACGAAATAACTATCCCCAATTCCTCAACCATCTCAGCCAGATCCAACGGCTAAGAACGGTCTTGGACTTTTGTTAGCAATCACCATGTTACTTAATTATGCTAGCACAAATTACTAAAAGCCCCTGATTCCGAAATCAGAAGGGCTTCTGAAGGTAAGTGAACATGTCTGGCTGGAAAACAGGGTCCCGACAAAACCCAGTAGGAGAAACTGGTCCGAACCCGTTAATGGCAAATTCGTTATTAAATCCCATTCCTAGGGCATTCTCCCAGTCTTCCCAGTAATTGCTCGACTGACTCTCAACCTCCTTCTCGCACGTGAATTCGGGGGAGAGCACGTGCTCCGAACAACTGGAGTCTCCATTTGTATACGGGTTCAGCGGCACAGACTCAGATGTGTCGAAACAGAGCATGTTGTCGGCGTGAGGTGGGGTCATTTGCGGTGGCGCGTGCGTCACGTGCCAGATCTCTCCCAGATCGGATTCAACCTCCTCTTTCTTAAGTGCGGTTTGCGTTAGGTTGGGATTCACATTCCGGTTCGGGCTGAAATCCGGTCTCGGACGCTTCGATCCGACCAGTTTGCGCTCCTCCTCAGCAGGTTGCTTCTCAATCACGCCTTTCTTGTTGTAGATACGACAGAGAACCCAGTCATCGAGCTATAAAGTGAAATTATATCAACATTAGATATTTGATCAACGGATCTGATTAAAGATTTAAAGTATATAGCGACAACACAAAAGTTTTTGTTTGTATTAAGCAAAAAGATGTGGCATCGCTATCTTTAGCTTCTGTGAGGCGATAAGTACGAAGTGTGGGGCCCGGAATAATAATAAAGACAAATTGACCTTGTTGTCGCCAGTGGGCCCCACTGACAAATTGAACCAGGTTTTTATAACCAACACCAGAGAGAATCACGAATAGGTTTATTTACACAAAAAATAAATCGGATTTTTCTTGGAAATTGGAATAATGAAAAATTACGAACCCGAAGGCTGTTGTTTTTCTTGCGAGCCGATCGATCCACGTCAGCAAGCCGGTACTCGTGCATAATCCAGTTGGTTTTCACTCCCTTGGGCGGTTTTCCGGCGTAAAACACAAGCGCCTTCTTTATGGCAACCGGTTTCGGCGAACCGACCGGTTTATCAGCCCCAGTCGCCTTCCAGTAACCTGAACCGGCAGCCCGGTTCGGCCTACACCCATTAGGATACTTCCTGTCCCGTGGCGAGAAGAAATACCATTCCTTCTCCCCGTACATTGCCATGCCTGGAAAAGTAAATCAGTAAAAATCAAAGATGAGTGAATCATGCACCATTGGATCTCGATCTAACAATTCAATTAAAAGACACTGAGATCCGCTGAAACTGCGTTGTAACCTGTAAGCACTAACCAGGAAGTTCCCAGGGGTTGTATTTGTAAAGATCGATTTCAGCAATGATCGGGACATTAATAGGCTTGCCAGCACAGCGGCGGCACAGGTAGTGCATTACGAGCTCTTCGTCGGTCGGATGGAAACGGAAGCCAGGGGGCAAGTTCAAATCTCTGCCGTTCATTTTCTCAGCTAGGTCAAAATTCCTACTAAAAAAAAAGAAACAAGATTAGGGCAAACAGCAAAATTGATCGCTCAAGCTATATTGCATGGATATGGGGTACGGGTATTGTACGGATACGGCGATGGCAATTTTCAAATTTAAAAATTTGAGATACGATACGTGTATTATATATATTTTTTATTAATTTAATTAATTAATAATTCAACACATGTAGCACAATCAGTTTAAAAATTAATTAAACACTATTTTTTATACTTAAGAAGATAAAAACTACAAAAGAGTATGAAGCATTATACATCTTGAAACTATGATAGTCTTGAATTTGTCTTTATCTAACTTCACATAGTCAATCAGATAATTAATTCGGACAAATAAAAAATTATGAAGCAAGGAAAGAATATCAATTACATAATTTGTAATTGCACTAGAATTAATATAACATTCCACTCGAAGGCATTAATTTTGCTTAGCTCAGCTTCTAGGAAAGAACTGGAGTAAAAGGCTCTCGGACAAAAAGAATTTAATATAAACTAAAATTTGTTAAATAAAAACCAAAGGGAAATCTAGATAATAGTTGCAAGTTGCTCAGACGCGAGGCTACACAGTAGCAGGGTAGGCACTGGCCTACCCCTGAAAAAAAAAAAAATTTATAGAACCGAGAATATTTGGAGCTTTGCCTACCCCTGTCGTATTTATTTGCCTACCCCTGAGTTCAAGCGGTCTCCAAAGTTGTCAATGCTATTGAGTGAAAAAGTCCAAGCGGCGGTAGTAAAAAAAGTCCAAGCGGCGGGATTAAAAAAAGAATTTACAGGAGACTTCCAAATCACATTTTTTATTTGCCTACCAAGATTAAAAAAAGGTCCATGCGGCCTCCAAAGTTCCAAACCCGAACCCATTAATTTATTCGAACCCGAATCCGATTTTTACCTACTCCTAGCTCAAATCCTAGCCTCGCCACTGAAGTTGCTTATTATGTTTGTTTTAGCTTATGCATTTTGGAATGAGTAAGGCTACGGTACTATGCATAACACGGATAGCATGGATTGGGTCCGTGCTACGGCTCAATATTTGCGTTTTCAAAATTCTAACGGTTGATCCGAACCGTTCAACATGATTATAAAAGAATATGTACTTGCAAACCAAATTTTATATTTTTTCGATTTTTTTTACTGCCTTTTTAGATAGGTAGAAAATCACTGTTTTTGGATGGTCCAGAATTTTCAGATCAAGTGATTTTCTACCTATCTAATAAAACAGTAAAAAAAATCAAAAAAATGTAAAATTTGGTTTGCAAGTACATATTAATTTTATAATAATATGTATAATCATGTTGTACGGTTCGGATCGACCGTTAGGATTTTGAAAACTCAAATATTGAGCCGTAGCACGGACCCAACCGTGCTATGCATAGTACCGTAGCCTCACTCTTAATTGTTTTGCTTTATATTGTGGTAGTGCTGATGTTGTATGTTGATTAGATAATATTTCAGGGTCTGGTTTGTATAAGTACTCAGGTCAGAGTTTGTACGAACTGAAGATAGGACCGGTACCAGTGGTTTGGTACCAGTCTTATTGGTATGATTTCTTAGTAATAGAAATCGGTGGGGTTTCACCCCACTTTTATTTTTTTTAAAAGTCAAAACTAAATTATATGCACCAAATTAGACAAAACCTGGTCAAATCCCTCAAAATCAAACAAGAAAACACGAAATTCAATCGACAAATCTCCGTTTAACAGAGAATTCACAATTTAAGACGAGCACATTAGAACCACAAATCTCTACTCTGAAAAAGAGATGAAGATAATTGAATTTATAAGTACCTGACGGAATAAATCTCTACAATCAAGTTCCTTGTCTCCTTTTATAGAATCGAAATCGAGGGGCTGCGACTTGGAAAATAATACGATAGAAATCGAGGAGTTTTAGCGCCGTCTCGAGAGAGAGCTTCTCTCGAAAGCAAACGAACAGAATGAATGAAGGAGCGGCGGGCGGTGTTTTTATAGGCCGTGAAACAGTTTCACATCGAGTTGACCAGACTGTATGATACGTGGCGAGAATCTAAGAGTTTAAAGGACAGGTGTAACCATATCCATGACACCGATTACGTCAGGACCTGCGTCAGCTACTTTGGAGGGCTTCTAAGGAGGTGGGGTCGACTGAGGGCGATTCAACCGGGCATCATTGGGCCCCACTTGGTGGGACCATTTTGACGTGGTAGGCTGTTCCGAGACGCGGCGAGCGACGAAGTATTTTTTTCAACTCTGTTTTAAAATCTTGGATTCTCTTATTAAAATGTTTTTAGGGTATTTAATTGCTGAGGGGAGCTCGTTGACAATGATAACTGCGTCATGTTTTTTAATTAAATATAATTGTTGCCATCAATGTTCTGTCTTAATTATTATTATAATATAAATCTATTTCACAAGGAAATCTTTTTTTGAAATTCGTACAAGTTGATTATATGATGAGATATATGGGAATCTATTACAATAGTCAAGAGTTAGCTGGCTGCCTTTTTCAAGATAAAAATATTAGCTCTAACATATTTGTCAAAAATTCAATTTCTTTAGCGAGCCTAATTTTGTTGACAAAAAACGGTAAGGAGAGTGTTAATAATAATTCAGAGTTTCAACTTATTTATCAAAAAAAAAAATAAACACACCATTTTGAAAAAAGAAATCCATAAAGTATTATTTACACAAATTGAATCTACATAAAATATATACCAGAAAAAAATTTGAAAGTTTATATTTAAATTTATGGTTGGCTTAGAAATTGGCATGGATAAAAAAAATACTGAAAGGGCAAATATTTTTTTTTCTTGAAAGAAAATATGTTCCTAAATATTTAAGATTTCAAAATCTCAACCCAGTAATATTTTAAGTGTCAAAATTACATATAAAATATTTATTATCGGTCTGTTGTGATTTTTTATGTGTTGAATCGTGAAAATACTCATTTTACTTCTGACCTTCTTAGAAATTACTTTTACCAGGGGAATAAGAAAAAGTATTCTCCATGTGCAAAAAGTTGGAAGAGAAGATAGATAGTTTCTATTAACTAGTTATTTCTCTTTTAAAGACCGATTTACATTGTTTATTATACAGTTTGGTAAGAGATGCTCATTAAAATTCGGGTAAAGTTTTTAACAGAACAGTTTTGACTTTATACAAGACATAACTCATATGAAGTGTAGTTTTGATTTTATAATTCATACATTGTATGAAGCCAAAACTGTTTTGTTAAAAAATTTACCCTAGAATTCAACTCACAGAAACAAAAACAATAAACTAAAACATTTCCATCCGATATTTTTATTAATATCGAAAGTTAATTTAATATTTATGTTCAGAATTCAAAGACACTTACGAGAAGATAAAAACAAAAGAGGTCATATACCACAAGTCCATCAACACAGAGACACTCGAGCGACTAGGCCTCCTTGCGCAAACTGAGCAACTTGCAAACCGCATCCACATCTGGAAATTCTTCGAACTGATCAAAGGAGTTAAAGTTTACAAGGTACTCACGAGGGAGTTCCTTGCTACCTTCAGATACAACGAGGACTCCATTACTTTCCAGATGATCGGCGAGCATTACACAGTCTCCATGAACGATTTCTGCGCCATCTTCGACCTCACTGACGATGGCACTTCTGATTCTCCTGACTGCCGAGAGTTCTGGTACAGTATCACAGAAGATAACCAAAACACAACTCGACCGGCAAGCAGAATCATCCACCCACAAGTCCGCCTCTTGCAAGTCATCCTTGCCAATTCTATTTTCGCAAGAGGCGAAAGTTCATCCAAGGTAATACTACCCGAACTCTATCTCCTCAAATGCATGATCGAGCCAACACCAGTGCGACCTCACCTCGGCCATCTCCTTTGCAAACAAATCCGTGAGGTCGCCCGTGCCAAGAAAGATGGAGGAAAAATTTCCATCGGATTCGTGGCCACGATCTTGGCCAACCAACTCGCTCTGCAGATCGATCATCTCAAAGAGGCAAGCGGGCTCACACAAATTGACATGTCATGCCTCCAGGCCATGAAATTTGTCACCGGCCACTATCCAGGTCCCTACTTCTACAATTCACCGAAGGGAATCCTCCAATTCCCCTTCCGACATCTCAATCTCCGTAGTAGGGCCTCTTGGAAAATGGCACACCACGTGAGCCCGACTTATGAGCCTCCTCAGGATTACATTGATGTAATCGAGAGCCAAGCCGCAATGCAAAATCAGGCTAACATCGATCGGCAGCAGAGAGAAGGGGAGGAACCTCCTTTTGATGTGTATAGGGAGACAGGCACATCGGCAGCTAGAGCTGGATCTTCAGGGGCGGCACCATCTGAGGCCCCTACAGCTGAGCTTGATCAGTTCATTCAAATGGTAGATTGGATGAACTCTAACCTCAACGAGCTTACCTTGACAATGGGAGAGACTACCCGACAAATGGAACAGAATGGCTCATCACTCCGCCAAGAGGTTGGTGAAATCAGAAACAGCATAGAGGAAGTCAGAAGAAGTGTTGACGAGAGCAGGCGCGAGATCCAGCAGACGCGCTACATGGCACAGCAGTATTATCAGTTCGCTCTCGACTCCGGATTCGAGTATCAGCCACCACAATACGGACTCTTCGACCCGTCATTCTACGAGGAGATCCAGCGCCCACCACCTCAGGATTGAGGTGCAATGAGTTGTATCTTTCCTCGGTCTTTTTACTTTATTACTTCCTTTATTTTTATCTCTCGAACATTGGGGACAATGCTCAATTTTGTTCGAGGGGTAGGAAAGTAAATTGACCATGTATCTTTAAATTTTTCGCATTTTAAAATTCTTAGGTGCTAGTAGTTTTACTCAATTTTTGACTAGGGTTGGAGGCTTTACCGAAAATCCTAGAATGATTACATTGAGCTTTTTAGCTAGCTTACATTTTAATTTTAATTTTTTTTTTAGGAGTAGGTTAATCAAATATGAATTGTTTTAAATTGAATTAGGCTAAGGCTTAGACAATTGGCCATGATACAAAAAATTCAGAATTTTTAAAATAATTAGTGATCTCAAAGTGAACATTTAATTGCTAACCATAAGAGTTGATCAAAAATCGCAAACTCTAGAATTTTTATTTATTTATTGAGTAATTTATTTTTACAAAGTCTTTTAAATTTGACAGTGTTTTATAATACCCATTTAATATAGATAGATTCCTAGCGAAAATATGCAATAATTCCTTGTATGAATGAATACTTGGAATTGTGTGTAATCATGGTACTTGTTACACAAAAATACTTTTATTTTTCAGAAAAATAGAAAAATACACAAAAAAATAAGAAATAAGAAAAATCCAAAAAAATAGAAAAATATAGAAAAAGAAAAAAATAGAATAAAAGATGGAGGATAAAAAGAGTACGGGTGCCTACACAAGACTGGTTACCAATAGGCTCGAGAAAACCTCCCAAATTTTAAATTTTGTACATATTTAATTTTTCAAAAAAAAAAATAGTCACAAGTATCAACACAATTAGTTGTCATACTTTGCTCCAATTAATTGGGAAGGAAAATCAAAATTTATATCATTAGAATTCCTATTGATTGGAAGGGATCTATTTATAATCGAAGGTGGAATTAATACTCTCAAATTTAAGGATATTTGTGAAATAAATTGTCCGATGATAATTTTTCTAGGGTAAACATAATGAGGTCAATCATGGGGTGAATAAATTGTTCAAGGGAGAGGTCATGAATATTTTTAAGTTCTAAATTTTTATTGTCATGCCAATTGTACCAAACCTAAGCCCTAATTTGATTTTAAATAAGTCCTTGAGAATGTATGGTTTAACCTAAACCGGATCTTTGACCAGCTGGGATGTCGTTGCTTGAGGACAAGCAACAATTCAAGTTGGGAGGCATGATCAGAGTCAAAATAATAATGATTTATGTAGAGTTTTGGCTTAGATTTTACATATTTTCTCACACTTATATTTAAATTATTAGAGAAAAAAGGCTACTGTCACCCTTCTTTATGTTTTATTGCAGAAAACAGGTTTTGGGACTATTTTACACCAAATGGAGCTAGAATCGGGTCAATCGGATCAGCGACGCTTATTGACAAAGTCTCTGTTACGGTCTGTATTGCCTAATACGGACCAGGCCTAGCACAGACCAGAAGATAGCGCTGGGAGCATTAAACCCTAACCGTCAAGGTCCTAATACGGACCGTACTGACTAATACGGTCCGTATCCGAAGGCGTCTTTTGGGGAATAACTGCCGACAGCTGTTTTCAGATCAGTTTCTTAGCCCCTACTCAACCTCCAGACATCCCTCCACTCCTATATAAGGCCCCTGGGCAGAAGGAATAGTTATCTTTGTAATTAGGGTTAGATTTGATTAAAGAGAGAAGAGAGGAGTGCTTGTAACAATGCCGTTCCGCGGCTAAGTTCCTTTTCTTAGGGCTAGGCAATAAACCTTGTTACTCTTGATGTTTTGATATATATATTTCTGTTGATTATGATTTCTTGTTGTTGAAACAAAATGCTTTTGTGATTTACTATCTCTCCATCTAACTTCAATGATCTAGTTTGAGTCCGTTAGGGTAGTGACAGTACTTTAATGGTAAGAGAAACTATTTGTATGAATTAGCCTCGTTGAGATCTATTAGGTTTATGTGAAGAAAACCTTAGCGGGGAAACCATAAACCAGACCAACAAAATGCGTACCAAATTCCATCACTTGCGTAAAGAAATTCGCAGTGATCTGTGTAGTAATTTGGGGTATTTGAGAGATCAGACATTTGCGTAAGGAAAATCGCAGTGTCCTATGTAGCATCTCGGTGAAAGATCTATCATTCTTGCATAACATAAATCGCTATGACCTATATGGT
Organism: Carex parvula; assembly: GCA_025461045.1. Classification (NCBI taxonomy): domain Eukaryota; kingdom Viridiplantae; phylum Streptophyta; class Magnoliopsida; order Poales; family Cyperaceae; genus Carex; species Carex parvula. The sequence continues at coordinate 186,413 of JAJGRW010000708.1, forward strand.
GTCTTTCATTAAACAACAATAGGAAATCAGACGCAACAGGAATATATTGTCAAAGTGGATTGAGTAGCAATGTGTGCCGAAACCCTAGGAATTCTCATCTCTATATTTATTTTAATTACTTTTAATTGCTTCCTAATTTACATTGATCACAACAACATCTCTCAATTTTCAGATTTCGTCTAGCCTTTCGAAAGATTGTGATTCGATCGCTCAAGGCACTGAACCAATATTCCCTGTGGATCGACCTCGTATATACTACTCGATAGGATTGTGCGCTTGCAATCCGAACCGATATCATTTCCGAGTTTATAAATATTAAAAGAAACATTGCTCTCTTTTGAGTGATCATACAACGAGCATGGAGTTCCAGTGCAGCTCACTGAGGTAGCAAAACTTCATTGTTTAATTAATTTATTCGTTATTTCTATGTAGCAAAAGTAACATTGTTTACATGCAGGATGAAGTTGCCGGCAGAGTTCACTTCTCACTGGAGATAAGGGCGGATGAGAGCCAGCTACCTCCCACAGACCGTAATAGATGGAGCCCAGACAGCACGACGGCGAGGCCAGTGGGAGTGGGACGCAGACTGCAGATGGTTTGCCTCTGCTATATTTGGCACACCGCCTCCGACCACGTATCCTTCTACTTGGGAGGCCAATCCGTGGGTGTTGCGTACACAAGCGGGGATCCATAGGGAGCATGCATTACACCTGGGGGAGGACCCATAGGCGCGCGAGGCCGTACACGATGACATGCAGGTGAATGAGGTTCACCCGAGGCGTCCGCCGTCGCAGAGGGACCGCCGTGCACCTGTTAGGTTAGACCTCTCCGGACCTCGCCCTCGTCATCGCCGTTAGGGTTTTTATATTTTTTTTAGTTTGATAGGTTTCTAGTATTTTAGTTTGGATTATTATATTTCATGTTTGGACTATTATGTTTCATTTTTAGACTTACCATTTATATTACTACTTTTGTTGTTTAGACTTACCATTTAGAAACATTTAAACATTAACAAACTTAATATAAAACTAATCAATTATATTAAAGCTAGACAATTACATAACATATAAAAATAATCGTCAATTATAAAAATATAATCGTCAACAAATAATAAATATATATCATACAATTTAATATAAAACATTTAAACAAATCATTATAACAATTTAATATAAAGCATTTAAACAAATCATTCCAACAATTTAATATAAAACATTCAAACAAATTAAAACATAAAACCCTTATAAAAAAAAAAAACAATAGCGGACCGCCCAGCAGCTGGGCGGTCAGCTATGAAGAGTGGACCACCCAGCTGCTGGGCGGTCAGGTGCAGCTGGGTGGTCAGGTGAGGAAAGTGGACCGCCCAGTAGACGGGCGATTTGGGTAGATTTAAAAATAAGTTTGGGGTGGAGGCAGATTTGATAATTTGTTTTTTTTTTTTTGTATTAATAAAAATATCGGAAAACCCTTGGTAATTGAAAAAGAAAAAGAAACCATGGTAGAAAAGGAATGCTTGCGTCAGCATCTGCAGCTTCCTCTCACCTTCCTCGTGATACGACACGTGTTCAAGAAGACGCGGCGAAGCGGTTAAGGAATGTTTGGTCGTCGTTAGAAACTTGCGGTGCACGAAAAATTGGATAAGCACAGAATTGTTCCTCTTTTCTTGAAATAAAATATAGAAACTTTGAAAATTTCCGAGCTAAAAAGAATCTTATTGTCAAAGTGTAACACTTAATTTATAATTATGGGGTGTGACCCGACGCCCATTACTAGGTAAGATATTTATATTATTTGCAAATTGCCCAAATATATTATATTGTTTTATATAGTAAATATGTATTTCCTGAGCTATTATTTGAACGAATATTTAATACTTGTTAATTGGCTTTAAATGGAGCTCACTATTGGCTAAAAAGACATGTGTTGGATGATACTAGTAATATTGTCTTAATTAATAACTGCAATTCTTTATTAAAACCTAGTAAAAAATTGTTAAAATTAACTTTTTTTTTTTAGGAAAGTTAAAATTAACTATTAATTTGAGGGAAGGTAGCAGTGTGGCTTGAATAATACTAACATTCTACCTGTAGCATAGTGACATACTGTACTACTATATTAAAAAGACTTCAAACGACGAATCCAAACCGTTGAAACCGATCTATTTCACGAGTGATACATTTACATAGTAAATTTATAAATTTTGCATTCATTTAGTATAAAGTCAAGCAATCAAAAAATAATGAAAAATAAATACATTAAAATTAACTTATAAATATTTATTTTTGACCACTTGCACTAGTACAAAAAATCCCTTCACCGACCCTCAACCACCGACTGTTTTAATATGTAACAGTCGGTGTAGAGACTGCTAGTAAAATCGTAAATATGAAGAACCTCAACACTGACTGTTCCATTACAAAAAACCGTCAGTGAACCAACACCGACTGTTTTTTAAAAAAACAGTCGGTGTTGCTCATTGTTGTGTATTTTGGGTATAGAAATAATTGGTCTATTTCGTACACTTCTGCTTTAAATTTATAAAACCCTAAATACGCAAAGTTAGATTGAATTGCAAGCGCACAATCTATCCTTGTAGTAATTATGGGTGTCGATCCAAAGATAACGGGAAATATTACTTTTTACTAAATTAACTAACTCTAAAATAGTGCAAATAAAGTAAAGGGGGGTTCTGTTGTAAAATTGGTTTTTGGGTTCAATATCCGATTGAGAGTTGAAATCAAAACAAGACAATTTTAAACAAACAAATAAAAAGGAGTTTGTAATTCAAATGGATAAGAGTCTAGGGGCTATCGGCATACAATCATTTGGTCAAATCTACATTTACTTGATATTCTAAACTCATTTTGCAATTTTGGGATTTCTAAACGTAAATATCAAAAAGGGTCACTTTCGTGAATTAATGACGTATCTAGATAATTTGGACTTCACGATTAAGTCCTTCACCCTAGCTATCTAGACCATAAGCACAAATTAGCCTAGTTTATCCCTAAACACCAATACTTCACGGTTAAGTCCTTCATACGATGTTTGGTTCAATTCTAGGTGTCCCAATCAAATATAAGGTTTCACGATTAAGTCCTTCACCTCAATTCAACCTTTGTTCAAGTGGTTCCGGACTAAGAAATAGATTTGGTCATTTCTAATCTTAATCCTAAGGTAATCCATGTATACAATTTGGTACCATTAATTATAACTCCTAGCACCTTAAGTTGATTAGACTCAAGCGGGAAATTAACAAGTAATCAAATCATACAAGCACGTGAATTGTAAAATCAACAAGAATAAACAAACATGCAAACAATCATCATAAAGAAATTAATCCAAGTAAACATAGATTCAACACAAATTCATGTTTTTAGCCTAAGCCCCTAGAGAGGAAATCTAGCCTCTCATAGGTGAGTTAACAACCAAGAAAGTTACAAGAGAAATCATAATGAAAATAAAGTAAAACAAGTAAAAGAATAGACTACACCAATCTCTTCGCTCGCTGCCTTTGATCTTCACTTTTGCTTGCTCGAGAATCCTTCAAACCTTGCTCTTAATCGCCTTTGATCACGAGGAGAAGATAGAAAATGTAGAAAAAGATGTGGAAATTAAACCTAGAATGAAGAATGCCTTCTCCTGCTGCCTCTCTGCCCATATATAGCTCATTTCGTGTCTTGGGAAACAATCTCCCAAAATCCAGCAGCAAATCTCAGAAGATATCATGAATTAAGGCATTAATGGCATTGGTGCGGCCTTCCTGCGGCCTTCACAAATTCCGTGCGAGTCGCACAAACTGGAAGTCAGCTGGAAAATCGGCTAAGGAATGAGGAATCGTGCGGCCTTCATGCGGCCCGCACGGCCACCCGCAGAACTCTCGGTTAAATCAATGCGGTCCGCACATAATCCGTGCGGCCCGCACAAAAGTTGGTTTTCGTCTGAAAAATGGCTAAGGAAAAAGGGGTTGTGTGGCCTTCACAAATTCCCTGCGGCCCGCACGAGCACCCGCAAAACTCTCGGACAAATCCGTGCGGCCCGCACAAAAGGCTGTTTTGCTCCTTTTTGCTCGATTTCTGCAAATTAGATAAAGGGAAGGCAGTAACTTGGTTCTATGGTGCATTCTATACTAAACTAGACTAAAATACGAGGGTTTTGGTATAGTTTAGGAGGTAAAACCTCGACCGAAGGTATATATAATTGAGGCTTATCACTCATCCCTACACCGACTGTTTTTTAGAAAAAACAGTCGGTGTTGAGCAGTCACCAACACTGGCTGTTTTTTTAAAAAACAGTCGGTGTTGCTCATGCCCTACACCGACTGTTTTTTTGCAAAAACAGTCGGTGTTGAGCAGTCACCAACACTGACTGTTTTTTTAAAAAACAGTCGGTGTTGCTCACACCCTACACCGACTGTTTTTTGTAAAAAACAGTCGGTATTGGTGATACCCTACACCGACTGTTTTTGTAAAAAAACAGTCGGTGTTGAGCAATAATTAATATTTTTTTTTTTAGAGAGACTATGAAGATCAAAATATTGAAATCTAACTCTGAAAATTTGAAATTTTTGTTTAAATTATTTGTTATATTACTTTTTTTATGTATAATTAGCATATTATACTAAAATAAGCTAGATTACTTGAAATTATGTTGAATTACACTATATTACAATAAATTATGTTCAATTATACTAAATTACGTTAAATTACAATAACTTCGCTAATTATGCTGAAATACGGTAAATTACACTAAGCTACACAAAATTACGCTAAAGTAGACCGATTTGTGTCATCTTTCACGAATCATAAAAAATAGTAAAAAAATTCAGAAAATAGTAAAAATTGGTATTCTACAAGTTCATTATGTAACTAATTTACTGAGCTATTTGGATTGAATAATAGAAACGAAAATCTTAATCGGAAACTTCAACTCAAGTTTTGAGGCTCTTCCCTTAGTTTTTTGGTGATTCTAAATTTTAGAATCCGGCATCGCAGGCACGAACGCATGCGCATTTTCGCAAGCTTTCTGAAAAGTGGTCATTTACTGAAATCGGACACTCGAGCGCCGTTTTATGACCGTTTGAAGTTTCATCGTCGTTTTTTGCCTTTTTAGTGAAGATATCGTACCTATTCATTTATAATTTAGCGTAATTTACCGTATTTTAGCGTAATGTAATGTAATTTAACATAATATAGTGTTATTCAACATAATTTCAATTAATCTAGCGTATTTTAGTATAAATATGCTAATTATATATCAAAAGAAGTAATATAACAAATAATTTAAACAAAAAAATTAACATGAAATTTTGAGTTTAATTGTAGAAAATATATGCAATGAAAATTATATTAGTAATATTTATACAATAAGTAATGTTATAACATGTTTATTGCTTAATTAAATGACTTTTAACACATTAAATTATATAACATTACATGCATGTTGCATATGACTCACATCTTCTATGCATCTACTTCAAACATAAACTCTTGCTTCATGAGTTAATGAAGACGTACGGGAATATGTCATCCGTGGGTCGATCGGAACCGTTTAAATTAAAGAGCACTGTATTTATTGTCTTGCATCCAATTTTGATCAAAATTTGTTTTTAATTACCCATCCATCTAGTTAACTGAAAATTGAAACATCGTATGGCCATAAACACTTCGTGTTGGATCGAACTCATACATAATAAAACCTCCGTACTTTTATGTTGGTTACATTTAGTGTTCTCCCTTGATCATTTTAAAAAAGATCTAGAATGATTTCACTGAAGATCGACCGTTGATTTCCCGTGTGAAAATGAACGGTCCGTGATTGTTTTAATTAGTGACTGGTTTTTTTATTTAGGCGTCAGTAATTTTTTTAATTACTGACTGGTTTTTTTATTTAGCCGTCGGTGATTTTTTCAATCACTGACTGTTTCTTTTTTTTATTTAGCCGTCGGTGATTTCCTGCCGAAAATTTTCGTTTTCGGTTTATAACTTTCGATCTGCCGCGAAATATTTCATTTCCCTCTTCTCAATTTCAATTTCCTTCTTCTCAATTTCAATTTATTCTCCGCCAAACCTCTTCTCCGCCTGTTAATTTATAAGACTCAGTATTGCTTTGAGTATTTCTTTTCTTGTATTGAATAATTGTATATCTTTTACAATTAATGGCTTCCGGCTATATATAAAGGTCTAAGCTTATTGTACCGTTAATTCTAACGGTAACTTTTTATTCTTCCTAAATTACAATTTTGCCCTTTCTCTAATTTAGATCTCTAACTATCGTTATTCTCAACACTCCCCCTCAAGCTAGGATTATAGATATCAATTAATCCTAGCTTGCTTGTTATTTCTTCAAACGCCTTCGGAATAAGACCCTTTGTAAAAATATCGGCTAATTGGTCTTGGCTCTTCACGTAAGGTGTTTCGATTTCCTTGGCTTGAACTTGTTCTCGTATGAAATGACAATCGACTTCGATATGCTTAGTTCTCTCATGAAACACCGCATTCGAGGCGATATGCCTTGCCGCATTGTTGTCGCAAAACATCTTCATTGGTTTATCAATTTTGAAATTCAATTCTTCTAGTAGTTGTTTTATCCAAGTGAGCTCACTTGCGGTAGATGCCATGGCACGATATTCCGCTTCTGCACTTGATCGCACCACCACATTTTGCTTCTTGCTTTTCCATGTTACTAAGTTTCCGCCTACAAATGTGCAATAGCCGGTTGTTGATTTTCTATCGAAACTCCCGGCCCAATCTGCATCGGAATAGCCACACACTTCGTTAGATTTATTATTTTTCATCCATATACCCTTTCCGGGTGATTTCTTTAGATATCTCAAAATTCTATCTATTGCATCTAAATGTGGCTTTCTTGGTGAGTGCATAAATTTACTAATTTGACTCACCGCATATGAAATATCCGGTCTAGTTACCGTTAAGTAAATTAATTTTCCTACAAGTCGTTGGAATTGGTTAATATCTTCCAACAAGTCTCCATCTTCGGTATTTAGTTTACAATTACTATCTATAGGTGTTGAAGCCGGTTTTGACCCTAACTTGCCCGTTTCTTTTAAAAGGTCAATGGTATATTTCCGTTGTGAAATAAATAATCCCTTGGTTGAGTGGGCTATTTCAATTCCTAAAAAATATTTAAGTTTACCGAGATCTTTTATTTCGAATTTTTCTTTTAAATATTTTTTCACAATGTCAATTTTCTCATGATTATTTCCGGTTATGATTATGTCATCAACATAAACAAGAACTATGGTAGTATCATTATTTTCATGTTTAGAAAATAAAGATGTATCGGATTGGCTTACTTTAAAACCGCAAAAACTTAAATATTGAGATAATTTGCCATACCATGCCCTTGGAGATTGTTTAAGTCCATAGATCGATTTTTTTAACCTACAAACAAGGTTAGTATTTTTTTCTTTTACATGACCCGGTGGGAGGGTCATATAAACCTCTTCTTCAAGTGTTCCTTGAAGGAATGCATTTTTAACATCCATTTGATGTAAATTCCAACCATTGTTTACCGCTATCGAAAGTAGAATTCTTATGGTATTCATCTTTGCTACCGGAGCAAAGGTTTCTTGGTAATCAATACCGTATGTTTGGGTATACCCTTTGGCAACTAGCCGGGCCTTATACCTTTCTATGGATCCATCGCTTTGGTATTTTATTTTATAAATCCATTTGCATCCTACGGGTTTTTTGTCTTTTGGTAACGGTACAATGATCCATGTATTATTTTTTTCTAAGGCTTGGAGTTCCTCTTTCATAGCCTTGTACCATACCGGTTGGCTTATGGCTTCCTTAAAATTTTTTGGTTCTTCCGTTTTTGAAATTGAACTAAGAAACGCATAATATTTTTTTGAAATATTTTTGTATGAAATATAATCTTGAATTGGATATTGAACCTTATAGGTTACGAAATCTCGTAACCTTGTAGACGGTTGAGAAGGACGTGTTGATCGCCTTACCGGCACCTCTTCTTCTACATTTTCATCATCTTCAATGTTCTCATTTTCTTCTTCTTCTTCGGTCTCACTTTGAGAAGTATTGTTATTTTCTTCTTCACTCTCCTCATTTTCATTTCCTACAATTTTTTGCTCCTCAAAAATTTGATTAGTACTTATAGGAATGATAAAATCATGTGTATTAGCATGATTTAAACTCTCATTTTTATTTTCTTTGAAATATGGCTCATTTTCAAGAAATGTTACATCTCTTGAAATATACAATTTTTGATTTATAGGATCATAACACTTATAACCTTTTTTATGATATGAATATCCTAGAAAAATAGTTTTAATAGAGATATAGTCTAATTTATCTCATTTATTTTGATGTACATAACATGTACATCCAAATACTCGTAAATGATTAAAAATTATTTTTCTTTGATAAATAACTTCTAATGGACTTTTTTTTATTTAAAATAACACTTGGCAACCTATTTATCAAATAAGTTGCGGTGAGAACGGCATCCGACCAATAATTTTTTGGAACATTATTTTGAAACATAAGTGCTCTTGTCATTTCGAGTAAATGACGATTTTTTCTTTCGGAAACTCCATTTTGTTGTGGGGTATAAACACAAGTGGTTTGATGTATAATTCCTTTTTGTTTCAAAAAATTTGAAAAGTTTTGATTTACAAATTCCGTTCCATTATCGGTCCTAAGAATTTTAATCTTTGTGTTGTATTGGTTTTCAACTAGATTTGAGAAATCTTGAAAGTGAGAAAATACTTCACTTTTATTTTTTAATACATATAGGCATGTTAATCGTGAAAAATCATCTATAAATGTAACAAAATATTTAAAACCATTATAAGAGTCTACCGGAGCGGGTCCCCAAACATCGGAATGAATAAGTTCAAATATTTGACTACTTTTAGAATTTGAGGTTACAAAAGGAAGTCTTGTATGCTTTGCTAATTTGCATATTTCACAATTACTACAATTTAAATTTGGAAAATCAAAAATATTTTTTAAAATTTTATCGGAGGGATGTCCCATTCGTTTATGCCATAAACTTCCCATGTTTTGTATTTGTGTGTTGAAATTGAATTTTTGGCTATTCAAAAAATAGAGTCCATTTTGATAGAAACCTTCACCAATTTTTTTCTTGGATGTCACATCTTGAAAAAATACATTTCTAGATGAAAATATAATCTCACAATTTATTTCTTTTGAATTCCTATAGATAATAAATTAGAAGCACAATTTTTTACATGTAAAACATGTTTAATTTCTTTCAAAAAGAGGTTGATTGAGCCATAACCACAAATTTCCATTTTTTCACCATTTGCTACATAAACAAATTCTTGACCTTTGCTTTTTTGATAATTTTGCAACATATTTTTGTTTCCGGTCATGTGGTCGGTTGCGCTGGAATCTAAAATCCAATCTAAATTATTTTGAGAGTATTCTCTATTTAAATTACCTAAATTTGTACATTTTAATTGGTTTATTTTTCTATTTTCGGATTCATATTTATTTGGGCTCATAGCGCTTCTTTTATTAGGTATAACATACAAATTCTGTTTTGGGCTTCTACTGTTTTGGGCTTGTATTAAATTTTGAGAATCAAAAGAACCTGAACTGGGCCCTTGGTTCAGCAGCTCGCTGAGTTGAGAGAGAATAGCCCCAATTTCGAACCGGGTTACACTGGCGGATCCTTTAGCAGAGGTGGACCCGTTAAAGTTTCACCGTCCGTTTCTCTTTCCGTGTCACCCAGTTCATTCGTAGCTTTGTTTGATTGGAAAGATCGCACCGCTCCAGAGGCAGCGAAACCCTTTTCCTCCCCCTTAGGGTTGCTCTGCCGATCGCCTCTCCCATTCTCCTTCCACCATTTCGGCCGGAGATGAGAATGGAGAAACCAACAGAGATCTTTGTGGTGGCCGATCTTCTTACAATTCGTGCATCTCTCCCCTTCCCCTTTGTCGCTAGGGTTAGAGGCATTCACGGTCACCATAGTTGAGGAGTTGAAATATTCAAGGAAAAAAAAAAGGTTCTGTTTTTTTTCGAATCTGATAAGGTCTTGGTATATTTTTTGGGGTATTGAATCAGATTGCAAAGTTTATGTCTAATTTGACAAGAACAGGTATTGAATCCCTTTTTTGAGGTTGTTTTGCTGGTATTTTTCGGTATGAGTTTTTTCTGGTATGAATTTATTTTTTGCTGATTTTTTCTGGGTTTTTTCTTGGTACTGATAAAACTGTGGTTTTTTCTGGTTTTGATATGACGAGAACAGATTTTTTCTGGTATGAATTTGTGGTATAAAGGATTTTCTGGATTGAAAAAGGTCTAGTAACGGATCTGATTTTTATTGCTAGTTTTTCTGATTTTTCAGAATCGCTCTGATACCATGTTAATTTATAAGACTCAGTATTGCTTTGAGTATTTCTTTTCTTGTATTGAATAATTGTATATCTTTTACAATTAATGGCTTCCGGCTATATATAAAGGTCTAAGCTTATTGTACCGTTAATTCTAACGGTAACTTTTTATTCTTCCTAAATTACAATTTTGCCCTTTCTCTAATTTAGATCTCTAACTATCGTTATTCTCAACACCGCCAAACCCTTCTCCTGACCCGGTACTCCTCTCAGTTCCAGCCCTGAGCGGAGCTCCACCCTTAACTTCCCACCCGCTAGCCAAACCTGTACCCGATAGCCCTGAGCGGAGCCCCGCACTAAAATCCCACGTTGAGGAGTGCGTTGTGCGCGGAGGAGTGCGCGGCCTCATCGGAGACCGCCTGAGGAGATCGCAGAGGAGAAGGTGTGCGCGGCGGCCTGAGGAGCTCACTGCTGCCACTGGTACGGTTCCAAAAGCAAAACCAAATTTTTTTTTTAATTGTGAATTTGTGTGATTTGCGATTATGAACTGTCTAAAGAAAATAATTAGCAAGACGTCAATCTTCGATAGAATGGGGAAGATTGACATTTGGTAATTGTTAGCCTATCAGGGGATGATTGACATTTGGTAACTGTCTAAAGAAACCAAATCTCCCGGACGCAACAGATCGACGCTTCCCACTCCTATTGTTTCCGCTTTTGGTAAGATTTCTTCAATTTTATTACCGTATATCTTGCACTCATTTCAGCATTTCTCAACAAAGTTCAATTTCCTTCTCTCCTAATTTCATTATTCATTCGTGCTAACTTCTCGCAATTTTCCCACCCTTTTAGTTCCTCTCAATTTTTGCTGCTCAACACTCCACCCGGTTGGGTTTCCTTTTGCTTTTGCGCCTCGGTATTGTTTGTGTGTGTGTGTGTTAGAGGAAGGGTGAGGTCCCGGAGCTCTCATTAATTTTAATCATTCTCTTCTCCTCTTCCCTGTTTTATGCTTCAATCCTCTAATTGGAGGACTAATCAGCAGTCTAATTGATATTTTCTGGCAACACTTGTATAAACCAAGGCGATAGATATGTGGAGCTAATACGAGCACAAGCAAGCAACTGAGGAAGCAGTTCAGAAGCTCAAGTTCCTTCCAATAAATTATTGCGTCTGCGAATTTCTGCTCATTTGGTATTTTGGCATATTAGGTTGATTTTGGTTATGAGAAATTAAAGAGACTGGAAGCTACCACTGCATGCACATGAAAGCTATAATCTCCAGGTTGATGAAGTGAACATTTCATTCTTTTCTGTTTTCTATTTCTTTCGGTTCATTTTCTCTCCACCTCCTTACAGTTTCATTTGCATAGCTCAATGCATGCACTGTTCTAATTTATAGCTGTCTTATGTAATCTCTTCTTCAATCTTATTTAGGCCAAACTATGAATTCCACTGTACAACAATAGAAGACGGTGCTGAGGAAGCGCGAGGCTATGAGGTAATTTCATCAACCTGTCTTTCATGTAGGGCTGTCTGAAAATAACCACCTCTAGAACCTCTAATTTTAAAAAAGGGGTCAAATTTAAGGTATTTGCAAATTTCCTCATATTCTTCAGATTTTTTTCTTTTATTCAAATGTTGTCTTCCTTTGTTACATAGCCCTCATAAAAGAGTGTTCTAGGCCGCATAGGCTCATTCCCTTCAGTAATCATGATTTGCAGAAATTGCATTGCCTTCTCAGATTTACTTCTTCTGCACAGTTGAGTAACTGTGCCGGCGACAAGCTTAGCTGAAATTTAGCACAAAATTAGAGAAGCCTGCCTAATGAGGCAAATATTAATTTCACTTCCTGCATCTACTTCTTCTCAAGAAATTTCGTCTTCTAATTGGTCTGCATTTTGTCAGAATCATAAGGGTATCTTGGTAATTGTGACACACTCCTTTGTTGTTACTTGCATGACATTAACATTTATGCAATAATTGTATATAAAACTACTACTAATTTGTTTATGCAAAAATAGTATTGAGCATTTGTTGAGGCATGTCTGTTTGTCTGCAACAGTTATCTTCTGACGTTTTCTGATATCCTTTTTTTTTTTTTTAACATAGAACTCACCTGGCACTTCATCATTGAATTCAATATTTAAATTCCCCCAAAAGAGACTAGATGTGAAAATTCAGCATGCTTATAATGAAATAATAAAAACAAAAATAATGAAGGATCTGTTGCTAACTTTCCGTCATTCATCTTTGTCAGAATTCTCTCATATTTCTGATAGTGAAATCTACTCTTAATGTACATAATTTTGGTTGAATTTCCTATTTTTTCATTAGCAACATAAACATTCAAATGTAGTTGATTATCTGTTTCGTTCTTTTTTTGCAGTTTTCGATCCTGCAACAGCCTGCTTACTAAGAGTTGACCAATGTTCTTTCCTACAATTTGTACAGGCGTCGAGGTAATTGTTTCTCTTATTAATTTGACATTGAACCATCAATCTTAAGTAAAAATGTGAAGAATTTGTTCCTGCAAATATATTGTTAGAGGTACTTTGTTGGACATGTTTGCAAATTTCTTTCTAACAGCCATATCTTCTTTGTTTTCCAGTTTTACGACAACAGTGAATTAGAATAAAATCATGGTTATCTCAAAATGAGACATTTGTACCCTACATTCTGTTTATACTTTTTTTTATAAAAAAGTACAACTCATTATATTTAGTTTTCCAATATTGTGGTTAGTTTATTGAATGCTGAAAATCAATTTCTAAATTTTTCGCAGTAGATCAAACTTCTTGCAAAGGTTAGCACAATACTCACTATTTCGCATGATACCAGAGTTTGTATGGTATCAAAGTACCTAGAAGGCTTCTTTTAGCGCTATCCCCCAAATTGAACTTACGGTTGGATGCTCTAGCAAAAGCAATGAAGGTAGGAGAAATAAAATTAATTTAAATTAAAGGGATCTGGGGGGCATTGCTGGGGATTAAATTTTTACTTTACCATTTTATATTAGACAGGGTCTCCTTGATGATTAAAGAATATATGCGTGTACTGTTCAGTTCAACAGATAAATTAAGTAATAATATATCTTCATCAGTATCATATAGTTCTCATGGCCAAATAGGATAACATGCTATCATATTGCATCTATCCCTTTTCCAGACACAATACATTACGCAACACCTTTGTACTTAGGCCGAATATCACACAATGTTAACTCATCTCATGTAGCTATGTCAAGATAACTTGCCAAAGAATTTCTATAGGCTTATTTATCGTTTCAATTTCTTGCAGGCATTGGAGGATGCCTTTAACAGCATGGAAGGGGTATTATGCCAGAAAGCAGAGGGTGCTATGTATCTCTTCCCTCGAATTAAATTGCCTGAGAAAGCAATTGAGGCCGCTAAAAAGGCATCCTCTTCACATCGGCACTGAAATTCACAAATGCATTTTTCTTGAACAACTTCTAAACTATTTATAAGAAATGCAATATATGTTGTTATGTTCATATGCATATTTTGTTAATGTGTTATATATGTAAATTTTGTTATAGTGTGTTTTTTTGTGAATGAAATATGAGTTATGTTGTTTATTATTCTGTTGCTCAAATTATTTACATGGTATCTTAATTAATGTTAATGAATGCCGAATAGTAATATATTGCTAGCAAAATATGGAGGCTAGCCCCGATACAAATAAAATCATGCCAAAATTTAATACAAACACCGATTTAAAAACAGCCGGTGTAGGCTGCCAACACTGACTGTTTTTTCCAGAAAACAGCCGGTGTAGGCAGCCAACATCGACTGTTTTTTTCAGAAAACAACCGGTGTAGGCAGCCAACACCAACTGTTTTTTCCAGAAAACAGCCGGTGTAGGATGCCAACACCGACTGTTTTTTTCAGAAAATAGCCGGTGTAGGTAGCCAACACCGACTGTTTTTTTTTTAGAAAACAGCCGGTGTAGGCAGCCAACACCGACAGTTTTTTAAAGAAAACAGCCGGTGTTGGTGCCTACACTGACGGTTATTTACCAGTCAGTAAAAATATACCTATACCGGCGGTGCCATCACTGATGCCTTAACAACAGTCGGTGTAGGGATTTTTTAACAGTCGGTGTAGAGGTTTTTTGTACTAGTGTTGACTTTATACTAAATGAATTCAAAGTTTTACAATCTTTGCATGTAAATGCATCACTCGTGAGGTAGATTGATTTCAACGGTTTAGATTCGTCGTTGAAGAATTCTAATAGATTTTTGAAGGAATAGCACTTGTCATGTCACTATGCTACATGTAGCATGCTTGCCTTATTCATAAACAAAGGTTTTGTTTGATTGTGAGTTAAAATTAACACATAATAAATTTCTTATTATTTCAAGTTAAGATGGCTGAAGTTATTCTTATTTGGTTGTGCCCTGAAGTTAAGTCACGACTTAAAGTTAAGTCATGCATGTCTTAAACTAATTGTTTGGTTAAAGCTTGTTACTTTAAGTCATGACTTAAAATAATTGTTTTATTGTTTATTGTTTAATTTTATGTGTGGATTGTTTAAATATATAAATATATATATATATATATATATATATATATATATATATATATATATAGAGATTGGCTAATGTAATAACGTTAGAACTTCGGCCGAAGTTCTAACGAGTCGTTTATTAGTTTTTAAAATCCAAACAACCGATTTGAACCGTTCAACTTTTTCTAAATATTGAAATGTGCTTGGAGACCAAATTTTACATTTTTTGGAATTTTTTTACTATTTATTAAGCCACTTTGAAAATCGCAGATCTGCTGTGAATAGTAAAAAACAGCAAAATTTTCTGGACCACCGGATCAGAATTTTCAAAGTGGCTTAATAAATAGTAAAAAAATTCCAAAAAATGTAAAATTTGGTCTCCAAGCACATTTCAATATTTAGAACATGTTGAACGGTTCGGATCGGTTGTTTGGATTTTGAAATTACAAAAACGACTCGTTAGAACTTCGGCCGAAGTTCTAACGTTATTACATTAGCCAATCTCTCTCTCTCTCTCTCTCTCTCTCTCTCTCTCTCTATATATATATATATATAGATGGGCTATTGTACTTCGCGAAGTAAAACCCCCGTTTACTTCGGGTCATATTTTGTCATTTTGAAAATTCAAACAATCGATCCGAACCGTTCAACATGTTCTAAATATTGAAATGTGCTTGGAGACTAAATTTTACATTTTTTGAAATTTTTTTACTATTTATTAAGCCACTTTGAAAATCGTTGATTCGGTGGTCCAGAAAATTTTATTATTTTTTACTGTTCACAGTGGATCAGCAATTTTCAAAGTGGCTTAATAAATAGTAAAAAAATTCCAAAAAATGTAAAATTTAGTCTCCAAGCACATTTCAATATTTAGAACATGTTGAACGGTTCGGATCAGTTGTTTGAATTTTCAAAATAAAAATATGAGCGTGAAGTAAACGGGGGTTTTACTTCACGAAATGCAATAGCCCATCTCTATATATATATATATATTGTATTCAAGATGAAAATTTGATTAATACGGCATTTTTTTATGGTCAGCAAAAAATTTCTTGTTATTTGGCCCATTGTTTGTCTTACGCATTTGATAATAATTAGCAAGTTTTGTTAATTACAAACTAATTTAGAATTAAAAATTATAGATGTTATAGTTTTGCCGTAATGTTATCATTGAAGCATTTTTGGACTTGTTGGATGGATATAAAGTTCATGTAAACTAATGCGTAGACAAAATAATTACAGCTGAAAGTTTACACAATTTAGAAATAAAATTGCACAATAGCAATCTAATTTACAGAACTCTTTTCATTTTTTAAAATAAAAAATATACAGGAGTTAATAAAAGTTTCCAATAAAAAAAAGTAGATAATCTTCTGTCAATTTCGCAGAATTTTGAGTGTCAATTGTGTTCCATATTAAAAAAAATATCTATTGTAATATTAATGCACCATTAATTTTCTAAATTAACTCAAGAATCGGAAGATTCTATGACTTGATAGGAATATATTGTAGCAAACTTTGTAACAGGTGGTATGAAACAAAGTTAGGAACAAAAACCTGATGATGTAGCAATGTCCAAAAAAAAAAAAGCTAGCGTTGCATTTGGTGCTGTGCTGTGTGCTAGAAACAATGTGGCGTCAATTATTGGATGGGGGCAGACAATTTCTTGTGCTATGTTGACGCCTCCAATAAAATTTGTGGCTTATGTAAGCATGTCATTTCTCAATATAATAAAATTATTAGTTACAAAAATAGAGTTAAAATGCGCCTATGGTTCTGTGTCTCAATCATATATATCTCATATCTTTGTTTTCAAAATTCAAATTATTGATCTAAAACTGTTCAACATGATATCCATATTGAAACTGCTTAGAGATCAAATTTTTTATTTTTTGAAATTTTTTTTATTATTTTTTTAGATAGGTATAAAATCACTATTTTTGGATGGTCTGGAAGCAGTGATTTTGTACCTATCTAAAAAAATAGTAAGAAATTTTCAAAAAAAATATAAAATTTGATCTCTAAGCACATTTTAGTATGAAGATCATGTTAAGTGGTTCGGATCGACTATTTAAATATCATCTAAATATCTGACAAATTTCAATTATTCTTTTTCATCAAATTTCATACTTGCATAGATCTTGAGACAAATGAATAATTTGACTTATGGTAAAAGTTAAAACACATATGATGAATTAATAATGAAATTGATCTCGACTCCCTTTTTCTAAAATTCTCTATTTAATTTAGTGATAAAAAATTACTTAAAAATACCAGATTAATCGGTATCCATTTTCTGAATTTATACTCATACATTATCCAAAAGCAAAGAAGAATTCAATATTCGACCACTATTCCAAATATCTGTGAATTATTTGTACATGTTAATTTCTTACCGGAGATAACTGATCCGGATTCCTTGCTAACGCTTAACAATGACCATGTCAAATGACAATTTTTACTTTTAGAGACTAAAAAATCAAATTATCTTAAAAAAGTAGAATTTTTTTTTATAAAATAAATGGGAAATAATCTATGTTTCTCGGATACTCTAGATTGAGCATCGTATCCATATCGGACACATATTAGATATCGATATGAGCCCGATACGGCACTGATACGTATCCGATACGCCAGCTGGCATATCGGCTTATGTGGCGAATCCTTACTCAGCTGATACAGTCGCCGATACTCCATTGAAACCCACAGAAACGGCTGGATACGGTAGATCGAACCCATGAGCCACTGCGCATACACCGGTGCAAATGTCTTTTTTTCTACTTTCAGTGTGAATCGAACCTGAGACTTCCCAGTTGAGCATCAAAATCTTTAACCACTGTACAGTAGAGTATCATATGTGATATGTTCCAGTAAATATAGTATTTAACTCAAACTTAGATTAAGTCTTTATTTGTTTTACAAATTTGATTTAAATTATGATTATCTAAATACAATATATAAAATAATAAAAAATAATATATATAATAGGCGTATCGTATCTTAGATTTTTTTAAAATTGCCGTATCACCGTATCTGTATTGTATCCGATACGATACCCATACATGTATCCATACAACATAGGAAATAATTAATGATTTGATTTCATTGGAATATTCACTGGGACCAAATTAATAGTATGATCCGAGTAGTTTTCCTTCCTTTTATCTCTTCTATCTGGAATATTCTTATTGGGAAGAGGTCAATGAGACCGAACTAATGGTTCAATTCCTTTGATTTTTCACATTTGTGGTCGTTGAATTGGTATTTGTGGAAATCAAAGGAACCAAATCATTAGTTCGCTCTCGATAAAATTGAACTAATAGTTCGATTTCATCTATTTATTAAAAAAAATAGTAATCAATATATTTTCTTATTTCCAAAAATAAAAAAAGTTGGTCAATGACGCTGATAATACGGATGTCATTTTTCGATCAACCCAATAAAAAAATCGAGTTTTGTAATGTGTAGGTGCGTGGGAACGCATATTTTTAGGTGGGGGAGGGGGGTTTATGGTAATTTGAGGACTTTTCAAAACTTTAACCAATTTTAATAAGATTTAACTGTAATTAAGCCTGTATGGTAATTTGAGGACTTTTCAAAAATCATGCTTAGTTACTATTCTTAAACCGATCAAGTGTAGAAAAATGCTAGCCAATTTTTATTTTTTTGCTGAGAAAAATGCTATCCAGCTTATAACAGCACCATTGACCACATAAAATCACGCCGGAAAGGATCTAGACCAAGCATCGTGCATGCATCTGGTTTTGAACCAGTGGTTTTCAACGGCAAAAGATTCTCCGGTGATTCTGAGACTGTACCTGATCTACTGTAACCATCTTTACGATAGGTGCTCTGCAGCGGATTTGAAACTATGCCGCATTATTGAATTATTGTTGTTATCACTATCAGTAAACAATTACATAAATAAATTTTTAGAGTTGCGCCATGCGCGTGAATCAGGCCAAAGTCTAAAATCTTATTTTAGTACGGCATGTCGAAGGCTGTCAAATGAATGGGGAACATCTGATGCTTTTTTCAAAACAACCTATTTTTTTATTAAAATGGTTGAAATTAGAGTTGCTTTATGCATACACGGATACACCCCCTTCCTTTTATAACCTTTAATTAATTAATTAATTAATTAATTATTTGAGGTGCATTTCTTCCTGCGAGCTGACGGGGACCAGGAAAGGCTAGTTCTTTTTCTTCCAATTATGTAGCTATCGTTTGAATGGTGTTATCCTTCTCATGTTTTTATTATGTTGTTATTTCATAGTTCAATTTTCAAACAGAATATCTCTGTAGTTTAAGTTATTTGATAGCTTTGTATTCGTGAAATAATGGTTCTAGAATGAGATTATATTTGATTAAAATTTCCAGAAATATGAAGCTAAAATAGTCATAAAATTATGTTGTTGGTCAATGGTCAAAGCAACATTTATGATCCAATCACAAATTTTGAATAGTTTTTTTGGGCGGAAAGAGGGTAATATAAAACATGCTCGGAGTATTTTCCAATTGCAACTTTTGACTTTAAGCTAAAAAAAATTAGGAGATGATATAGTAAATTTGAGTATTTAATTGCATCTGAAATACTAAGTCGTTGTACCAAATAAGTTTTAAGGACGAGTTTTGATTGGTGAGTATTATTACTTCTATTTTCTTCTAGATTTGCTTTAACGAATTACAATTTTTTTTGCTTCTGCTATGGACTTTCAAAAAAAAAAAAATTACATTTTTTTTCCACTGAATTGAAAATTAAAAATAAATGATGTATCTAGGGGTGCAAACGGATCATATATTATCCGTCAGCATCGGAATTCATATTCGAATATTCGGATATGTATACGGACCGGGACGGAGTCATATATTTAAGTTATTGGGGTCAGACGTGAATAATGATCAATCATATAAAATTTTCTTACTGCGAATTGAGATCAATTGAACACTACTGTAACATTTTACTCTAAACTATATATAAAATAAGTCACAAGTACAAAATTTTGAAAAAAATAGAGTCAATGGACCCCATTCCTTTCAAGTGGCTCCTCCACTGGACATGGATACAAATATGATTTATGCATATACGAATTCGATTTCGGAAGTGGATACGTATACATATAATTATCTGTGTCCATATATTTTAGTTTTTCGGATATCTGTTTGTGCGGATTTGAATACGGATACGGATAATATAATTATTATCTGTGTTTTTTTTATCCGCTTCTTTTATAGTTATATATGATTAAAAAGTATGGTTATGTTAGTGATTAATTTTTGTCAATCATATATATATATATATATATATAGTTTGGTTAATATCAAAATGTTTGTTTCTAGGTTGTGGAACAAACGCTTCAGTTTTTACATTTTCAAAGTCCTAACAGTCGATTCAAACTGTTCAACATTCAATTTGTATTAAAATGTGCTTGGATACCAAATTTTACATTTTTTGGAATGTTTTTACTATTTATTAACTCAATTTTAAAATCGTTGTTTTCAATGATCCAGAAATTTTTCACTGTTTATTAACTCAACGATTTTAAAATTGGCGTAATAAATAGTAAAAAAATTCTAAAAAATGTAAAATTTGGTCTCCAAGCGCATTTTAATATAGAGATCACATCTAAAGCTTTGGATCGACCGTTTGGACTTTACAATTAGAAAACCAATTGGTTACACTACGGCTTTGGAACAAACATTTTGATTTTAGCCAACCTATATATATATATATATATATATATAGAGAGAGAGAGAGAGAGAGATGGGCTATTGTGCTTTGCAAAGCAAAACACCCTCTTTACTTCGGGCCATATTTTGCATTTTGAAAATCCAAACAATCGATCTGAACCGTTCAACATGTTCTAAATATTGAAATGTGCTTGCAGACTAAATTTTCCTTTTTTTGGAATTTTTTTACTATTTATTAAGCCACTTTGAAAATCACTGATCCGGTGGTCCAAAAATTTTTACTGTTTTTTACTGTTTACAGTGGATCAGCGATTTTCAAAGTGGCTTAATAAATAGTAAAAAAATTCCAGAAAATGTAAAATTTAGTCTCCAAGCACATTTCAATATTTAGAACATGTTGAACGGTTCGGATCGGTTGTTCGGATTTTCAAAATATAAAATATAGCTCGAAGTAAAGAGGGTGTTTTACTTTGCAAAGCACAATAGCCCATCTCTCTCTCTCTCTATATATATATATATATATATATATTGTAGTGACATAATTTTTTTACCATAATGATTGAATGTCCGAATTATATATGTATATTATGTTATTTTTATTTTTTAATAAAAATATTTTATTGGATAACATATTAAATTCATTGCAATATTTAAATTAGATATCCGTATTATATCTAGAGCAAAACTAGGGTGTGATTTGCTCACCAAGACGGGTTGGTGAGCACACCTCCAAAAGACTATCGGATTGGCTTCCAATGACGAATCCAAGCCGTTGAAATCCATTTACTTTGTGAGTGATGTATCTACATGCAAAATTTTTAAATTTTTGAATTCATTTGCACATGGTCAAGCGGTAAAAAAAAATGAATATTTTATAAGTTATTTTTTAAATTGTATTATGTATTCATTTTTATCATTATTTTGACCACTTGACCATGTGCTAAATGAATTCGAGAAACTTTAAATTTTTTGTATGTAGATTCATCACTCATGAAGTAGATAGATTTCAACAGCTTGAATTCGTCATTGGAAGCCAATCCGATAGTCTTTTGAAGGTGTGCTCGCCAACTATTCTTGGTGAGCACATATCAATCTAGTTTTGCTCTTATATCTATATTTGTATCTATTTAATATCTGATCTGTGACAAAAGAATAAAAACAAATACGGATAGGTTTTACCACTATCAAAAACAAATACGGATGGGTTTTATCACTATCTGATCCGTATCGGATCCATTTGCACCCCTAAATCAGTATTTATGAAAGAGCACTTGTGTGGCAAAATAAGACGAGAGGTAAACGAGAGGAAAATTACAAAGAATACCACTGTGTGTATTTTAGCTGACACGGACGACTCTGCCTACTTCCTCTGTCAAGTCATCTCTGGTAATTTACCAGAAAGTTGCAAAGAATTAATTTTGTTTGTCGATTTGTGAGATAATTATTGGCCAGATGATTTTTTTTTTAATAGACTTATATCCCCCCCACCCCACCCCAATTAAAAAAAAAGGTCTCTTCATCAATACTGTGCCACCTAACCAGCTAGAAAAGAAACCTTTTATGTAGTTGCTATAGAAAAGTATAAAACCCTTGTACATGAGGAATAACAACAATTACAACCTAATCTTGTATAAAATTAATTAAACTTTTGAGTGGTTTTGCTCATACATCCCCCCATATTAGTTTATGTGCATTTCTTCAGTTCAGCTGACTGGGATCGCTATTTTCCCTCTATTCATGTAGCTATCATACTAAAGTGTACTCTATTTATATTTAATTGTGTTGCTATTCTGAGATATCAAACCCAATATCTCAGCAATAGAATCCTCACTAAAAAGAATCTCAGCAAAAGAGGATGGCAGGGTTCCACACAATGTGTGTTTTGTAAGGAACATGAGACTGTTAATTACCTTTTTTTACATTGTCAATTTGCAAGGCAAATTTGGTTTTGGATGGGAAATTGTCAAAACCACTTTTTGAATTGGCACACTGTGAAAGATGTTAAACAATTTGCTTTACGGTTACCCTCTAATCAAAGAACAGCATTTCTAGTTGTTTTCAGCGCTACGGTTTGGACACTCTGGAAGCACAGAAATGAAATCTGCTTCCAGAATGTTACTCCTAAACCAGCTCGGGCTCTTATTTTACTGACAATTTCATTGGTCATCTATTGGACAGGGCATAACAAAAAAGCAAAAATCAAGAAGATCAGAGATGAGGCTTATCGTTGGCTGCCGGATGAGGAGACCATCGAGGCTATTCCCCTTCGCATCTGGCTGCCAGGAGAGGATCAGATCCAGCTCTACCAACCCCCAGAAGATGATGAGGATAGGCACCCCCAGCAGTAGATCGAGCTCCTTGAGATTCAGTAGTCTAGGGCTTGACTTTGCTAATAGATATTGTAGTGATCTAGTTGGTCTAAAGAGTTCTTTTGGTCAGCCAAAACAAAATGCGTTTTGGGCTATTTTGTTGCTATATAGTACTTATGTGGGTTAACACTTTTATTTTGGGCATGCGAGTAGAGGAGACATATCTCCTAATTTTGCTACACTATGTAAACCTTATTCCTGTTTCAGTAAAACGAAACTGGGCTTCGGCCTTTTTAACCAAAAAAAATCTCTATTGGCAACCTGATACCACTAATTCCTAGGACAACTTATGGTTCTAGAAAAGAATAATAACGAGAAATATGATTTTTAAAACTATTCTAGAATGGTATTTTGGTATTATAATGGTTGAGGCAATATGATAGGATCCACTGCTGGTCCATCCTCCTGTCTTTGCTCTTTTTGAGATATCCCCAAAATAGAATTATCCCCATCCCAGGCTCCTAGCTAAGCCTAGCAACCAGTTTCTAGCAAATGAAAATACAATCCAAGGGTTGTGCACAAATTTAATTATTTTATTCTTATTTATATATTTTGTTTACCAAGTTATCCAATGGACCAAATTGATCTAAGCAATGGAAAATTGTGCAACTGACAAATATACTTCTGTTTAAATTTTAGTTGTAGCACCTGCGTAAGCAAGTTTAGTTGAGTCCATTCTTGTTCTGTTTTATTTGTACAAGATATAATTGAGAAAAGTGTCAGCAATTAGAAAGTCTTATTAGAGGAAAGAGGGTATTTTGTGTCATTAATTACAAATTTTTAAAAAGAAAATAAAAATGCAAACTTAGCTAAAACCACTCTTTATTACAATTCACAATTGCATTAGCAATTCTTTCCATTAATCCATGCTCCTTAAAGAAGGCATGATACAGAAATTGGGTCCC
Organism: Carex parvula; assembly: GCA_025461045.1. NCBI lineage: Eukaryota > Viridiplantae > Streptophyta > Magnoliopsida > Poales > Cyperaceae > Carex > Carex parvula. The sequence continues at coordinate 210,246 of JAJGRW010000708.1, forward strand.
ACAGAACCTAATCTCTGTGGAGCCTAACGAGACCTAGAAAAGAGCGATCAATGACACGCCTTAAGAGGATCTGTTTATGGTATCTGTATGGGGGGTACCGGGCCCTTATCCTCATTTCTGTAGCATAACCGCGCGAGAGAACTGCTTTCATTCTTGTGGCTAAACGTGTCGAATGAAAATTTGCCATGATAAGCACCGGTTCCACTCTCTCCAACTCCACCAAATGGTAAGTGCGGGTTAGTAACCTGCGTATATCAAGTTCTAGAATTTAATGCGCTTTTGAAACTTTTGATATTGTCCTGGTCATAATTATCCAAGGCACTTACTTCATGCCTTTCCTTTTTTTTTTTTTCATGTTGGCGCTACTATTATTTTTAGGTACTAAACAGTGAAGTTCTTGCTCCATTATTTCAAAAAGTTTGTGAGCATATTGAATCAACAAACTTCATTACCGTAACAAGTCCAATTAGATCCGGTCTGGTGGCCAGTCTTCTGTTTGATTGAGGCTTTATTGCTGGAACAAAGCTTAATAAGGCCTGATATCAACCTGATCCTCAAAACAAGCTGAAAATTGCTAAACCGACTAATAGATTAAGAAAAAGATACCAGTAGAATCGTAGTTAGCAACAACTAAATGGATTTAAAAAAATAAAAAAGCATATGGAATGTACATGTTAGTGCATCATTTGGGCTCCCAAGTTCACATCAGCGCGCCCAGTAAAAATCATATAAAATTATTCCCATTGTGTGGAGTTTGTTAGTATTTGATATATATTTCGGTGGAGGAAAGAGAGACAAAATTCACAAATCTCTTTTACTATTCAAACTAGCTTTTGTATTTCTCTCTTCTGCCTTTTTACAACAGAATACAACTCTATTTATAGACTCCTAAGACTCTTGAAATTCGTATACAACATAAATGTAAAAACAGAATTCTAAACAGTAGCCGTTAATTCTGACCCTTGGTTACTAAAACTGCCATAAGTTATTGTAGAAAATTCCAAACGCCTTGAAACTTGAACTATCAGAAACTAGACTTGAAAACACATCAAATAGACTCCTTATTTGCCCAGAATAATCTAGAATTGCCCTTTCAAATTATCATTTAAAAACAGCCTTAAATCTGTCCACTGTGCAGTCACGAATTTAATGACAAATTAAGTTTATTCATCAACAGAGTTGGCATCCTTTATTTCACGTCGATATCTAGATAAAAAGTTAAAGGGTATGCTAACCGATCAAACCAATACAAACCAATACATGTACATTCCATATGCTTGGAAGCAAACCAATACAAACTAACAGTAATGATTGGAAGCAAAGGTTCAAAAATCTCATCCTACATTATTAGAGAATCATGTGGGACATCTAACAAAACTGTAGGAGCTATTTTCCTGAAAAGAGGTAGTTCAAAAGATCCTTGACTTGAGATGAAAATAGATATAAGAAATGCTTTCCACTGCACACACAAAAAAAAAAAAAAAACTCTACTGTGCTAATATACACTTTTGTTTTTCCTAAAATGGTATATATCCTTTTTGGTTTTATGTTGTGCCAAACATTCTTCTTAATCATATATTCGTTTTTTTTATACATTTTTTTATGGTTTTGTCTCTGCTGTTTTCTTTATGCTCTCACTAGCACTAAAATAAATAAGAAAATACAAAAGCAGTTAAATGAATTTCATAAACTGGAAAGAGAAAGTGAGTAAGAATGTTTACAGATGCTTTTCATCTCTCTCCCCTCCATAAACAATCTTTTCAGGAATATTTTCCTCGTTTAGCAACTCTGTTAAACGCCTGAAATGACTCAAGCTCACAATTCGAGATAAATCTGCTGATTGGAGAGGGTCCTTCCCATAGAATTCCTCCAAAGTTGATTTTAAAGCATCCACCTGCCAAATTGACAATTGAAGTAATAAACAAAAGAATGTTAGACGTAGGAACTGAGATCTCGCTGGAATCAAAACTACCGAATGGAATTTAGAGCCTTGTTTATTTTGTTAAAAAGATTAAAAGATGATTCAGTGACGATTATTTGTGAATTGTGAAATTGCAATCTCGATCAGTGCCAAGGCCAGGTGCTGTGTGAGTTAATGTACCTGACCTGACCATTATGGCAGTAGTTTATAGTGCATCTATGCGATTCATCTTTGAGAACATAAGCCCGATAATTCAAAAAAGCTTGTTATGGTAGTAGTCTATCATCCTTGCTCAAAGTCTCAAACCCCTTTGCTACTTAGTTGTTCCTTCGTTTAAAAATTGGCAATATTTTGAGAGAGTGAAAGAGAGAATAAATTGCACCAGTTTTGGAGCAAACAATTTAGTAGTTGTGATATAATCAGGACCGATGCAAGCTTGTCCATTGTTGCACCCCCACTTCCCAACAGCGACCTTCAAATTGCAAATGAGAATTAGACAGCATCAACTTATCTACCTTATCCAAAATGGACAGAACAAACTAATGATAAAAGGTTCGAGTAGCAAACAGAGACAAATTGGAGAAATACAATTGATCACCTTTAAGTTTACATCAGAATCGAAAACAACTTAGGTGCTTAGCTGCTGCTGCCATCACTATTCTACCGACCTTCCCACTTCCTGAAATATTGAAAAATAAAGATACCCTGATTATGTCTATCTTTGTAAAATTGTGGTGGTTGAAATTAATGAGATCAATATTTCAGAAGGAGCAATGAAGAATGGAAGGACAACAAGGCAGAAATTATTTAACTTAAGCAAAATAATTTCCGGATCACAGCTTAAGAAGATGCTAATTAGCAAGAATTAGTATAATAAGGCACTAAACATTTGTAAGCAAAACTATAAATAAATAATGTAGATTTCAGGGGCAGGAAAAAAACCTGTATAAAGTATCTTATCCCACTTCTGCTCCAAAAGCGCAGATGTCTCGGGTACAGCCCCTTCTACAACTTTTATAAAAGAGCTATCGACATACCAGCCACAACAGCCCCAATTAAGGAATCAGTTATCAAAGATGCAATAAAGTAAGGAAATATGTCATACTGGAACATAAAATAATATGAAGAAAAAAAATTGCAAATGTGTATACAGAACAGAAACAACTGAAGGAATTACCAAACGGATAGTTCCATGCAGAAATGACCAAAACGACCCCAAATGGTTCAGCTATTATTTGTGCAGTTGAGGAAAAAGTTGCAATAAGAGATGGAACCTAATGAGAACAAATAGTTTCCAAAATTAACAGAAAATACTTTTAAGCAGGATTTTTTAGAACGCACCTTAATTCTTTGAGAACAGAGACTGACTGATACAATACTTGAAGGTACTGTGGTACTACAAGCTTTTTTTATTTTATGTATTATTTCTGACAAATATGATTTAAAATTTAAGCATAACATATACTTCATATAGAACAATATAGTTTTAAAAAAGCACGCTAGAACCCCAAAGTGATCTTTTAATGAAATTGACATGAAACCTGCTGATAGCTTGACACTGAATGTGCTCTTACCAATAGTGGTGCAAGGTCCAGGCCGAATAAAGCATTAAATCAAGACCTAAATCAATACGGTACTGAAACATGAAATATTAAATCTTGGTTATTACATTTAGCTCTTTCAGCACAAACATGCATGCTGCCTTGCACAAAGAAATCTGCATGATTAATTATTTCAGAATTACCGTTGTGCATCATATTCTTGTAATATTACCTGCCCTAACTCATAGAGCACTCCTTTTTATACCCCTGCTTGCTGTCTGGCTGTCACTTGTCTTATTCTGGTATAGATCTGTATGCTGCTTCAGTTCTAGCTTGGACATAACCACTGCTGGTACTCTTACCACTTTGGGCTATTGTAAGCTGGTTCATGCACTTTCAACAGGTTTTGTTTCTAACTAATACTGGACTCATGGCGGGTACTATCTACCAGAAATTGATTCAGACTACAGCTGGTAGGATCTGGTATATTTATGGCTACTGAGTGGCTGCAAATAAGCATACATAAAACTTCTGTCCCTGAGGATAGATGGATAGGTTGATTTATTCAATATTTTTGTTAACATTTAATTTGAGAATGGTATGGGCTCATAGCCTGGTACAGGTTAATACTGTAGTTAATTCTTCTTCTTTGTTCTCTTTTTCTGATGTTTTCTTTTATAATTGATTGGTTTGTCTTTTATTTTATAATTAATTGATCCAGAAATTTATTAAATTTCCCCTCCCACTGTACCAACAAGCGGTCCAGTTGCTTTTCTCTGCCTTTTCTTTGTTCTTGTGCCCTTTTATTCATAAAATAAGTTGCGATATGCATAGGTTGACATGATTAAATTATATAAGAACATGTCATAACATCATAATTCATAACTACAGCTCATTACCAAACTTTATCATATACGAAATGAATATATTTCATAATCATCCTTTTGATGCACACTGTCGTGTTTAGTAGCTACCATCTTTGTGCTACAGGTACACCATATACTATTTTCAGTTTCTCATTTGCTGGTACTGGTCATATAACAAATCGGTACTATATCTATAGTTGATTTTCCTCGATATATTGCAAACGAATTAACTTACGGCATATTTGAAATTTGCATTCTCGTCCTACAAAATACACCAAAACAGAGAAGAATAAGAACACCTCATGGATGTACGCCTCCGTCTCAGGCTTGCCGAGGTCGCTCTAGAGTGCCTCCATTATTTTCTTCTCTCTCGCATTCATCATCCGTAGTATCCCAAGTTGAGCCACTCTCCATTTATACGGCCTCGTCTTTGTCACATTCAGAGGTGTTATTGGTGAAGAATAGCACCGAATTGGGGACAAATCAAAGTTCTGCTAGGCTGGAGGAGGAGGAAGAGAATCGGGGCAGCCCGCATTGTGAAAATGAATCGCTGCAGGTGGGGTCAAACATAGGGGCAGTGACCGGGTCTTTAAATGAGAAATCTCATGGTCTAGTGGGGGCATTTCTGTCAGAAATGGAGAGGTCCAAAGCAACAGTATTGGAGAAGACTTGTTACTAGACGGTTAGAGAATTTGTTATTTCTCTACCATTGCCAGAGCTGACTGGGCAGCTCTCGATTCATTCGCGTGATCCGTTTTACCTTTTATCCAATTACTTTGCTTATTTCGTTCACCTATATATAGGCCATAGTTGTAAACAGATGAATTATGTCAAATTTGAATGAAAGATACTATTTCTTCTCTTCTTCTCTTTTCACCATTATTATACCTTTTCACTGAAATTGTTCAAGTAGCTTTCTCTCGGAAGCTCAATTGCGATTTCAATTGTCACTACTACAAAAATAGTCATTGTACACTGCACATTGTACACGGATTTGGCAATTTTATTAAAAACAGTGTACCAAATATGATTTTTTACTTGTCCAAAAGATCTGCACGATTTCTACACGGATAATTAGTTAATAATCAGTGTAGAATTATTAGAGAGAGCTACACAGTTTATTAGAAACCAAAAATCCTTGTGTAAAGAGGTCCGTGTGCAAATAATTGAGAGAGCTACACGGATTGTTATTAAATATCCGTGTAGGAATATACACACGGATTTTTGATAATATATCCATGTAGAAATAGTAGAATTGTACACGGATTTATAACTAAATAGCCGTGTATGTTTAGTTGGAGAGCTACACGGATTTATAACTAAATAGCCGTGTATAAAAGTGTAGGGTTTTAATGTCTTCCCCTTCCAGCGCCGTTTTGATCAAGTCTTTTAGTACATCTCTCTGAACTGAGCTTTTTCCTATCAGATTTCTGCAAATTGATCGAGGCCAGCAGCTGAGATCTGAGATCTTTGAATTAAGTTTGTATTTTCTCCTCTCCATCTTTCTAAGGTTAGTAATATGTATTTAAATCATTTTCTTCCTCTAATTTTCTGTTATTTATGCTTATTTAGGTCATTTCATGCATGCTTGATTTCTTAATTTTAGATGTAATTAATTAGTGTATTGTGGTCCAATAACCGACCTTTAGATGCTTTTAGGTCCATGCCCGTTCAAAATTAATCCAATAGGGATTAATTTTGGATAGTCCCCGTTTTGGAACTGCTCTTTGAATATTATGTCTCATTTAGGATGTGAACACATATTAGCGGGATTTAATTAGTATTTGAGAAAAGTTCGACAGTAGTTTCCCTTATTGCTCCTACGAGTATGTGGTTCGTACGCATACTTGGAGAGTTAAGGGGAAATGCTGCCGAATTTTTCTCAAATACTAATTAAATCTCGCTAATATGTGTTCACATATGAGACATAATATTCAAAGAGTGGGTTAGGATTGTAAACCGGCCCTTTGTAAGCCCAAAATTTTGTACACGAAGGAGAATGTTGACCATGCATGATTAATTGATCAAATCATTTTTTTAATTTAATTTACAGATGGATCGAAGCTGGATGTATGAAATGCGACGTGACAGTGAAGAATATTTGGTTCGCGTTGATGAGTTTATAAAATTTGCTGAGAGTTATAGAGTGAAGAAAAAAGAAAAAGACATTTTATGTCCTTGTAAAGATTGTAAAAATTTATTAAGATTTTTGGATATCGAAGAAATTAGAGCTCATTTGATTTGTCGGGGATTTAAGAAGAGATATACATGTTGGTTCATGCATGGTGAGAAATTTGGGAAAAGTAGTAGTGCCAATAAAGACTGTAATCGTGAATTGAATAATGAGAATGTTGGAATTTCTGATAATTTTGAACTTGATTGGAATGAGGATTATGAGAGTGTCGAATATTCTGATAACGTCAAACCCGAAAATGACGATGATGAGATGGAGAGGAATTTTGATGAAAATGTAGAACACGAGTTTACTGAAAATTTGTAGGATATGTTACGTGATGTGGAAGATGAAATTAGTGATAAAAATTATGATAAATTTCAAAATTTGTCTAATGAATCCAAGAAGCCGTTGTATCCCGGGTGTACCAAATTTACAAAACTGTCAGCTATGTTGAAATTATTAAACTTAAAAACAGACAATGGTTGGAGCGATAAGAGTTTCACGTCCTTATTACAGCTTTTAGGAGAAATGCTCCCAGATAACAACGAGTTACCCGGTACAATATATCAGGCAAAGAAGTTGATATGTCCAATGGGGTTGAAGATCGAAAGAATACATGCATGTTCGAATGACTATGTATTGTATCGTAACGAGTACGAGGCCATGCATGTCTGTCCTAAATGCGGTGTTTCACGATATAAACGTCGTAAGGACCAGGACACTGATGATTGTAACGAGGACACAAATGGCCGACCTCCGGCTAAGGTGTTGTGGTATTTGCCGATAATACCGAGATTCAAACGGTTGTTTGCGAATTCCAAAGATGCAAAATTATTGCGCTGGCACGAAGAAGAGCGCAAAAATGGCGGTAAACTAAGGCACCCGGCTGATTCTCCTCAATGGAGAAACATTGACAGACATTTCAAAGAATTTGATTCTGAAATGAGGAACCTTAGGATTGTGGTGAGCTCAGATGGAATGAGTCCGTTTGGAAGTATGAGCAGTCGGCACAGTACTTGGCCAGTTCTTTTATGCATCTACAATCTTCCTCCTTGGTTGTGCATGAAACGCAGATATATAATGATGTCATTACTAATCCAAGGACCCAGACAACCCGGAAATGACATAGATGTATATCTCGCACCATTAATCGAGGACCTCCAAAAATTGTGGCGTGATGGCGTCCCGGTGTGGAATGCATATATGAAAGAGGAGTAGAACTAGGGTGCTCCTAAGCTCACCAAGCCCTTCGTGAGCGCGACTCTAAAACCTATCAAATTGACTTCAAACGACATTTTCAAACTGTTAGATGTTCAATCTATATTAAAATGTGCTTGGAGACCAAATTTTACATTTTTTGGAATTTTTTTACTATTTATTAAGATGGTTTGAAAATCGCTGTTTTCCAATGGTGCAGAATTTTAATAAAAATAACGATTTTCAAACCATCTTAATAAATAGTAAAAAAATTCCAAAAAATGTAAAATTTGGTCTCCAAGCACATTTTAATATAGATTGAACATCTAACGGTTTGAAAATGTCGTTTGAAGTCAATTTGATAGGTTTTAGAGTCGCGCTCACGGAAGGGCTTGGTGAGCTTAGGAGCACCCTAGTTCTACTCTATGAAAGAGACCTTTAACTTGCGGGCCATGGTGTTTTGCACCGTAAATGATTTCCCCGCGTACGGGAATTTGTCGGGTTACACTTGTAAAGGAGCAAAAGCGTGCCCGATCTGTGAAGATGACACGCAGGTGCTGAGGTTGAAAAATTATCAAAAGAATGTATTCATGGGGCATCGTAGGTTTCTTCCTATTAATCACCCATATCGTAAGAAGAAGATGGCATTCAACGGGAAAATTGAGCTTGGAGTGGCTCGTCATCCATTAGACGGGGAGAGTGTCTTCGAACGGGTAAAAAACATTGATGTTGTTTTTGGAAAATGCGCCAAAGCACTACCGAAGAATATTTGGAAAAAGAGGTCCATATTTTGGGAGCTACCGTACTGGAAATATTTAGAAGTGAGGCATTGCCTAGATGTCATGCATGTTGAAAAAAATATCTGCGACAGTTTAATTGGTTTATTATTGAACATTCCGGGGAAGACTAAAGATGGTATTAAAGTGAGAAAAGACATGGTAGAGATGGGAATACGACACGAGCTCGCACCGCAGGAGAAAGGGAAGCGCACATACCTACCCCCCCCCCGCACTGTGCACAATGTCAAAGAAAGAGAAAACAAGTTTCTGTGAATACCTCAATGGTATAAAAGTCTCATCAGGATATTCTTCGAATATTAAGAAGTTGGTGTCGATGAAGGACTTGAAACTGGTCGGTCTGAAATCTCACGACTGTCATGTTTTATTGACACATATAATTCCCGTTGTAATTCGGGGAATTTTACCAAAGCACGTTCGTCAAACCATTACGAAGCTTTGTTCTTTCTTCAATGCAATAAATTCCAAAGTGATAGACCCTCTAAAATTGGACTCTTTGCAAAAGGAGGCCGTCATTACTCTTTGCCAACTTGAGATGTATTTTCCGCCATCTTTTTTCGATGTTATGGTTCACCTTGTTGTTCATCTTGTGAGAGAAATTAAGATTTGTGGTCCCGTGTTCCTTCGGTATATGTATCCATTCGAGAGATACATGGGCATCTTGAAAAAATACGTAAGGAACCGACATCGACCCGAAGGCAGCATTATAGAAGGATATTCTACGGAGGAGGTGATTGATTTTTGCACCAACTACTTGACCGGTGTGGATCCTATTGGCGTTCCAAAATCTCGATACGAGGGAAGGCTCCAAGGAGTCGGGACAATTGGGTTGAGAGCCGTAGTTGCTGATCTAAATGAACTATAAAAGGCACATTTTATTGTACTACAACACATGACAAATGTTGCTCCCTATATAGATGAGCACATGACAATCCTTCAACAACAAAACTACACGAGAAGTCAGAAGTGGCTTACTAACGAGCATAATCGTTCTTTTATAGGATGGCTGAAAGAAAGAGTGCAGTCACACCCCGTACCTGAAATTGTTAAACTGCTTGGCGAAGGACCCCAAATTGTTGTTAGAACATTCCAAGGATACGAGATTAACGGATATACATTTTACACTAAATCCCAGAGTGATAAGAGCACGATGCAAAACAGTGGGGTGACGTTGGTGGCGACCTCTCAAGAATTCAGTAGATCCGGAGATGGCCGGGCTGTAATAGTATCAAAGTCATATTATGGCGTTATTGAAGAAATTTGGGAGCTCATTTACAGTCCTCACCTGAGCATTCCCGTGTTTCGGTGTCAATGGGTCGAAGACCGAGGTGTTAAAGTTGATAACGACGGGTTCACACTCGTTGATTTTAACAGGGTTGGGCACATTGATGATCCGTTTATACTCGCCAAGCAAGCCACCCAAGTCTTTTATGCCACTGACCCGAGTGATGATAGGTTGAGCGTCGTCCTATCCGGAAAAAGAAGGATTGTCGGGGTAGAAAATGTCGTCGATGAAGAAGAGTACGACCAGTTCGACGAAGTACCTCCATTTTGTACCCATGTGCAAACTGAGGTAGCAACACTTGAAGGGGTAGACGAAGCTGACTACATGCGGTCCGACCACAATGAAGGATTATGGGCCGAGGGTACTGTTCAAATAGTGGAAAAAAAGAGAAAAAAGGAAAAAAAAAAGGTTTATGTATAATATTTATTTTGTTTAAAACCGTGTAGCTTTTAATATTACATTTAAAGCTTATAATATATCAAATAAAAAAGGAAAAAAAGAGAGGAAAAAAAAAGAGAAAAAAGTGAAAAAAAGGTTTATGTATAATATTTATTTTGTTTAAAACCGTGTAGCTTTTAATATTACATTTAAAGCTTATAATATATCAAATAAAAAAGGACAAAAAGAGAGAAAAAAAAAGAGAAAAATGAAAAAAAAGGTTTATGTATAATATTTATTTTGTTTAAAACCGTGTAGCTTTTAATATTACATTTAAAGCTTATAATATATCAAATAAAAAAGGAAAAAAAGAGAGAAAAAAAGAGAAAAATGAAAAAAGGGTTTATATATAATATTTATTTTGTTTAAAACCGTGTAGCTTTTAATATTACATTTAAATATTTAAGTATTAAAAATTTAAATAAAAAATTCTTGTAAGAAAAATATCAAATATTAGGTTCCTCTAGTTCAAAATTTTTTTTGAGGTAATAGTATTAGTTTTCAAATATTAGTCTAAATATTTGTATTAGTTTTCAAAATATTAGTTAAAACATTTAATAATAAAAATAACTTTTAAAATATCAGTAATTAGATTTTAATATTTAGTAATCGGTATAAGTTTTTAAATATTAGAAATATACAATTTTAGTTAATTTATTACCTCTCCAGAAATATAAAAAGCCAATTTAATTTTTTTGAACTGTCGTACACGGACTATTAGCTAATAATACGTGTCTAAACAGTATTTGCACACGGATTGTTATGTACAACCGTGTAGAAATTGAAGAGAGCTACACGGACATTTAGTTAAAAGTCCGTGTAGAAAAAGATTTGCACACGGACTTTTAACAAAATGTCCGTGTAGAAAGATATTTGTACACGGTCTTTTAAGTTAAAAGTCTGTGTATAATGAGGAAAACACTATTATTTCAAAAGCCTTCTCTGCCAAATTTTTCATAAGTCCGAAAACCCTCAGAGAACCGGTTCAGTTCCAAAAACCTCCCAAAGCCTCCGAGCTCTTCACCGCCTCGCCCGCCTCGCCCGCCTCACCGACTGTTCAAATTAGGGTCTCTCTCTCTGGTTAGCGTCTCTCTCTCTCTCGTTATTTTGCAATAGGGGTTTTCTGTTGCTTGGGAGAAACTTAAAAAACAAAACAAACAAATTAAATAGGGGTTTTCTGCCTAAGCCCGAATGCACTAGTATTATATATTTTGAGAAGAGTAAAGTTTAAGAGTTTATGATATAGGGTTTAGGGTTTAGATTTGTCAATTTGAGCTTTAGATTTTGTCATTGATAAATGTTGCCAAAAATTGATTAATCTAGGTTATATGATATAGGATTTAGGGTATTTTAGCAAGAGGTGATTTTAGCAAGAGGTTTAGATTTGTCAATTTTATTTTATGTTCATTTTAGCAAGAGGTGATTTTAGCAAGAGGTCATTTTAGCATATTTGTTCATTAAAAACTTTGTTCATCTTGTGTTATATATATTTGGCAATTAAAAAACTTTGCATTAGAATAGATTAAAAAACTTTGCAATTAAATGTGTTATATATATTTGGCAATTAAAAAATGTGTTATATATTCTTAGAAAAATGTGTTATATATTCTTAGAATATATATTTGGCTCCTTTGTTCATCTTGTGTTATATATATTTGGCAATTAAAAAACTTTGCATTTAAACCTTTGCATTAGAATAGTTGTGGTCAAAACTTTGCATTTAAACCTCATGGATTTAGAGGTAATTTTATGATATGTAACAATATTTCATTTCATTCAGAACCATGTCGGTTGAGGATGAGTACGTCGATATGATGGCAGAAGAGGAGCAGCAAGCTACTGCCTCAACAGAAAGAAAGAAAAGAGGTCCGACAATGTGCACGGGCACATCCGAGCAGAAGCAATTGGAAATCTGGTTCACGGAAGACGGGCGTGCACAGGGTGCAAAACGGATGACGTACTCAAATTGGTGTACGAGTTTGGTGAAGCAAAAGGCGAGTGTCCTTGTAGAAGATGGGATCATTTTGAGGAAAAGGTGAAGGACGAGTGGTGGAACATGGTGAAGGTAAAGTGCCTAACAACTCTTTGCTTTATTTTCACTTATGTATCTATACTTGAATACACTAAATTTGGTGTCAATCAGGCTCAGTGGAACATCCCGAATGATGTTCCAAAGGATAAGACTTTGAAGATTATGAATGCGGGTTGGAAGCAATTCAAGAGCACGTTGAAGACCAATTTCATGGAGAAAGGGAGAAATCCGGTAGGCTACTACAAATGGCTAAAACAAGATGACTGGGAGGCGTTTCAAGCTTTGAAGTCCACCAAAGAGTTCCAGGTATCTAACTCGTGCCAAATTTATGCTTATTCTTTCTCGATATGTACTTATCTTTCTAAAACTAACTGATCGTTGTCTTGTTTCTGTGAAGGCAAAAAGTGATAAAGGCAGGAGGACCGTTGCCTTTAACAAGTATCCACACCATCTAGGGTCAGCTGGTTACGAGGGTAAGTCGGCAGAATAGAGGAAAATACTGGAGCAAAACAAGGATTCTGACTCACCCGTGGTTAGGATCCAAAATCCTAGGGGCCAAGATTGGTTCCTGGGTAGATCCGAGGTAACCGCTGACGGGAGGATAGTACTCCCAAAGGATTTGCAACCCGTGGCTCAAAGAATGGTAAGAGTCCTTTATACTTACTTTGTGACATTCACCCGAAAATTATAACTCCGAAAGTACATCAATTGATCTTTTGCTATAACTAATTCTTCTACTTGAACAGTTGGAAGTGGAGGAGGAGGTCAACTCCGGTGCCCGGAGTGTCGAAAGACAATATGATTCCTTGTCCGCAGTGCTCGAGAATCCAGAACACACGGGTCGAGTAAGGGGTGTAGGGGGCTATAGGGGCTGGAAGGAGGTGTTCCGAGTGGAGGGACAAAAACCTCGAAGAAAATCTCGTACCAAGGTAAACAAGGACGAGATAGTTGCGCAGGTACGCGCGGAGGTGAGCAAGGAGTACGACGCAAGGTTTGCTGAGATGAAATCAAGGTTGTTGAGTCAAATTAGATCAGCAACTACTCAGCCCTCCGAGCAACCACCTCCCATTTCGCCAGAAATTCGGCGAAGTAGTCAAGCATCCGGCACGTGGGCCTTAGACGATTTGGATAATCTCAAGGTAATCAATACTTGTTCATAATCTAAAGGTAATTAAAACCTGTTTGCAACCTTGTTAGACAATATCGCATCATTAAAATAAACAACTTTCCTATAAATTTGCAGGACCCCAAAGCATGCGACCTCGTCCTGTGGCAGGGTAGTGTTCCTCTGATCGTTGCTAAGGGCATTGTACATCCAGGAGCCAAAAGTGTACACTTTGGTCAGCTAAGGCCCGACCATGCATGCGTGCAGGTTGAGTTAGTCGTGGATGGATGGCAGCGCGTACCCCTTCCTGTCCCTACCGACGACATGCTTGTGCTTGATGAGGAACGGATGTCATTTGTCCAATGGCCCAAGAGTCAGATTATTTTGGATCAGGTAATCCATAAAAAAATCCATTTATTTTGTTACATTCAAATCATTCTTTTTGAAATACTAGAATAATCCATTTATAATTTGATACAGACACGAGGAGATGATGTCACCGGTACGGCGATGTCACCGGTACGTCAGGAGGTGGCTTGCGACGTCGGGGCTGACGCGCCACAATCACCGCCCCGTCCTATGGTCACCGAAGAAGAATACAGCCATTTGCCCAATGATTTGCGCGTTCTCCACGACTACTTGATGACGGCGCCCGAAGGCATGGAGGATATCATCATCCCTGTCCCACCTGGGATGTTTCTACACGAAGGCAGGGATCTCCTGCTGTCATTCAAAGACTTCAAGGACCTCTTCCACCACTCGTCATCCGACAAATGGCTCGATGTGTCGCACATCACCATTTTCCTCATGTTAGTGATCAAAAATTATTTTCTTTATTGTATAGAACTCAAATATATATTCTAATTACAATATGATGAGTTTTCAGGAAGCTAGTCCAAAACTGTGATGAGATGGTTGAAAAGAAGAACTTGTGCATATTTCTGGACCCCGAGAAAGTGAGTTCTACGGCAGTGACATATTATTCGGATATGGCTATCGAGTACATGTGTTCTGCGATGCATCGTGCTAAGGCGGAGGAGAAGAAATTCATTCTCATGCCATACCACGAGGGGTTAGTTCTAATCTTAACTTATGTGTTGTTTATATTTTAATTAAAGAATTTATAAAGGAAATAAAAGTTAAACATAAAAAAATGAAATCACACCATCAATCATAGCAAACACTTGTGTCACTTTTATATGCTAAAGTACTATAATTCTTCTCCTCGATCCCACAGCAAACATTGGTGTTCGATTCTCATTGTGCCGTACCTAAATGTGGGCATAATTGTTGATTCTTGTAAGCCCAAAGGAAGGATCGCGCTTGACAAGTGCAAAGTTATCTTCCCTTTTGTGAATAAGTAAGCAATAATAATTCTATAGGTTTGAATTTCTTTCAATCATATCAAATTATAAAATTGCTAATTACATTCACTCAATTTTGTAAGGGCTTTTGCAAAATATATTAAAGAGGGAGGATCAGATAGCACGGGCACGCGCAAGAAAAGCAAGTTGAATTGGAAGTGGATGTTGGTGAGCACACTTTATGAGTTAGAAATTTCATATCTTGTTAAAAAAATTATTGTCATTCTAACAAATGCCGCTAAATGTAAATTTCAGAGCCCGCAACAGGAGGAGGGTTGGGAATGCGCTTATTACACGATGATATTCATGTTTGACTTTGTCGAAAGAATACAATTCCTATTCCCAAAAGCGGTATGTACTTCATATTAATTTCCTATATAATAAGCAATTGATATCTACCTTTTCTGAAATACTAACTATTATCAAATTATAATTTTGTAGAATGTGACAAAGCAACTGCATTACACCAAGGAACAGATCGACGATGTGCGGTGCATGTGGGCAAGGTGGTTTACCATGGAATTTTGTAATCCTCGATATAGATTTGCATAGATTTGTAATAAAAATATGTTTCGAATGAATTTATTGCTATATGAATTTTGTATAAATTTAGTATATGAATTTCTTGCTAATTAATCTGTTTCGAATGAATTTATTGCTATATGGAATTTTGTATAATTTCTGTCGCAAAAAATTAGCTAGCAAACTGGAGGCTAGCCCAGAAACAAAATATACAAAAAAAAAATTAGCTATTATACACGGATATTTCACAATCGTCCGTGTACGATAGAAAAAACAAAAAAAAATTAGCTATTGCACACGGATATTTAACAAATGTCCGTGTATAATAGCTAAGAGAGCTACACGGACATTTAATACAAATCCGTGTGCAATAGTAATCATACACGGATATTTTAGAAAAATTCGTGTATGATAGCCATGCTGGAGGCGAAATACAAAAAAATGTTAGCTTATTTGTACACGAATATTTACCAAACGTCCGTGTATAATAGCTAAGATAGCTACACGGACTTTTAATACAAAGCCGTGTAGAAAGAGTGATCGTACACGGTTAATTAGGGAATATCCGTGTAGCTCGGTAACTTGGAGAGCGAGACCGGTAGGTCTTTGTACACGGTTAATTAGGGGATATCCGTGTAGAAATCATTATAATCACACACGGTTAAATATCCGTGTGTAGTTTCTGACCTATTCATACACCCTGGCTTTAAACACAGCAGGGAATCCGTATAGCTCTTCCATTAATGTCCGTGTGCAATCTCTTTTTCTGTAGTAGTGTGTATCGTCAGATCTTGAATTTGGCATTTGGTATCAGAGCCCTTCCGATCACAACTGGGAAAGCATCGCAATACTCGGACGCGACGAGCTACCATGGCAAATCGCATGAAACACACTGGTCCGGTGGATGGAGAGGTTGACCTCAATATCTCTCTGATCCATGAGAAGTTCTCCCGATCTGAGATATCGCAACAGGAGGAAATGGGAAGGTATTAGCACTGCACAAAACCGGGGTGAGCGACCTAGATTCACATCTGGTCCTAGGCGGTCTGTTGTGGAGGAAATGGGAGGCGAGTCAGGAGGAGAGAAGGAGGTGAAGTTTGGTGAATACCAGCAACCACCACCTAGAACTCAACTACCCCGGGTCGATTTTCCAGTTTTTAGCGGAGCAGATCTAGTCGATTGGGTTGAAGAGAGTGAGTTCTATGTCGATTGCTATCAAGTGGCTGAAAATTTCAAATCAAGGATGGCTTCTATGCATTTTACTGGGGAAGCTAGAGAGTGGTACTGTTGTTTCGAGATCAATAATCAACATCCTCCTTGGATAATTCTGAAAGAGGAGGTACTATCCTATTTTGTGAATGAAGTGGGGAAGCCTATGGAGGAGTTTAAAAGGGTTCACCAAACTAGTAAGGTGGGTGATTATGTTGCTATTTTAATGAGAGCAAAAGCAAGATTGATGCATAGAACTCAAATCGATCATGAAGAGTTTTATGTGGGTAGTTTCATTAGAGGATTAAAAGAAGATATTAGAAATAATATTGAGTAGAACTAGGGTGCTCCTAAGCTCACCAAGCCCTTCCGTGAGCGCGACTCTAAAACCTATCGAATTGACTTCAAACAACATTTTCAAACCGTTAGATCTTCAATCTATATTAAAATGTGCTTGGAGACCAAATTTTACATTTTTTGAAATTTTTTTACTATTTATTAAGATGGTTTGAAAATCGCTGTTTTTATTAAAATTCTGCACCATTGAAAAACAGCGATTTTCAAACCATCTTAATAAATAGTAAAAAAATTCCAAAAAATGTAAAATTTGGTCTCCAAGCACATTTTAATATAGATTGAAGATCTAACGGTTTGGAAATGTCGTTTGAAGTCAATTCGATAGGTTTTAGAGTCGCGCTCACGAAGGGCTTGGTGAGCTTAGGAGCACCCTAGTTCTACTCAATAATATTTATTTGTTTGAAACACCAACTCTCAAGATAACAATCAGCTATGCCAGAAAAATCAAAATTACCCTTGAAAGTAGTAGTAAGAAGTGGAGTTCAGCAAGACCACCAGTATACCAAAAGGCCATAAAGGGTAATGAGCAGTACCAATACAAAAGAGGGGAAGGTAATCAGGTCATTACAAAAACATTGGTACCAAATCAGAACCATTTATCAATAGAGGAAAAGAAAGCTAAGGGATTATACTTTAAATGTAATGAGAAAAACCATTATGGACATAAGTGCAATGGCAAGATGTTACACTCCCTAGAGGCTGAATTTGAACAAGAGGTGGAAGAAGTTGGGGATGAAGGAGATATGGAACACAGAGAGGACAGTGAAAGGGAGGAAGGGGTAGAACAGGCTATCATTAGTGTGTGTATCAATGACAGCTCAACCCATATCAATACTCCAAAGTTCAAAGGGCAAATTGGTCATATTCCAATATGTATTTTGGTGGACAGTGGCAGCACCCATTCTTTTATTAACCCATCAATTGTGCAAGCATTAAACCTGAAGGGCAAACAGACTAGTCCCTTATCAATTATAGTGGCTAATGGGGCGAAATGCATTCACACATGATGTGCTCTGGATTGATCTTTAATTTGCAAAATGTTGAATTTGAAGCTGAATTGAGAGTGTTAGACACACCAGGTTATGATATTATATTAAGTGTAGATTGGTTGCGAAAATTTGGAGATATGGTTTTCAATTATGACACAGGAAGTGTGAGGATGACTTATAAGGGTAAACCTGTCCATTTGAAAATGGAAAGCATGAAAGCTGAAATTAGAGTGACTGAAGGAGAGGTTAATGTGCAGAAAGAGGTGAAGAAGGGGCACCAAGTCATTGTAGCACAATTATTTAGGATGGAAGAAGAAGTAGTGGGGAAGACAAAAAATTTAAATCCAGAAATTCAGGTGTTACTGCAAGAGTACCAGTTACTATTTCAAGAGCCAAAAACCTTACCACCTCCCAGAAATATTGACCACAAATTACCCTTGAAGGAGGAAGCTAAACCAGTAAATCTAAGGCCTTATAAATTTTTCTACTTTCAGAGATTAGAGCTAGAAAAAATAGTAACTGAGTTACTTAACCATGGCCTTATCCAACCATCTGACAGCCCCTATTCCTCACCTGTGTTGTTAGTCAAGAAGAAAAATGGGTCTTGGAGAATGTGTGTTGACTATAGGAAGTTGAATGAAAACACCATTAAAAACAATTTTTCTATTCCAATCATTGATGACCTTTTAGATGAACTCAAACATGCTGTCTATTTCTCCAAACTAGACCTTAGATCCGGTTACCACCAAATTAGAATGAATGAATCTGATAAACACAAAACAGCCTTCCAAACCCATGATGGACTCTTTGAGTTTAATGTTATGCCATTTGGGCTAACTAATGCACCTGCCACCTTTCAATCTCTAATGAATTCCATTTTTAAACCTCATCTCAGAAAGTTCATTTTGGTATACAGCCATGACTTCAATTCTCACCTCAAACACTTGAAAGAAATCCTTCAAATCCTCAAAAGACAACAACTTATTTGTGAAAATGAATAAGTATGATTTTGGAGTAACTCAGATTGAGTACTTGGGTCATGTGATTTCAAAAGGGGGGTAGCTACCGATCCTAAAAAAATTGAAGCTATGGTTCAATGGCCTGAACCTAGCACCATAAAATAATTAAGGGGATTTTTGGGTTTGACTGGTTACTACAGAAAATTTGTAAAGGGTTATGGCATTATTTCTAAACCTTTAACAGACCTTTTGAAGAAAAATGCTTTTAGGTGGAGTTCAGAATCTCAACAAGCTTTTCAACAATTGAAGGAAGCTATGGTGCATGCTCCAGTACTTGCCCTTCCTGATTTTTCTCAACCTTTCACATTGGAGACTGATGCTTGCAAAGATGGTATTGGAGCTGTTTTGCAACAAGGTAGGAGGCCAATCGCATTCCTCAGTCAGAAGCTTAGCCCAAGAAAGCATGACTTGTCCACTTATGAAAAAGAATTTTTGGCTTTGGTGGTGGCAGTAACCAAGTGGAGGCACTACTTGATTGGAGGTAGATTCATTATCAAAACTAATCACATTAGCCTCAAATACCTCATTGAACAAAAGATTCATACTTCCACTCAACACAAAAGGTTAAGTAAACTATTGGGCTTAGATTTTGTAATTGAATACAAGAAAGGGTGTGATAATGTAGTAGCTGATGCACTCTCCACAAGAGAGGAGGGTAATTTGGAAAGTGAAGAAGAAAAAGATGAAGCTAGATTGTCGGCTGTGAGTGAGATTAAACCAAAGTGGATGGAGGATATTCAAAATAGTTACGAAGGGGACAAGTGGATTAAGAAAATGAAACAACAATTAAAATTGGAAAATAGTAAAGGAGAGAAGAAGGACAACAAGGTTACTGAACATTTGGAAGTGTTGAGGTTTAAAGGAAGGTTTTGTGTGGGGAATGGTGGAGAGTGGAGATAAGAAATTCTGAAGGCTTGGCATGACTCTACAGTAGGTGGGCATTCGGGGGTCATAGCCACATACCACAGGATTAAGAAGTGTTTTTATTGGCCTGGGCTTAAAGAGGATGTGTATCAGTACATTCAGAGATGTCACACTTGCCAACTCAATAAGCATGAACTAGTTCAGAGTCCTGGCCTATTGCAGCCCCTTCCTGTTCCTGAAGAATCTTGGTCAAGTGTAGGTATGTATTTTATAACTGGATTGCCAAAATCCAAGGGCAAAGAGGTAATTATGGTGGTGGTGGATAGGTTAACTAAGTATGCCCATTTTATTGGACTCTCTCACCCTTACAAAGCCATAGATGTAGCTCAAGCATTTTTGGATTTCGTGTCCAAATTGCATGGATTACCAAATTCTTTAGTTACTAACAGGGATCCAATTTTCACTTCAAAATTATGGCAAGAACTGATGAATTTGATGGGGGTTAAGCTCAACATGAGTACCTCTTACCACCCACAAACAGACGGGCAAACTGAACGTGTTAATCAGTGTTTAGAAGGGTATTTAAGGTGTATGGCATATGATAAACAGAAGAATTGGGCATTCTACCTACCCTTGGCTGAATGGTGGTACAATACTTCATACCACAGTTCTACCAAAACCACTCCTTTTGAAGCACTATATGGATATTCGCCCCCACAGTTCTACCTAAGTAGTGCCCCAAAGAGTTCAGTTGAGTCGGTTAATTTAATGTTAAAAGATCGATAGCAAGCCTTAACTGAGTTGAAGGAGTATGCCGATAAGAAGCAGTATGCCGATAAGAAAAGGAGTGAAAGGAAATTCAAAGAAGGTGATTAGGTCTACTTAAAGTTACAACCCTATAGGCAAAGTACAGTTTCAGGAAAGGGAAACCAGAAGTTAAACTCTAAGTTTCATGGACCTTTTGAGGTAATTCAGAAGATAGGAGAAGCAACTTATCACTTGGCATTGCCAGAAGGGTCATCAATTCACCCGGTTTTCCATGTCTCACAACTCAAGGGACGCATTGGAACTGGGCAGTCGGCATCTCCGATTATACCTTTAATTGGAGTTGCAAACGAACCTCCTAAGATACCTCAAGTTATTATGGCAAGAAAAATGGTAAAGCGCAAAAATGCAGCAGAGACCCAAGTGTTAATCCAATGGAAGGGAGAAGAGATCGAGATGCTACATGGGAGGATTACTATTTTATAGCCAGAAAGTATCCAGATTTTATTCTCGAGGACGAGAAAGCTAGGAGATTGTCACATTCAGAGGTGTTATTGGTGAAGAATAGCACCGAATTGGGGACAAATCAAAGTTCTGCTAGGCTGGAGAAGGAGGAAGAGAATCGGGGCAGCCCGCATTGTGAAAATGAATCGCTGCAGGTGGGGTCAAACATAGGGGCAGTGATCGGGTCTTTAAATGAGAAATCTCATGGTCTAGTGGGGGCATTTCTGTCAGAAATGGAGAGGTCCAAAGCAACAGTACTGGAGAAGACTTGTTACTAGACAGTTAGAGAATTTGTTATTTCCCTACCATCGCCAGAGCTGACTGGGCAGCTCTCGATTCATTCGCGTGATCCGTTTTACCTTTTATACAATTACTTTGCTTATTTCGTTCGCCTATATATAGTTGTAAACAGATGAATTATGTCAAATTTGAATGAAAGATACTATTTCTTCTCTTCTTCTCTTTTCACCATTAGTATACCTTTGCACTGAAATTGTTCAAATAGCTTTCTCTCGGAAGCTCAATTGCGATTTCAATTGTATCGTCAGATCTTGGATTTGACAGTCTTTCTATAAAACCAAATAATTGGGAATTGTATGTGGTACAAGAATCTTTTTCCTTAAATAAAATTTGGAGGGAAGGGAAGTGCATGGTAGTGCTGTGTTTTTTAGTTTTATTTCATTAAAATTAACACAAGTAATAATTTGTCAGGTGAAATTCGAGGAGAGCGTTTCAAAAATTAGCCTGAGCTTATTTCTTTCGGAGTGGAATATAACATCCATGAAATTCCATTAGAAACTGGGTTGGCTAAGAAGCTCAAAAATTTGTTTATGTACAACAACTACATAGTGGGGTCAATCCTGTCAGAAGTTGGAAATTTAGTTCTATTAACCGATCTGAACTTATCAATGAACTCACATTGTGGTCCAATACCACCTTCCTTTGGTAATCTCAAAAATCTCTCTTGGTTAAATCTAGTCAACAACAACCTTTCAGGCAAGATTCCAACTGAAATCGGTAATATTACTGCATTAGAAGTACTTGATTAAGATACTAATTAACTTTTAGGGCACTTTCCTCCTAAGTTGGGAAACCTTAGCTTGTTAATTATTTTGAGTTTTTAGTGATAATATCTTATTAGGTCAAATTCCTTCTGATCTAGGTAGCCTTACCAAGCTTCAGTACGTCCCTAGATCTATCAAGAAATAATCTTTCTGAAAATATACCTCCCGAGCTTGAAAATCTACAATCTTTACAGTTATTTGATTTGAGCCAAAATAATATATCAGTAAATATTCCAATAGAGCTTGGCAATTTGTTAATGTTGTAATATTTGTTCATTAATGATAGTTTCTTGAATGGACTCTTTAATAGCTCTTGATCTGTCAAGAAATCAATTATCTGGTGAACTCCCACAATGTTGGTGGGAAATAAAGAACCTCCAAATAATGGTTTTGGTAAGCAATAATTTCTCTGGTGAGATTTCAATTTTCAGAGGACATATGCCAACCCTTCAATTTATTCACTTGGAAGACAATTCTTTGGTTTGATAGTTTCCTTCTACACTGAAATATTGTTGTGATTTGGTTGTCCTAGATCTCGTAAATAACCATTTATATGGTGAAATCCTATAATAGTTAGGATATAACCATGGTTCTGAAACTCGGAATCAGAATCGGAATTAGAATCGGGTTCTTGACCGTGGAATCAGAATCTAGTGAATCAGCCAAAATCGGCCGAGTTGACTCGGTAACTCGGATTTTTTTGGCAGAAGCTTGTTTTGTATCCAAAAAATAGAAAAAAATTGGTAAAAAAATAGAAAAAAATTGGTAAAAAAATAATTTGTAGAAAAACTATGTTAAGACAAAATATTACACTCAAATAATCCACTAATTATATAATATAATACAAGCATTACAAATAGAATACACTTTTATTGCCAGAAGCTATGCCGAGCTGGCTGGATCATCTCATCATCCTCTCTGTATTAAAATATGAATGGGGATATTGTTGTACAGAGCCAAAAAATAAAGACATTAGTGTAGTGTCAAATGAAGAATTATTAACATCCTCATATCCAACATATTATTGTATGTGCTAGAAAATTCTTGATTACTACTTGAATTGTAGTTTGGTTGTACTCCATATGTAGATGAGCCTGAATTATATCCCCCATTGAACTCTGAGGTCCCATACATGCCATCATAAGAATTATTATTTCGACGGCTTGCCGTTAGTTCAATGACATCTCTATACCGTCTTCCTGTTTGTTCACTATCTGAGGTAGGGCCCCGTGGTTCCCTTTGCTGGTGGATTGGTTCAGAATCTGTGTTTTGAGTTTCTAGATACGTACTAGGGACGCCATCTCCTGGAGCACTACCACCACTACCATTGTTTGAATTGTTATTACTGCCCTCATCATCAGAGACATCATCTAGCCACTCGTTGTCCCTATCATCAAGGATAGCGTCTTCTTCCTCTTTGATATTAAAATATGATTAGAATTAATTAACTATTTGTTTCACAAATTTTAATGTAATAAAAAGAAATTTCATCACCTGATCCAAGTTTGAAGCGGGTCATTGTTCGCACAAAAGTGAGAAAACAAAGTTTCAATACAGACGAATCTGTACCTTTTAAACCTTATTCAACTCTCGACTAGATTACAAGTGCACAATCCCGTTGTGTAGTCTAATCAGGTATCGATCCACAGGGACGACTCAAATTCTGAATTTCTACTCTACTTAGTTAGGTACTAGAAGTTCGAAGGTTGTGTGTTTGTCTATTTCTAGGTTTTGTAACAAATGTAATGAACAAATGTAATGAACAAATGTAATGACAGAAAGTAAAATCAATTAAATGTTTTGTTTTGGACTATTGTATAAAAGGCGTTTCAAGGGTTTCAGATTTCATCTTCAACTTTGCTGCTCTGGACCTGCCACGCGACTCGCATACTCTCGTATGCGACTCTTGTGACGCGACCCGCATGCTCTCGCATGCGACCCGCGTGGCCCTCAAGCTACTCTGAACCTGTCACGCGACTCGCGTACTCTCGTACGCGACCCTTGTGATGCGACCTGCGTGCTCTCACACGCGACTCGCATGGCCCCTTGAGCTGAGTCTACACATGTCTGTTTCTGGTTGTTTAAATCGTGTAAGGCTCGATTGACCGTACCTAATGTCACTAAACCTCAACTCTCGTGTTGGCTTAACAGACCTGGTTTGGAAATGCAATTTCACCTTCCTAGGTTTGATCAAACCTAAGTTCTCAGTTCTGTTTACTAAAGGTATCCACAAGTGGAAATTTCACCTCTCGGCTACTATTGACCTCACCTTTCGGGTCTCAGACCTACCTCAAATACTTAACCTAACTTGCAAGAAACATCAAGGCCAAATTACAAGAAGAAATACCAAAGACATTCAACAGTAGACAATCAAGAATCAATCAAGCAATTTAGATCAAGCAATCACAAATAATACAAGAATCAAAGAAACACGAATAACATTCAGATTCAATCAATGTGCATAATCAAACAAAGTTTAAGACTACATCCAAACCCCTGAAACTACAAAACTACTCAGACATGATCAAAACAAAATAAAAGAGAGAAAGAGAGTGCAAATCATGAGAGGTGAAGGATTGAAGAGGATCGAAGCTTCTGATCCAATCTTCTTCTCCAAGTCGAATCCTTCTTGGCTCCTCAGATCGGCTCCAGATCGCCTCTCCAGATCGCGCGCCAAGCTCCCTCTTCAAAATCCCGATCAGATCTATTTTTTTATGAAATTTCTGGATCGATCAGATCCCCTTTCGGGAAAATGTCTCGGGGGTCCCTTTCTTCATTTGCGCCAGGCCTTTATATAGGCATCTTAACGGGCTTCAATCGGGTCCTGGCGCAATTAATTCGACGCGCCCGCATGAGGTGGCACGCGACCCGCGTCAGGTGGAAGTGAGCAGTGAGGCTTGGCTCAGATTGTAGATCTTCTCGCAAGCTTTTCGAAAAGTGGTCATACGCTCAAAACGGAGTTACGAGTCAAAAGTTATGACTGTTTTAAGTTCGGGTGCTGAAATTTCAGCATCTGACGCTACCCGCGTGGGATCTGACGCCACCCGAGTGTAGGGTTCCAGAACTCACAATTTTCCCTGATTTCGCTTATTTTCTACAAAGTAAGAATGAAAACGCAGCAGTACCACATTCTATAGATATTCAATGTATATTCAATGTAAAAGACACGATTTGGTGGTTTGAAACACAGATTATGGTACAGAAATTGGTCGGATTTATAGGTCTAATAATGAGACATCAAATTCCCCCAAGCTTAAATCTTGCTTGTCCTCAAGCAAAGATCATACTTAGGTACCGGGTTGGACTCTACTCTTATCTAAATGCAGACTAAGTTCCTAAAAGTGAAAATCTACATGAATTGCTTTAATCAAAAATTTCGAGAATCCTTTTGGTATAATTAAGACTTTCCTTGATCAATTTTGATTCACCACACAAATTGACTAATCAAACTTCAAATTCCGAAATGTTTTTAAGACTTGCAAAGTTAATTACCCGAATTGATCAATTTCTCATTCTTTTGCTGAAACTATGCCCTCGTTTGTGGTGATTTTTCCTTTTTGCCCCCCCAAGCTTGGAACAAGCTTAGGTTAGAAAGTTGTGGACTTCATGTGTTGGTGTATGCAAAAGTTCTTGAAAGTTTTCGAGCTCAAAGGCATCCCGCCGGATTGTGCCAGTACTCTTTTTTTTCTAAATTTGGGAGACGAGCTCAAAGGCGCCCCATAGGACTTATTGCCAGTACTCTTATTTTCTCCATCTTTTCATTTGTTTCATCATTTTTTATTTGCATATACCATGAATACACACATCCGATGGTATTCTTTCATACCAATGGATATCCTAATCTTTCTATTTGTTTAAAATCCCAATTCTCTAATTTAAAAGGCACAGTTCAGTTTCAAAAGGCTTTTTTCAATACAATTCAAGCTTTCATCTTTTCAATTTCTCAAAACATCTCTTCCTAATCAGTTTTTTTTATCAATTGTGGGGTTATTTCCAATCCTCAAGGTAATCCAAAGTACAACCAAAAGTTTTCAAACAAGTCTCTAATCTTAGCAATCACACAAATTTATCACCTAAAAATGCAAAATTTTGAAAAATAAACATGTCTAAATGCAGATACAGTTTTCTTCTATTCCACCCCCCCCCCCCAAGCTTGAATGAAGCATTGTCCTCAATGCTTGAATTTACACAAGGAAAAAGTAAATAGAAGAAAATATGGAAACTTACTAGATGGTGAGCGAGGGATGAGACGGGGGCGCCTCACTGGTTGGTGGGAGGTGGATCGGGTGGCACTGGGGGAAGCACCCACTTCTGAGGTACACGGACCATGAGATCAAACTCTTGCATCAGAAGAATCTACAAGATTTCTTTCAAGTCCTTGATCGAGCACCCGATCGCGCCTTTGTAAGCTTTCAATTTCTCCAAGAGCGTAGCAGTCCGATCAGGTGTAAGATCTGCACTTATGATCACAGGACAAGATTTATCTGGGTCCAGGAACTCATACCTGAGGTTAGCTGGCAGAGGCTTGAGCTCAGGAGTCGGCCCCTTTGTCTGGGTCTTGATGCGGGTCGCATCAGGTTCTTCCAGGTCAGCTTCCTTCGACGCGGCCCGCGTGTCAGTTACGAGGCCCGCGTTCACATGTTCTTCAACAATGACTGCCGGTCGAGTCGGTTCGACGCGGCTCGGGTTCTCTTCTTCAGGTGGTGACGCGGGGCGCGTGTCATTGATGCGGCCCGCGTGCAGTGCGGTCTGGTCTGTTGGCTGAGCTGGTCCTTCGTATTGGGTTCCACTTCGTAGGGTGATCGCCTTAGCTTCTCCTCTGGAGTTGGGTTTTGGCTGAGCGGGCAGATTTCCAGGTTGAGGTTGGCTTGAGATGACGATGTGACTCAACTGCTCCAACAACTTGTTTTGAGCGGCCATTTGAGTGGACATGCTCTGCATCTGTTCCCACAGCATCTGGTTCATCTTCTCTTGCTCGTGTGTGAAGTCGCTCACAGCGGGATCAATGTACAGCTCGGGTGGATCGGATTGAAATGCATGATTGTCCGAGTTATTGAATGGTGCAATGTTGTAGAAATTGCAATTGTTGTTGCTGAGATAGCTGTCCTGCTCGAGTTCCTCATCCCATTCCGCCAGCGTGCAATACTCGTAAGAGTGTCTCCTGTCCCCACACATGACACATGGCTGTGGTTGATGGTTACTGGCTGCCTTCACACTCATTTTGATTAAATACTTCTCCATGGCCTCCTCTAGTTTGGCAGCTCTAGCATATAGAGCTGCGATCTGATCAGCTTTGGATCGGTCGCCTCCTCCATCTCGAGAACTGTCGCGGCCAAACCACTGTTGGTCCGTCGCCATGTTGTACATTCGATCCATGGTGTCTTGTGTTCCTGAGAGAGAGAAAAAAGAATAAAATAAAAGATACAGACTAAAATCTAGATTAACTATGAAAAGCGAAAATTCAGAAAATGATTGGCATCCCAGGCAACGGCGCCAAAAACTTGTTCGCACAAAAGTGAGAAAACAAAGTTTCAATACAGACGAATCTGTACCTTTTAAACATTATTCAACTCTCGACTAAGATTGCAAGTGCACAAACCCGTCGTGTAGTCTAATCAAGTATCGATCCACAGGGACGACTCAAATTCTGAATTTCTACTCTACTTAGTTAGGTACTAGAAGTTCGAAGGTTGTGTGTTTGTCTATTTCTAGGTTTTGTAACAAATGTAATGACAGAAAGTAAAATCAATTAAATGTTTTGTTTTGGACTATTGTATAAAAGGCGTTTCAAGGGTTTCAGATTTCATCTTCAACTTTGCTGCTCTGGACCTGCCACGCGACTCGCATACTCTCGTATGTGACTCTTGTGACACGACCCGCATGCTCTCGCATGCGACCCGCGTGGCCCTCAAGCTACTCTGAACCTGTCACGCGACTCGCGTACTCTCGTACGCGACCCTTGTGATGCGACCTGCGTGCTCTCACACGCGACCCGCATGGCCCCTTGAGCTGAGTCTACACATGTCTGTTTCTGGTTGTTTAAATCGTGTAAGGCTCGATTGACCGTACCTAATGTCACTAAACCTCAACTCTCGTGTTGGCTTAACAGACCTGGTTTGGAAATGCAATTTCACCTTCCTAGGTTTGATCAAACCTAAGTTCTCAGTTCTGTTTACTAAAGGTATCCACAAGTGGAAATTTCACCTCTCGGCTACTATTGACCTCACATTTCGGGTCTCAAACCTACCTCAAATACTTAACCTAACTTGCAAGAAACATCAAGGCCAAATTACAAGAAGAAATACCAAAGGCATTCAACAGTAGACAATCAAGAATCAATCAAGCAATTTAGATCAAGCAATCACAAATAATACAAGAATCAAAGAAACACGAATAACATTCAGATTCAATCAATGTGCATAATCAAACAAAGTTTAAGACTACATCCAAACCCCTGAAACTACAAAACTACTCAGACATGATCAAAAACAAAATAAAAGAGAGAAAGAGAGTGCAAATCATGAGAGGTGAAGGATTGAAGAGGATCGAAGCTTCTGGTCAAATCTTCTTCTCCAAGTCAAATCCTTCTTGGCTCCTCAGATCGGCTCCAGATCGCCTCTCCAGATCGCGCGCCAAGCTCCCTCTTCAAAATCCCGATCAGATCTATTTTTTTATGAAATTTCTGGATCGATCAGATCCTATTCGGGAAAATGTCTCGGGGGTCCCTTTCTTCATTTGTGCCAGGCCTTTATATAGGCATCTTAACGGGCTTCAATCGGATCCTGGGGCAATTAATTCGACGCGACCCGCATGAGGTGGCACGCGACCCGCGTCAGGTGGAAGTGAGCAATGAGGCTTGGCTCAGATTGTAGATCTTCTCGTAAGCTTTCCGAAAAGTGGTCATACGCTCAAAACGGAGTTACGAGTCAAAAGTTATGACTGTTTTAAGTTCGGGTGCTGAAATTTCAGCATCTGACGCTACCCGCGTGGGATCTGACGCCACCCGCGTGGTATCTGACGCCACCCGCGTGTAGGGTTCCAGAACTCGCAATTTTCTCTGATTTCGCTTATTTTCTGCAAAGTAAGAATGAAAACGCAGCAGTACCACATTCTATAGATATTCAATGTATATTCAATGTAAAAGACACGATTTGGTGGTTTGAAACACAGATTTTGGTACAGAAATTGGTCGGATTTATAGGTCTAATAATGAGACATCAGTCATCTTCATGGAATATTTTATCAAGATCAATTATCTGATTCGAATCATGATCATGTGTTCGTCTCAATTGTCTTTCTCTTGGCGCATGTTGTAGTGGCAAAATACAAGATGCATGAGCCGGTCCATTTTCAAACGATTTCTTGTTTTTGTATGGATCAAAGCAAATGTGGACCAATTTCTCTCACAATGTGAGGAAGAGACCGTTTGGCTTAAAATTCGAATGGCAATAGGTGCTAAATTTGGACATTCTTCTATTGCGTAGATATTCCACCATTCAGCAGGAGGGCACTGTTTTGCTGCTGTTAACATTTTCTCGGTAGAGAATGTTTCTAATCTTCGACGATATCGTTCAGCCTGCAAATAAATTTATTCTCATAGTATATAAATATTACAAAATAATAATAGTGAATATTCCATATCAATAAAGTTTGGACAATAGTGATTTACCTCTCTTTCTGCGCTAATTTGTTTGTGCAAATCAGGTTGTAATCTTGCAATGATATTTCTAAGGCCTCTCATTACTTCATTGTCATTTTGAATTGCTTGTGAGAATTGGAATCGCGGATTGAGAAAATATCCTGAAAAGTTAATGTTATTAGATAAGTATTAATTAAAAAAAATAGCTTGCTATTTTAAATAAATTTTTTACCTGCTGCATGTATATCTCGGTGAAGTGTTTGTTCCCATCTTTTATCAATAATTTTCCACCAAGATTTGCTGCGTCTTGCACCGAGACTCTTTTTAATTTGTTCTTTTGCACGATCAATTGCTTCATATAAAAAACCCATTTTTGCTTTATCATCACATTCAACCATTCGTAACACTTTAACTAGTGGCTGAAACAGTTGAATTGTCTCGGCAACAGAAATCCAATATCTTTCATCAAGCAAGATATTTCTCACAATTTCAGCACCTTTGTCCTTTCTTTGTTTTCAACTTTCGAACTTGTTCAATCCAATTTGACTTTAAACCCATCTCTACAAGTGCATCCTTAAATGTGAATATGCTCTGCAACGTAATGAAATTTGTTGCAAAGCGTGTGATACCGGGCCTGAGCAACTCCCGATTGTTGGTAGCTTCATGCATCAAGTTAAGAGCCCACTGATGATTATATTTAAAGTTCGTAAATTTTTGTGCATTTTCAACAACAATTTTTATTTCATCAATGTTACCAATATCTTCTAACATGAGATCAATACAGTGAGCGGCACATGGTGTCCAAAATATGTGGCTGTAATTCTCCATGAGAATGCTTCCTGCCTTCTTAAAATTGACACCATTGTCGGACACCACTTGGACAACACGAGTGGCACCAACTTGTTCAATCACTTCTTCAATCAAACCGCAAATGTAATTTGCACTTTTGTAATTATTCGTCGCATCAACAGATTTCAAAAATACCGTTCCTTCGGTACAATAAACCAAAAAATTAATAATATTTCTTTTATTTTTGGTGGTCCATCCATCAGACATTATGGTACAACCAAAATCGTCCCAGTGGCTATGAAAGGTTTTTATGTGGTTTTCAATTTCCTCAACCTCCATTGGTAAATATTTATTATAAATTTCATATGAATTGGTACACGGACACCAGTTCCACATTCCTGTGTTGCTTCAATGGCCTTTTTAAAGTAGACATTATCTGCAACATGTGCAGGGATACTATTGTGAACAAAGAACTTTGTCCACGCTCAACCTAAAAATGTTTTTGCATCTTTTATACCCCTGAGCACAACATTAGAAATTTTGGGTAGTCGACTTGTTTGTTTTGATATAAATAATTATCGACTCTAGATTGTCTATCAGACGGTCCGATCCCTACGTTCAACGGTCTCTTATTACGACCAAACCCTTCAGGCGCACGTATAGAAACAGAGCACCCTACCTCCACTGTTGCTCTAGAAGAGCCTTCACCCCTACATTGAAATTGTTCAACCCTTTGGGACTCTCTACTTCACTGGGTGTACTGATCGACTGAAAAAACATCTTACTCTTAGCACTCTATGAAGTTCCTGATCCAATATATCCTCATCCTCATCCGACAAAATTTCAGGGACTCTTGTCAACTCATCTGCTATTAATTCTTCTCGTGCCCTTGTTTTTTGTTTTCGTAGTTTTTTTCCTCGAATATGTTGATTAAATTGACTTCGAATTGCTGATGGAACTTTAGAACATGCACTACCCTTTCTCCCACCCAAATGTTCTTTCCTCTAGAAATTGTCTTTCATGTTCTAATAGTTATCTTCCATCTACTACGTATTGTATTTCACGTTCTTCTAGTTGTCTTTCATCTTGTACTGATTTTCTTTCACGTCCTTCTAGTTGTTTTTAATCTTCTTCTAGTTGTCTTCCATCTTGTACTGATTGTTTTTTATGTTCTACTTGCATTCTTTCAAATACTACTGGTTGTATTTCATCTTCCTCTAGTTGTTTTTACTCTTGTACTCTTTTTCAAGTTCTACTGGTTGTCTTTCATGGTCTACTAGATGTCTTTTATGGTCTAATAGTTGTCTTTCAACTACGACTGATTGTATTTCATCTTCTTCTAGTTGTCTTTCATCTTCATCTAGTTATGTTTCATCTTGTACTTGTCGTCTTTAATGTTCTACTAGATGTATTTCATGTTCTACTAGTTGTCTTTCATCTTGTACGGTTGTCTTTCATGTTCTACAGGTGGTCTTTCAACTACTACTGGTTGTATTTTATCTTTTTCTAGTTGTCTTTCATCTTCTTCTAGTTGTCTTTCATCTTGTACTGATTGTCTTTCATGTTCAAACAATTGTCTTTCATCTTCTATTAGTTGTTTTTCATCTACTATTGGTTGTATTTCACCTTATTTTGGTTTATCTTTCGTGTTGTACTAGTTGTATTTCATGTTCAACGAGTTGTCTTTCAACTGCTATTGGTTGTATTTCATTTTCTTCTAGTTTTTTTTAATATTCTTCTAGTTGTCTTTCATCTTGAACTAATTGCATTTCATATTCCACTAGCAGCCATTCATCTAATACTGGTTGTATTTCATCTTTTTCTAGAAGTATTTCGTCTTGTACTAGTTGTTTTCATGGTCTATTAGTTGTCTTTTAACTACTACTGGTTGTATTTCATCTTCTTCTAGTTGTCTTTCATCTTCTTCTAGATGTGTTTCATCTTGTACTTATTCAAGTTCTATTTGTTGTCTTTCATGTTATACTTGTTGTTTTTCATCTACTACAAGTTGTATTAGGTCTTCTTCTAGTTATCTTCTATCGTCTTCGAGTTGTCTTTCGTTTTCTACTAGTTGTCTTTCATCTAATAATGGTTGTACGTCATCTTTTTCTTTCGTCTTGAACTGATTGCATTTCATGTTCTACTAGTGGTCTTTCTTCTACTACTGATTGTATTTCATCGTTTTCTAGTTGTCTTTCATCTAATAATGGTTGTACGTCATCTTTTTCTTTCGTCTTGAACTGATTGCATTTCATGTTCTACTAGTGGTCTTTCTTCTACTACTGATTGTATTTCATCGTTTTCTAGTTGTCTTTCATCTTATAGTAGTTGTCTTTCATGTTCTACTGGTTGTTTTTCATGTATTTTTGGTTGCCTTTCAACTACAACTGGTTGTATGTCACTTCTTCTAGTTGTCTTTCATCTTTTTTTAGTTATCTTTCGTCTTCTACTAGTTGTTTTTCATCTTCTTTTACTTGTCTATCATATTTCATTTTCTACTTGTAGTCTTTCATCTACTACTAGTAGTCTTTCATGGGAATTGGCTACGGTGCTACATGTGGCGTAGAGGGCCTCCGTGCAACAGCTCAATATTTGAGTTTTCATGGGAGTTTTCATCTTCTACTTGTATGTCTACATGTTGTCTTTCATCTTCTAGTGTCTTTCATCTTGAACTGATTGTATTTCATGTTCTACTAGCAGTATTTCATTTATAACTGGTTGTATTTCATCGTTTTCTAGTTGTCTTTCATCTTTTCTTGTACTAGTTGTTTTTCATGTTCTACTGGTTGTTTTTAATGCAATTCTGGTTGTGGTTGTATTTTTATTTTATTCTAGTTGTCTTTAATCTTTTCTTAGTTGTCTTTCGTCTTCTACTAGTTGTTTTTCATCTTCTTTTACTTGTTTATCATCTAGTATTAATTGGATTCATGTTCTACTAGTAGTCTTTCATATACTACTAGTTGTAATTCATCTTCTTTTAGTTGTTTTTTATCTACTACTAGTCTTTCGTCTTGTACTAGTTGTCTTTCTTGTTCAACTGGTTCTCTTTCATGGTCTACTGGTTCTCTTTCAACTACTACTGGATGTATTTCATTTTCTTCTAGTTGTCTTCCATCTTCATCGAGTTTTCTTTCGTCTTCTACTAGTTGACATTCATCTTCTTATATTTGCCTTTCGTGTTCTACTAGTTGTTTTTTTTCATCTTCCTCTCTATTTCATCTAGTACTAATTGTCTTTCTAGTTATACTAGTTGTCTTTCATATATTCTTGGTTGTATTTCATCTTCTTCTAGTTGTCTTTTGTTGTTCTACTAGTTGTCTTTCATGTTATATTGGTTGTCTTTCAACTACTACTGGTTGTATTTAATATTCTTCAAGTTGTATTTCATCTCTTCTAATTGTCTTTCATCTTGTAGAAGTTGTCTTTCATTTCTACTGGTCATGTTCTACTGATTGTCTTTCATCTTGTACTGGTTGTCTTTGATGTTCTAATGGTGTTCTTTCATCTACTACTGGTTACATTTCACCTTCTTCTAGTTGTCTTTCGTGTTCTACTGGTTGTCTTTCAACTACTACTGGTTGTATTTCATATTCTTCTAGTAGTCTTTCATCTTGAACTAATTACATTTCATGTTCTACTAGCAGTTTTTCATCTACTACTGATTGTATTTCATCATTTTCTAGTTGTCTTTCGTCTTGTACTAGTTTGTCTTTCATGTTCTACTGGTTGTCTTTCATGGTCTACTGGTTGTCTTTTAAGTACCACTGGTTGTATTTCATCTTCTTCTAGTTGTTTTTCATCTTGTAGTTGTTCATGTTCTATTGGTTGTCTTTCATCTACTACAAGTTCTATTAGATCTTCTTCTAGTTATCCTCCAACGTCTTCGAATTGTCCTTTATTTTCTACTAGTTACCTTTCATCTACTACTGGTTGTATTACATTTTCTTCTTTCATTTTGTACTAGTTGTCTTTCATATTCTGTTGGTTGTTTAACATGTATTTCTTGTGTCTTTCAACAATTATTTCATCTGCTTCTAGCTGTCTTTCATCTTTTTGTAGTTGTCTTTTGTCTTCCACTAGTTGTCTTTCGTCTTCTACTAGTTATTTTTCGTCTTCTTCTACTTGTCTAATATCTAGTATTGATTTTATTTCATGTTCTACTTGTAGTCTTTCATCTACTACTAGTTGTATTTCATCTTCTTCTAGTAGTATTTCATTTTGTACTAGTTATCTTTCTTGTTGTACTGGTTGTCTTTCATGGTCTACTGGTTGTTTTCAACTACTACTGGTTGTATTTTATCTTCTTCTAGTTGTCTTCCATCTTCATCGAGTTTTCTTTCATTTTCTACAAGTTGACTTTCATCTTGTAATGATTGTCTTTCATGTTTTAATTGTTGTCTTTCATCTACTACTGGTTGTATTTCACCTTCTTCTAGTTGTTTTTTTGTTTTCTACTGGTTGTCTTTCATGTTCTACATATTGTCTTTCAACTATTACTGGTTGTATTTCATTTTCTTCTAGTTGTATTTCATTTTCTTCAAGTTGTATTTCATCTTGTACAAGTTGTTTTTAATCTTCTTTAAGTTGTCTTTCATTTACTACTGGTATCTTCTTCTGGTTGTCTTTCATCTTATACTAGTTGTCTTCCATGGTGGTTGTGTTTCATGGTCTACTAGTTATCTTTCAACTACTACTGGTTATATTTCCTCTTCTTCTAGTTGTCTTTTATTTTTTTCTAGCTGTGTTTCATCTTGTACTTGTCGTCTTTCTTGTTCTACTGGTTGTTTTTAATATTCTACTGGTTGTCTTTCATTTGTACTTGTTGTATTTCATGTTTTATTGGTTGTTTTTCAACTATTACTGGTTGTATTTCATCTTCTTCTCGTTGTGTTTCATCTTATACTTGTTGTCTTTCGTGTTCTACTTGTTATCTTTAATCTACTACTGGTTGTCTTTCGTTATTCATCTTCTTGTTGTCGTCTTTTATCTTCTTCTAGTTGTCTTTCATGTTTTACTGGTAGTCTTTCATGTTCTATAGGTTGTCTATGATATTTTACTAGTTGTCTTTCATTTTCTAGTGATTGTCTTTCATATCCTACTGGTTGTATTTCATGTTCTATTGGTTATATTTCAACTATTACTGGTTATATTTCATCTTCTTCAAGTTTTCTTTTATCTTGTACTTATTGTCTTTCATGTTGTACTTGTTTTTTTTATCTACTACTGGTTTGTATTTTATCTTCTTCTAGTTGTATTTAATCTTCTAAAAGTTCTCTTTCTTTCGTCTTTTGCTAGTTGTTTTTCATCTTCTTCTAGTTGTATCTAGTATTGATTATATTCCATGTTATACTACCAGTTGTAGTCCATCTTCATCTAATTATTTTTCATCTCCTACTGGTTCTCTTTCAACTAGTACTTGTTGTATTTCATCTTCTCTAGTTGTCTTCCATCTTCATCGAGTTTTCTTTCGTCTTCTACTAATTGATTTTCATCTTCTTCTAGTTATATTTCATCTTGTAGTGATTGTCTTTCATGTTATAATAGTTGTCTTTCATCTACTACTGGTTCTATTTCACAGTCTTCTAGTTGTTTTTCGTCTTGTACTGGTTCTCTTTCATGTTCTAGAGGTTGTCTTTCAACTACTACTGGTTACATTTCATCTTCTTTAAGTTGTTTTTAATCTTCTTTTAGTGGTCTTTCATCTTGTACTTGTCGTCCTTAATGTTCTTCTTGATCTTGCATGTTCTAATGGTTGTCTTTCACCTTGTACTGGTTGTCTTTCAATTACTACTTGTTGTATTTCATCTTCTTCTAGTTGTCTTTCATCTTCTAAAAGTTATTTTTCATTTTCGTCTAGTTGCCGTTCATCTTGTACTGATTGTCTTTCATGTTGAAATAGTTATCTTTCATCTTCTACTAGTTGTTTTTCACCTTTTTTTCTAGTTGTATTTCACCTTATTCTTGTTGTTTTTCATGTTGTACTAGTTGTCTTTCATGTTCAATATAGATTGTTTTTCAACTACTACTCGTTGTATTTCATCTTCTTCTAATTATTTTTAATCTTCTTTTAGTTGTCTTTCATCTTGAACTGATTGTATTTCATGTTCTGCTAGCAGTCTTTCATCTACTACTGGTTGCATTTCATCGTTTTCTAGTTGACTTTCGTCTTGTACTAGTTGTCTTTCATTTTCTACTGATTGTTTTTCATGTATTTTTGGTTGTCTTTCAACTACTACTAGTTGTATTTTATCTTCTTCTAGTTGTCTTTCATATTTTTTTAGTTGTCTTTCGTCTTCTGCTAGTTTTTTTTCATCTTCTTCCACTTGTCTATCATCTAGTATTAATTGTATTTTATGTTCTACATGTAGTCTTTCATATACTACTAGTAGTCTTTCATCTACAACTGGTTGTAATTCATCGTCTTCTAGTAGTCTTTCGTCTTGTACTAGTTGTCTTTCTTGTTCTACTGGTTGTCTTTCATGGTCTACTGGTTGTCTTTCATGGTCTACTGGTTGTCTTTCAACTACTACTGGTTGTATTTCATCTTCATCGAGTTTTCTTTCGTCTTCTACTAGTTGACTTTCATTTTCATCTAGTTGTATTTATCTTGTAGTGATTGTCTTTCAGGTTCTAACAGTTGTCTTTCATTTACTACTGATTGTATTTGACCTTCTTCTTTCGTGTTATAATGGTTGTCTTTCATGTTCTTTAGGTTGTCTTTCGTGATCTACAGGTTGTGTTTTGAACTACTACTAGTTTTATTTCATCCTCTTCAGGTTGTCTTTCGTGATCTACAGGTTGTGTTTTGAACTACTACTAGTTTTATTTCATCCTCTTCAGTTGTCTTTCATCTTATTCTAGATTTGTTTCATATTGTACTTGTTGTCTTTCATGTTCTACTTGTTATCTTTCATCTACTACTGGTTGTATTAGATTTTCATCTAGTTATCTTCCATCTTCTTCGAGTTGTCTTTCATTTTCTACTAGTTGTCTTTCATGTACTATTGGTTGTATTTGATCTTCTCTTTTCGTCTTGTACTAGTTGTCTTTCATGTTCTACTGGTTGACTTTCAACTAAAACTGGTTGTATTTCATTTTCTTCTTGTTGTCTTTCGTTTTCTACTAGTTGTTTGTTAATCTTCTTCTACTTGTCTGTCATCTAGTATTGATTGTATTTCATTTTCTTCTTTCGTATTGTATTGGTTGTCTTTCATGTTCTGTTGGTTGTTTAATATGTATTTTTTGTTGTCTTTCAACAATTAGTGGTTGTATTTCATCTTTTTCTAGTTATCTTTCGTCTTCTACTAGTTATTTTTCATCTCCTTCTACTTGTCTATCATCTAGTATTGATTTTATTTCATGTTCTGCTAGTAGTCTTTCATCTACTACCAGTTGTATTTCATCTTCTTTGAGTAGCCTTTCGTCTTGTACTAGTTATCGTTCTTGTTCTAATGGTTGTCTTTCATGGTCTACTGGTTGTTTTTCAACTATTACAGGTTGTATTTTATTTTCTTCTAGTTGTATTCCATCTTCATCGAGTTTTTTTTCGTCTTCTACTAGTTGACTTTCATTTTCTTCTGGTTGTATTTCATCTTGTAATGATTGTCTTTCATGTTCTAATAATTGTCTTTCATCTACTACTAGTTGTATTTCACCTTCGTCTAGTTGTCTTTCGTCTTATACTGGTTGTCATGTTTTACAGGTTGTCTTTCAAATACTACTGGTTGTATTTCATCCTCTTCTAGTTGCCTTTCGTCTTGTACTAGTTGTCTTTCATGTTCTACTGGTTGTTTTTCAACTACTACTAGTTACATTTCATCTTCTTCTAGTTGTTTTTAATCTTTTCTAGTTGTATTTAATCTTGTACTGATTGTCTTTCATATTCTGTTAGCAAATCTTTCAAATAGTACTTGTTGTATTTCATCTTCTTTTAGTTATTTTTGCTTTTATACTAGTTGTCTTTCATGTTCTACTGGTTGACTTTCATGGTCCTAGTTGTCTTTCGACTACTACTGGTTGTCTTTCATCTTTTTCTATATGTCTTTCATTTTTGTTCTAGATGTGTTTCATCTTGTACTTGTTCGTGTTCTATTGTTTGTCTTTCATGTTCTAATTGTTGTCTTTCATCTACTACAAGTTGTATTAGATCCTTTTCTAGTTATCTTCCATCGTCTTCAACTTGTCTTTCGTTTTCTACTAGTTGTCTTTCATCTACTACTGGTTGTATTTCATCTTCTTCTTTCGTCTTCTACTGGTTGTTTTTCACGTTCTATTGGTTCTTTTTCATGTATTTCTTGTTGTCTTTAAACTACTACTGGTTGTATTTCATCTCCTTCTAGTTGTCTTTCATCTTTTTCTAGTTGTCTTTCTTCTTCTACTAGTTGTTTTTCATCTTATTTTACTTGTCTATCATCTAGTATTGATTTTATTTCATGTTCTAGTAATAGTCTTTCATCTACTACTAGTTATATTTCATCTTCTCCTAGTAGTCTTTTGTCTTGTACCACTTATCTTTCTTGTTCTACAGGTTGTCTTTCATGGTCAACTGGTTGTCTTTTTTAACAAATACTGGTTGTATTTTATCTTCTTCTAGTTGTCTTCCATATTCATCGAGTTTTCCTTCGTCTTTTACTAGTTGACTTTCATCTTCTTCTAGTTGTATTTAATCTTGTAATGATTGTCTTTCATGTTCTAAATGTTGTCTTTCAACTACTACTGGTTGTATTTTATTTTCTTCTACTTGTATGTCATCTTCTTCTACTTGTATTTCATCTTGTACAAGTTGTTTTTCATCTTCTTCTAGTTGTGTTTTATCTTGTACTGATTGTCTTTCATGTTCTACTAATAGTCTTTCATTTACTACTAGTTGTATTTCATCTTCTTCTAGTTGTCTTTTGTCTTATACTAGTTGTTATTTCTGTTCTACTGATGTGTTTCATGGTCTACTAGTTGTCCTTTTACTACTACTGGTTGTATTTCCTCTTCTTCTAGTTGTCTTTTATCTTTTTCTAATTGTGTTTCATCTTGTACTTGTCGTCTTTCATGTTCTACTGGTTGTCTTTCATGTTACTTATTGTCTTTCAACTTGTACTGATTGTCTTCATATTCTACTGGTTGTATTTCATTTTCTATTGGTTGTCTTTCAACTAATAATGGTTATATTTCATCTTCTTCTAGTGTGTTTCATCTTGTACTTGTTGTTTTTCATGTTCTACTCTACTATTGGTTGTTATTCATCTTCTTGTAGTTGTCTTTCATCTTCTTCTAGTTGTCTTTCATGTTCTACTAGTAGTTTTTCATGTTCTACTAGTTGTATTTCATGTCCTACTAGTTATGTTCATGTTCTATTGGTTGTCTTTCAACTATTACTGGTTGTATTTCATCTTCTTCAAGTTATGTTTCATCTTGTACTTGTTGTTTTTCATGTTCTACTTGTTTTTTTCATCTACTACATGTTGTATTTCATCTTCTTCAAGTTGTATTTCATCTTCTAAAAGTTGTCATTCGTCTTCTACTAATTATTTTTCATCTTCTTCTAGTTGTATTTAATCTAGTACTGATTGTCTTTCATGTTATACTACCGGTTGTAGTTCATCTTCTTCTAGTTATTTTTTGTCTTCTACTGGTTGTCTTTCAACTACTACTGGTTGTATTTCATCTTGTTCTAGTTGTCTTCCATCTTCATCGAGTTTTCTTTCGTCTTCTACCAGTTGATTTTCATCTTCTTCTAGTTATGTTTCATCATGTAGTGATTGTCTTTCAATTTTAGTAGTTGTCTTTCATATACTACTGGTTGTATTTCATGTTCTTCTAGTTGTTTTTCGTTTTGTACTGGTTCTCTTTCATGTTCTACAGGTTGTCTTTCAACTACTACTGGTTACATTTCATCTTCTTTTAGCTGTCTTTCATCTTGTACTGATTGTCTTTCGTGTTTCACTAATAGTCTTTCAAATACTACTGGTTGTATTTCATGTTCTTCTAGTTGTTTTTGCTCTTGTACTGGTTATCTTTCATTGTCTACTGGTTGTCTTTCAAATACTACTGGTTGTATTTCATCTTCTTCTAGTTGTTTTTCATCTTCTTATAGTTGTGTCTCATATTGTACTTGTCGTCCTTAATGTTCTATTTTATGTCTTTTATGTTCTATTGGTTGTCTTTCATCTTGTACTGATTGTCTTTCAAGTTCAAC
This sequence comes from Carex parvula, assembly GCA_025461045.1. Classification (NCBI taxonomy): domain Eukaryota; kingdom Viridiplantae; phylum Streptophyta; class Magnoliopsida; order Poales; family Cyperaceae; genus Carex; species Carex parvula. The sequence continues at coordinate 250,878 of JAJGRW010000708.1, forward strand.
TGGTTGTATTTCATGTTCTATTAGATGTCTTTCAGCTACTACTGGTTGTATTTCATCTTTCTCTAGTTGTCTTTCATCTTCTTCTTGTAGTCCGTCTTCTACAGGTTCTTTTTCATCTTCTTCTGGTTGCCTTTAATTTTGTATTGGTTGTCTTTCATGTTCAAACAGTTGTCTTTCATCTTCTACTAGTAGTTTTTCATGTTTATTCTAGTTGTATTTCACCTTATTCTAGTTGTCTTTCGTCTTGTACTGGTTGTATTTCATGTTCAACAGGTTGTCTTTCGTCTTGTACTGGTTAATGTTCTATTGATTGTCTTTCATGTTCAACTCGTTGTCTTTCATCTACTACAAGTTGTATTTGATCTTCTTATTTCGTCTTGTACTGGTTTTCTTTCATGTTCTACTAGTTATGTTTCATGTATTTCTGGTTGTCTTTCAACTACTACTGGTTGTATTTTATCTTCTTTTAGTTGTCTTTAATCTTTTTTTAGTTGTCTTTCGTCTTCTACAAGTTGTTTTTCATCTTCTTCTACTTGTCTATCATCTAGTATTAATTGTATTTCATGTTCTACTAGTAGTGTTTCATCTACTACTAGTAGTCATTCATTTACTGCTAGTTGTAATTCATTGTCTTCTAGTAGTCTTTCGTCTTGACTAGTTGTCTTCTTCTTCTACTAGTTGTATTTCATCTTCTTCTAGTTGTATTTCATCTTCTTCTAGATGTGTTTCAGTTTATACTTGTTAATGTTCTATTGGTTGTATTTCATATTCTACTTGTTGTCTTTCATCTACTACAAGTTGTATTTGATCTTCTTCTTTCGTCTTGTACTAGTTGTCTTTCATGTTCTACTGGTTGTGTTTCATGTATTTCTGGTTGTCTTTCAACTACTACTGGATGTATTTCATCTTCTTCTAATTGTCTTTTATCTTTTTTAGTTATCTTTCGTCTTCTACTAGTTGTTTTTCATCTTCTTCTACTTGTTTATCATCTAGTATTAATTGTGTTTCATGTTTTACTAGTGGTGTTTCATCTACTACTAGTAGTCATTCATCTACTACTAGTTGTTATTCATTGTCCTCTAGTAGTCTTTCGTCTTGTACTAGTTGTCTTTCTTCTTCTACTGGTTGTATTTCATCTTGTTCTTGTTGCTTTCATCTTGTTCTAGTTGTCTTTCGTCTTCTATTGGTTGTCTTTCAACTACCACTGGTTGTATTTGTATTTCATCTTCTTTTAGTTGTGTTTCATCTTGTACTAGTTGTCTTTCTACATGTTGTCTTTCATGTTCTACTGATTGTTTTTAATCTTGTATTGGTTGTCTTTCAAGTTCTAATGGTTATTTTTCATGTTCTATTGGCTTTCTTTCAACTACTACTGGTTGTATTCCATCTTCTTCTAGTGGTGTTTCATCTTGTACTTGTTGTCTTTCATGTTCTACATGTTGTCTTTCATATTCTACTAGTTGTCTTTAATGTTCTACTGATTGTCTTTTATTTTGTACTAGTTGTCTTTCATGTTCTAATGGTTATCTTTTTTGTTCTATTGGTTGTCTTTCAACTACTACTAGTTGTATTTCATCTTCTTCTAGTTGTGTTTCATCTTGTACTTGATGTTTTTCATGTTTTACTTGTTGTCTTTCATCTACTACTGGCTGTATTCCATCTTATTCTAGTTGTCTTCTATCTTTTTCTAATTGTGTTTCGTCTTCTACTAATTATTTTTCATCTTCTTCTAGTTGTATTTCATCTAGTATTGATTGTCCTTCATGTTCTACTAGTTCTCTTTCATCTTTCACTTGATGTATTTGATCAGTTTCTAGTTGTGTTTCGTCTTGTACCAGTTGTCTTTCATGTTATACTAGTTGTCTTTTAACTACTGTCGGCTGTATTTCATCTTCTTCTTGTTTTCTTTCAACAATTACTTGTTTTTATTTCATCCCCTTCTAGTTGTCTTTCATCTTTTTCTGGTTATTTTTCATAATGTACTGATTGTCTTTCATGTTATACTGATTGTCTTTCCTATTCTATTGGTTGTCTTTCAACTTCTACTAGTTGTATTTCACATTTTTCTAATTGTCTTTCATCTTCTTCTACTGCCTTTAATGTTCTACTGGTTGTCTTTAATGTTCCACAGGTTGTCTTTAATGTTCCACATGTTGTCTTTAATGTTCTACAGGTTGTCTTTAATGTTCTACTTATTGTCTTTCATAATATTATGGTTCTTTCATGTTCTACTGGTTGTATTTCATGTTCTATTAGTTGTCTTTCAACTTTTACTCGTTGTGTTTCATCTTCTTCTAGTTGTGTTTCATCTTGTACTTGTTGTCATTTATGTTTTACTTGTTGTCTTTCATCTACTACTGGTTGTATTTTATCTACTTCTATTTGTCTTCTATATTCTTCTAGTTGTATTTCGTCTTCTACTAGTTCTTTTTCATCTTTTTTTTTGTTTTTCTTTCACTTTTTTTAGTTGTTTTTCATCTTTTACTAGTTGCATCTTGTACTGGTAGTTTTTCTTGTTTTTCTAGTTGTCTTCCATTTTCTTCTAGTTATCTTTCATCTTTTACTAGTTATTTTTCATCTTTTGTCTTTCATGTTCTACTGGTTGTATTTAATGTTCTACTGGTTTTTTCAACTACTACTGGTTGTATTTCATCTTCTTCTTATTTTTTTTCATTTTCTTCTAGTTGTTTTTCGGTTTCTACTTGTTATTTTTCATTTTCTTCTAGTCGTTTTTAATCTTGTACTGATTGTCTTTCTTCTATTACTGGTTATACTCATCTTCTTCTAATTGTCTTTCGTCTTATACTAGTTGTCTTTCATGTTCTACTGGTTGATTTTCATATTTTACTGATTGTCTTTCATCTACAATAGGTTGTATTTCATCTTTTTCTAGTTTTCTTTCATCTTGTACTGGTTGTCTTTCATGTTCAACTGGTTGTCTTTCGTGTTCTATTGGTTGTATTTCATCTATTATTGGTTGTATTTCATCTTTTTCTTGTTATCTTTCATTTTGTACTAATTGTCTTTCATTTAACACTGGTTGTCTTTCATGTTCTACTAATTGTCTTATAACTACTACTGGTTGTATTTTATCTTTTTTCTTATTATTTTTAATTTTCTTCTAGTTGTTTTTCATCTTGTATTGGTTGTCTTTTATATTCTGCTGGTTGTTTTTCATGTTATACTGGTTGTCTTTCATCTATAATTGGTTGTATTTCACTCTAATGGAAGGTCTTTGCAACACTCTAGTTGTTTCATTGGATGACAAGAAAAGAGGGTAGTTGCAACCCTAACACAACACAAGCAACTGTCTCATCCAAAAAATGACTATATTTGAGAACAAATCACAGAAATTGTGAAGAAGGAAATTTTGGTTTGCATGATCGGCGATTTCAATGCCATCGCAGATCCGAGCGAGAAATGGGGAGGCAATCTGGCAATGAATATGAACAATAAACACTTTTGAGATTTTCTATTCAGAGCTGACTTAGTTGATTTGGGTTTTAAGGGCCTGCTTTCACGTGGACCAATAAGTAGAATGCTTTGTCTGCTATCTTTGAGAGGCTTGACTGTGCCGTTGCAACGGCACAGTGGAACCAAATCTTTCCTCACGCTTATGTAAACCAGTGTTGTAAATAACGGTATTCGGTCGTCGGACGGATAGGGTACCGATAAGTGATTAATCGGTATACGGCCGACTAATCGGAATTATACGGACAATTTAACGTATTTATTAAATTTATGTATATATATCATAATTTATTAAAAATAATTTATTTAACTCATTAAACTTATCAAATAAACTTAATTTAACTTAGTTTTATTATTAACATGACACTACGCTTATTTATTCTTAACACATAAGCAGTTTACATGTTAAGTAACACATTTATTTAATGAAAAAATAAAATTGAGAATTAAGCATTTTCAAATACTAATAACATATTATTTGAAAGAAATTAAACATTCCAACATAAAATTATTAAAATTAGTTTATGATAACAACTTAATTACATAAATGAACACGTCGTACTAATCGAAAAAATTACATCAGTAAGTAAGAAAAATTTATGTTATATAAATAATAGAAGAATTAATCAATTTCAAAGTAAGTAAGAAGAAAAAATATATATAAAAAATATTGAATGTATATCCGAGCATAAATAAAACTACAATATAAGATTTATAAACCTTATTATCACACACTATCACAGAAAAAAAAAGTGAAAATAAATATTCACTGGAATAAACGGGAATAAACGGGAATACAACGGGAATAAACAGGAATAACCGGGAATAAACGGGAATAAACGGGAAAAAACGGCCGATTAATCGAAAAAAACGGCCGATTAATCGGAAAAACAGCCGATTAATCGTTTTCATCCTCTAACATGCCTTCGTTAAGAGTGTTCGTGACGATTAGGCCGCCGTTTCTGATTAATCGGCTGTTTAATCGGCCGACTAGACCGTTTTTTACAACACTGATGTAAACCATATGCCTCGGGTCCATAGTGACCATGCGGCAATTTTACTTGGCACAAATAATAAACTGTTGCCAAAACCAAAGTTCAAGCTTGAAAACTGGTGGTTCAATACCCCCCGATTTTACAGATGCATGGGAGGGAAGTGGGAAAGGCACTGTTGGTACGCCTTGGCAAAATAGAATTAGAGAGATGACTCGCCACATGCATACTTGGGCAAGAAATCAACCCACCCCACAAAATAGAATGAATTACATTCAAAATTGCCTCTACCATTAGCAACTGCAACAACCAAGCGTGCAAGACCCAAGAACAGAGGAGTGGCTGCTCAACGAATACTACCAAGCCGAGAGGGATTTAGAGGATTATTGGAGGCAACGTTCTAGAATACAATGGCACTGTCAGGGTGATAGAAATACGACATTCTTTCACACAATTGCCACATCGAGGCGAAGAACAAACATGATCACGCAAATTCATATTGACAGCGGTTCAGTAATGACGGAAGAATCAACAATCAGGAGGGAGTTTGTATATTACTTCAAAAGTATATACTACCCACCACAAACACAAGACAGCATGCAACATGATGAATTCTTTGATATTTATAAAAATACTAATAACCTAATTTTTTTTTATGAACGGATTTGATTTGATTTTTTAATTAAATACAGGGTTTAGATGCGGTTATGGTTCATCACAACCGCATGTGGCTACGGTCACAGCCAGCGTACGGAGGGACATTACGTGCGATGGGATTGTTTCAGCTATCCCAGATGGCCGATGAGAACCATGACGAAGGCTTATCTTCTGGCCTCGTTGAGCGATGGCGTCCCGAGACGCACACCTTTCATCTCCCCTATGCTGAGATGATAGTCACCCTACAGGACGTCAGCTGTCTATGGGGTATGACTATTATCGGGGAGCCGGTGATGGGCGTCGAGTACGGGGACTTTCATTCATTGTGCTTGGAGTTGTACGAGGACTTCCGTTCATTGTCCACTGCGGGCAGGTTCAATTGGGGTGGTGCCACGCTGGCATGCTATAGGTAAGAAACTTATTCTTATGATATTTTATTTTTTTAAATATTATACATCTCAGTATAAGTAACATTGACTTTGTACATTGTAAAAGGGGTCTTGACAATTCTTGTCTGAAGAAAAACAAGACCTTTATTGGACCTTGCATGTTACTACAACATTGGTCCAACGCACATCTGATCATTGGCTGTCTATTCATGGCTAATAAGACAGATGTGTCGGAGTGGGGCAAGCCCGAGCCAGACAACTGCCCTGCATACGGCACCAAAAACTGCTATCCGAAGATTTGGGTAGGGCAGGGGCATGGCTCGTCACTCGGCATCACATTCTGGAGATAGGAGATCGAGCATCTCAGAGATGATCCAGAGTTTGTGACCTGGGAGCCCTATAGAGATTATGTATGTTTAATTTTGTTTTAAATTTGATTTAAATTTTTTTCATACTTTTCATTTTGAATTGATATATGGTATTAAATGTGTGCTTTCAGGTCGAGGTAGATGGGGGACATTAGACTTTTCTCAAGATATTGCCTGGGCGATGTCAGCAGCAGGAGCGTTTCTGGAGTGCAAATGTGCCGCTCATATGTTTTTAGGTACCGTAATTTAATTTCATTAATTATCTACGCGACCAACTTAATTTAATAGAAGCAACCTAACATAATTAAATATATAGATCATCTAGCACCACTACCCCGGTCGGGTCATGAGACAGTCCAGGCTGCGTTAAACAGCTCCGCCCCAGGCACCGATCAGCGAGGGGGTGTGGCGAGGGCTTCATCATGCCAGGGACACCACTATGGGCAAGAACTGGGGAGTCATGCGTGCTGATTATGTGTTCGAGGTAGCATATGCAAATCCCCCATTGGCCGAGCCAGACCGTCACATGGATGTCGTGCCAGTGTAAGAATTTCTTTCATTAATTCAAAACCTTGACTATTTTCTAATTGTAATATCTAATATTTTTTGTAATTCGTATAGACCTTACAAAGATTGGTACCAGGATCAAGGCGTGTACACCATATTTCTGAGAGGTGTCTTGCCGACAACCTCTATGAGCGGGTACCGAAGCCGAGGGATCGAAGAGGACGGATCCATGGTCTTATCCCCGCCGGCGCACTGTTCGCAGCCACAGTATGTTTAATTTTAAATTTCAAATTAAAACTAACAATATTTACATTTGTATAACTTTTTCATAATTTTTTTAATTTTTAGGCATTATATCTGGTCAAGAGTTGCGTTATAGGGACTACGATGGCCATGACCAAGGGCTGGAAGAGGCTCGGGAAAGTCATCCTTAAGCACAATGTACCCGCGATGTTCCAGTGTGGGTACAGGGCGTGTTTCGACTCTCTACTGAGATGCGCTGGCTTGGGCGGAGTTGATGCGGTTGACGACATATCTGACGAGCCTGATGTCTACGTCCCGTACACTGGTGATGAGGCATTGTTTGCGGCCGTCCATGACATTGAGACTATCAGTTAGGTGTTCGACCAAGGTGCCGAGTTGATGCGCCGAGCCACACATCAGGCCATGAGATCTCAGGCTACTCAGGATGCCGGGTATAGTTGTAATTAAAATACATAACTATGATTTTTTTCCAAATTTCTTGATTATCAAATTTGTAAGTTACTACGGGGTGAGGAGGAGGAGCCGCTGGGGTTCAATATCTCCACAGATTTTGGCACAGAAGGAGATGGATTGTATTTTCTGGGTTGCAGTCCGACTCAAACGGCACCTCCTGCCTATTAGCCAAGGTATGTTCAGACATATCCCGTCCCGCAGTTTCCTAGACAGTCCTCACAACAGGCATCGTACCCTTAGCTCCATGATGACCTCATTGCCAGACAAGCGTATTTATTCACGCAACTTGAGTCTGGACAGACTACGATTTTTGGTCCTGGAGTCCAGCAGACATCCGAGATTGAGGAGGTTCATGACGAGCCGGTTCAGTCTTTGGATGTCTAGGCGGAGGACTCTACAGACTCAGCAGAGACTGACGAGACGCCACTCTCCAGACAAGGTCGAGGGTTCAGGAAGAAGAAGCGAGGATGGTATTTAGTCCTGATCTGTAGGCTTTGATTTGTAGTATTGTTAGATGTTTTGTCAGATACTTATTCTGAAATTTTTTTAGTTGACACCCTCCAAAAATCAAATTAAATGAATACCACCTCTGTGGCCTGATTTTCAATCCTACCACCCTCACTAACCCAGTTTGCGCACCAAATTGGCCGATGCGCAGTCTGCGCTGGTCGAGAGGTTGGTGCGCCAACCCAGTCTGCGCACCGGCCAATTTGGTGCGCGAACTGGGTTAGCGAGGGTGGTAGGATTGAAAATCAGGCTCCAGGGGTGGTATTCATTTAATTTGATTTTTCGGGGGTGTCAACTAAAGAAATTTCGGATACTTATTTGTTAGATACTGTCACTTATTTATTTCGTTGCTTTGTTATTTATTTTATTTGTTTTGTTGTTTTTTATTTATTTTGTTCATTATATCATTATCTCATTGTACAAAAAAAATTCAAACGAATGACATATCTAAAATATTTCAAACGAACGACATTTCTAAAATATAATATGACTAAAAAAAATATCAATTTAAACAACATTTCAAACTAAAACTTAAACAACATAAAAACATTTCTATAACAAAAAAACAAATAACATATTTCAATTTTTTTTTTCAAAAATGGGGTACCGCTTTGCATTATGCGGCCCTGGGTCAGCTCCGGCATTGTGCGGTCTCTCTGAAATGGGTGCACAACACCGGTGCGGCCATATTAAATTTCAAAATTTCCAAAAATAGTGATTTTTTTTTAAGCTGTGCTATAAATAAAAATTTCGGCCAATAGACAAAACTTATTTCTGATTGGATAAAAAACATTAGCACACAATACCAAGTTAGCTCGTGAGGCCGTGACCTATCAAATGAAGACAAAATCTACTCACGGGTTCCCTTAATTCTCCCCTATTTATACCCAAGATTAACACCCCACTACACCCACCACAAAACAATTTACAAACGAACAAAACCATCCAGCTAAAATAATTAATGGATCAGAAGCTCAAAGTTGTTTTTGTGGCCATGGTTGCATTCGTCCTTGTACTTGGACTGCATGGAATTTGCAATGTGAGCAATGATGGCCTCATGGCATGCAAACCTGCGATATTTTCTTATTTTACATGAATTATAAATCATTTTACTGGAGATAAAAAATTTAACATTTTTCTAGTCATGGTAGTGCTTTATCCTATCATCAACTGAGTCACGTAAAATTTTGCAAAATCATTAATTAATTAATTGTTAACAGTAAAGAACAATTCCATGGATATCTGAGCAAGTATAATCATATTCTCTTTTTCTCTCTGTTTGTGACTTTGTGTGTGTCTCTAGGTTAAAGGTTGGGGCTCTGAACATGTTGGTAAGCTAAAGCAGCTTTTGCATCATGCCAATTTCTATGGTTGTTTGTGTTACATGAGAAGTTGCTTTCTAGGCTTTACAAAAGCAGGAAAGAAAAGAATAACCAGATAATAATAGCTGTGTTGTTTGTTTCTTCTTCAAAGACATCTCGGCAGTGATGGTGATAATAGGATAAAATAAGGATCTAGATGCTATAGATGCATGGGAAAATCTCTCTGACACTGGTATGTCTGTCTTTTTCTCCAGACGTATTTTTGTTGGTTCCAAGTTCTGTGAGGCTTGATCTTGTTTCTGTTCAAAAGACACCTTTCATTTCTTATCTGCTTCCCCCAAAAGAGCATCTCTATCCCGTTATGGCAAATTTTTTTTTTCTAATTCTCTTCTTCATTCTTTCATCCCTTCTTTTTGGGGCTCTATGTAGAACTGGTAAATATACTTACCCCCCCCCCCCCCCACAACCCCCTTCTGTCACTAAACTAATTGTTTTCCGATAAATATATCAACTGATTTAATCCCTCTGTTCTTAACTTTGCAGATTATGAGGTCAAATATAGACATAAAGAAATACTTTTTCAGTCGAGCATGAAGAAACATCCAGAGGTGAAAGCATGACTCATATAGTTAGCTTCTTGTTTTTTTTCTTTACGCATATATGCATGGTACATGACTGCATTAAGTGCTTTCATCTCTAAAACATTTACTTTTGAAGTTCATACATGATACATCATATATACTTTCTCAAGATTCATGAAATTTGATTTTGGTCCAATTTTTGTCAGAAGTTATCTTTAGTCTATTTGAATCTCATTAGTTAATCTGACAAGTAAACATCTAGGGTTTGAAGAAGGAAGGTGGGCTTATTGGAGAAAAGGAAAGAAGAATGATAGGCTCAACGGCTCCGGCTTGTACATTCAATGAATGCAAAGGATGCCGGTTCAAATGCAGCGCCGAGCAGGTACCAGTCGATGCCAATGACCCCATGAACAGCGCGTATCGCTACGAATGTCTCTGCCACAGATGAGTTTTCAGCAACTCGAGAGTTATATGTGTAGTTGTTTTTTGTCTATTTAATTAGTGATTATATTTTGTTCAATTGGTATTGAGGAATGTTGTTTTCTTTCCTTCTGTTATTTCTTTTTTTTTCTCTTTTTTTGCTCTTGGTCTCAACTACTTTTGCCTTTACCCTTTATTCTGTCAGATTTCAGTTTCGGTCTCTTTCAAGAAGGTAGTTATCTTTTTGAGCAATTGTAGAGGAATTGCACATTGGAAATGCTTAATAAATTGCTTATTGATTCAATTGATTAGCCAGAACTAAGAATTCTCTTTTGCAATAAATCGATTGAATTTCGTAATTAATAATATTAAAAAAACTCTATTGAAACTATTTTTCTGCTTTCTCCTGTTAATTTCCTAACGGGTCAAAAATTATATCTTCATGTCCTTATGATTATGATTGATTCAAGTATCTCAATAAAAATTGTATATTACAATCTTGTAGAATATCAAATTTTACTATTTTATAATTTTTTCGGATTTTTGAAAAATAACGACATTTGATATGTAAATATTGATAACTTTATTATTTTAGGGTCATCATTTAAAAAGCCAACGAGTAGGGCTAAAATGCTTTATTGGTTTTGTGCTCATCATGTCCAACATCATTATCTCTATTTTCAAAGTCTAAATAATTGATCCGAACCGTTCAACATGATCTTCATACTAAAATGTGCTTGGATAACAAATTTTAGAATTTAGAATTTTTTTACTAATTGTTTAGCGAGGTACAAAATCACTATTTTTGAATGATCCAAAATCTTCTAAAAACAGTGATTTTGTACCATATCTTAAAAAGTAGCAAAAAACTTTCAAAAAATATAAAATTTTGTATCTAAGTACATTTTAATATGAAGATCATATTGAACTGATTTGAATCGACTATTTAAACTATGAAAATAGAGATAACGATGTTGGGCATGATGGAGCACAAAACTAATGAGGCATTTTAACCCTACTCAAAGCCAACATATACTAAAATGAATCATAAAAATTTAAAATTTTGCATTTTTACCAGACTTGATATGTAGATTTTATTGAGATGTTTAGATCGATCGTTTGGACATAAAAATGTAAAATTTGACCTGTTAGTAGGGGCAGATCTAGATTATTCATTGGTATATAGAATGGCTAAGCCTTCCTTGTGATTTTAAAATATTAATTATGTATACTAAAATTTAATAAAAAATTTATTTTTTTAGAACTTTTTATATGTATAACCACCCTCATATAATATCAAATAACTACTTGTAGTTTAGTAGTTAGAACTTTATTTTGTAGTTGAGGTAACTTGAGTTCAAATTTTACTAATCACATTGTATATTTAAATTTTCAGTCTCCTATTAAAATTTTCTAGTTCTGTCCTGCCCGTCTAATACTAGTTTATTACCAAAATTCTATGTATATGTGTGGGTATGTGTGTCTAGAACTAACAACTTTTAACTAACTTTTGTATTGACTAGAACATATAGTCTGGATGATAATAATATCTGGGCTCGTTACGCTACAAATAATAAACCAAACATTTCTGTAGAAATTTACTTAATTTTGATCTATACAACGAGAGATAAATAAAAATTATTGAAAATAATACATTTTAAGTCATATTTGAAAACAGAATGAAATTTGTAAATTTGTAGGGTCCCAGCTGAAAAATATACAATTTTAATTCGAAAATGATTCTGAAATATATCCAATATTGGAATCGTTCTGCATGTAATGGCGAAATGAACATGTTGAAAAAATATAATTTACTTAATTTTGATGTACTTGAAGAGACATATATTTGAAGATTAGAATTCATTTAAATCATATTTTAGAAACAAATAATTTTTGCAAATTTGGTTTAGTCCATCAGAAAAAAAGAATATACAACCGCCAAAATAATTTCAAAACTATTCAATATTTAATATGTTTTACTAGAAATAATAAAAGAAATTTCTTAAAAGAAAACGAAAAAGAAAAGGAATTATCTCAATGCAAAATGTGCGAGATATATTCGGTTAAAAAAAAAAACAGACCTAATATACTTAAAGACAATTTTTAATTTGGATAGAACTGAAGGCCTGGCTACAAAATTGGAAAATATTTAAACTTTCATGACTTTATATCTCATGACTGAGATTGTATAATTTCTCATTTGGTGGGTTAGTTTGAATATTCAGCGATTCAATATTAATGAACACAGAAGGGGCCACAAAAGATTGAAATAGAAAATAAATTCACGTAACTTTTTGCTCTGGATTTTTTGTTCTAATATGAATGAAAATGACATTTAAAAAAATGAAGTTAACCCGTTATATACTATACGGTAGGTTGTAAAGAAGATAACAAAATACTATCGGTAGATAGGAAATTTCACATAAAAAGTTATGTAAATTTTAAACAAAGGGAGAATTTCATGTATATCCCTCAAAAACTTGAATACTCCGTATTTTCCTCTCTAAAATTCATAATATCATATTTATCCTTTTAATCTTTAAAAACTCATAAATTTATCCATTTTAATGTATTTTCTATTAAAACTCATTTTAAATTTATGAAGTATCCAATTTACACTTCATTAAAAATATTGAAATTTGGTATGGAAACTAATTTATATGAAGAGATGTGTCCTTTCAATAAATAGCTTAAACAAAAGTAAAAAAAAACACGTCAGGATAAATTCAGACAAGTAGATACACATTTAGAAATAAATAGTAGGGAAGGATGAAGGCACATCTACTTGTACATTATTTTTCCAAGATGACAAATTTTTTGACGAAATTTCTTAACTCATTACTCTCAAATTTTGCATCCAAATGTGTGGCAATATAAAATTGTTCGTGGAATAATGCTCAAGAATCAAGATGTGTCCTAATATCATTTGACTCAAATTATTGTAGTTACTTTACCTTATAAAAAAAATGCCAAAACAATGAAACATTGAATATCATTTAATGGGGAACGCTTGGGATCAGGCCATCATTTGAGCGGTTTGGTCAAAATTTTGATTGTGGCCACTGGGACTGGGTCTGTGGGGTATAGGTTGAGAGCGACTTTACAGTAGAGAACCTGGACAAGACAAGCATTGACCTAGAAAGAGCTAGAGGCTCTGAAATATATATATATATATATATATATATATATATATATATATATATATATATTTTGGTCTATACGGTTTTACAAGTCATTCTGAGTTAGGGATGGTAATTGAGAAGGTCGGGTCAATATTGGGTCGAGTCAAGTCGGATCGGATTAGGTCAGGTCAGATCAAGTTTTACGTTGTCCAACATCAGTTTATTATCGTGTTTTATATTGACTCTAGTCGAATTTTGAGTTGTATGTATTTGAGTAACTTCTTAGCCTCTAGAGTTTTTTCAATTTGAGTCGGATCTAAATCAATACAAATTTTTAGTTGTTCGGGTCCGAGTCAAGTGAGAATTTTCTGTAATTTTTGAACTAAAAAGGAGAATGACATATGCCGATTTATAGTTTCAATTAATATCCTTTGAGACATGTGATCAATCAAAAAAATATTTTTGTGCATCATTCAGTTCTCCATAGTCAGCATCATCTGAATTGTAAAAAATTACATCAAAAGAGTCTAAAATTTATAATAACTTGAAACTCCAATCCTTGTAAATAAATTAGAGTTCATAAAACTCAAATGTCCCTACAAATGAAAAATAAAATTTTGTTCGAAGATTATTCGTGTAAGTACGAATGTAAATACAAAAAAAATATCAATGTCATACTTTCATTCGCTATATGTAAAAATTATACGAGCATATATTAAACAAATTGAAAGAAAAAAAATTCGTCTTTACATAATTGGCACTGCTTGTGCCGAAATTATTTTGCAGAAAATATTCAAAAGATTTCTTTTTCCGCAATTGTTCGGAAGAAAATGTTTTGGTCCATTGTTTAACTAATTTGAGCAAAATGCAATGTTTACTACTTTACTTACAAAAGGTCATACTTTTTTCTTATTTAAAGATCTGTAAAAAAGACTGTTGATCGCGTAGTAACTAGGGCCATGGTCATGTATAATGAAAAACCTATGAGTAATGTGTTTAAGAGAGAGAGGGGTGAATAAAATGATACTATTACTAGTACAGTACATTTATTATTTATGTTTGTCGTTTTAATATTCATACAGATGAAATGTATAAACATTGTAAAGCAAATCAGACAATTCTAATTAGACATCAAACCGAGATGTCTTGATTTAGATCCGATGTCCATAAGACATATCATGCTTCCTATATATATACAGGACCTATACCGCTATACGTAATACTATAAGTCATCATGCCGCATAATAGACTGTTTGGAGATCACCACAGAAGAAATTCGACATGCGCCTTTTAAAATAGTACTACTGTGTGGTGCGCACGTGGCTGGTCCCAAGGATTACTCTCGAGTGGCAAGTCTCAAACGGTAAACGAAATCAAATTGGGGTCGGGTTGTTGGATTCAAAGGAGTCAGACTTAGATTTGTTTGCATCTGTAATTCCTACAACTCTCTAGAGTCGATTTGGCATACCAATATGCCAAAATACGGCAGCAACGACACTGCACAATTGCACATTACGCATGGATGCCTAAACAAGACTAGCATATGGGCCCATGGCCCAAACAAAAAGCCTAGACTGGGCCATGGTAGGTCACGGCTCACGTAGTACTTGGGTCCGGGTTTGTTAGGAATTCATATATATATATTTTTAGGAAAGTTAGGAATTCATATCACGGGAGGCTATGTTGTATACGGGTATGAATATTGTATCGGATACAATATGAATGCAGCAGTATAATAATTTTTAAAAAGATATAAACACGACGATAATGGTATCAGATACCGATACGATACGTAACTAATACAGATACAATATCATACATGAAATATCAGAGTCATAGTTACATAGATAGTATCAGATACCGATACGATACATAACTAATACATATTCAATATCATACATGAAGTATCAGAGTCATAGTTACATAGATTGGAAGTGACTCAAATTTTGAGTTTGGATCTGGACGGTCCAATCTATTTTGACACAATTATTGAAAGGAACAAGACATTCTATTT
Organism: Carex parvula; assembly: GCA_025461045.1. NCBI lineage: Eukaryota > Viridiplantae > Streptophyta > Magnoliopsida > Poales > Cyperaceae > Carex > Carex parvula. Next base: position 265,945 of record JAJGRW010000708.1, read on the forward strand.
TGAATTCGACTACTATGACATTGATATTATTTCACCCGTAGTAACATTGATTCCAAAATTAATCAAATACTCAAATAGGCCCAAACAAATCTCTTTCTTTTTAAATTATAGTTGTTTTCAGGCTTCATTTCAAATAAAATATATGGCAATTGAATAAAAAATTAAATGTATACAAATGAGAATATTTTTCTATAGAACTTTATTTTAAATAAATTTTGGGCACAAATAATTTTTTTTCAAAATATTAAAATTGTATATGATAAAAAGTAACACAACTAAAAAATCGGGTACTTAGTTGTAGGCTTGATTGGCGAAGTTCCTTTTTCCTGCATTTTCTATTTTTTAACTGGATTCGGAGAGAACGGGAGAACAGCCATTACATGCACTTTGAAAGTTTGAAACAGTGCTACGAGCTAGATCATCTCCTTTGTTTATAAAACTGCAGATGTCCAGTACTTTGTATGAAACTTTTGTTTAAATTGGGAAAAAGAATATTCAAGAATGTATTTTCTTCACTGATTCTCAGCTAGCAGCTAGTTTATACGCTCAATACTTTTTGAGGGGAAGCCCTTAGGCAAGGATGTATCAATCAGCTCAAGTCGTATCAGGCAAAGGCAGAAGAATGTGGAGCTAAAAGGTTGCTAAGCACCTCCTATTAATTGAAATTTGTTAGTTTTAAAAAAAAAAATTGTATATTATTAGTTTCTTTATAAAAGAAAATTAAAGAATACTTATTTATCTAGCACCTCTATCTCAATTTTTTTGTTCCTCTTCTAGTATAAGAACTATACATGCAGATGAACTACAATAATGAGGCCCGTGCCACCCATCTCCTGAGTGATATTTCTAAGTATAATTATATACATCTTTGTATTCTTCTAACGGAACATCTTTTGTATTGTACATTATTCATGTTTAATGAAAAATCAAACTATAAACCTGCCTCCCCTGATCCCCTCCCTCCCCCACAGAAAAAAATAATATTTAAATGGTGTCTGACTTCAGTTAGGAAGTTTATGACCAAATGTCAAATGCAAAACTCTAAATTAATTCCAAACTTGTATTATTCTTCTCTTTTTAAAATACTCAAAGAAGTGTAGTCAGATGTTAAGAAAAATTTGATGAACCAATTTGTCATATAATTTTATATAAATATCTACTTTCTACAATTTATAAAGTAATATCTACATACTCATTCAGAATCAACTTTTGTTTTAGTAACAAAATATGAATAAAAGAAATTCGTGAAATTTGAAAAACCAAAACCTCCATTTTTCTTTAAAAAAAAAATTACATATCATGTTTGAAGTTTTGCTTAAGAATTACGTGATTGACATAATAAAACATAACGTGTTTTTACAATTAGAACACGTAATCCAGAATCCGTAAATCCAAAATAAAATAGCAAAGGAATTTAAATCTTACAGTTCTGAATTGAAGACATCTTTAGGCGGAAGCATTAGTACTGATCTTCAGTGGTTTTTCTCAGATCTGATGATGAAGACCTTCAGCGTTTTCTTTACTTCTCTAATTCAAAATGGATGAAACTTTTTCAGAATAATATCCCTCAAAATCAGTGGAGAGAGACACGTTTCCAGAAGGATCCCTTAAAATAAATGGGCAGTAAAACATTTTTGGAACAAAAAACCGTCCAAATAGAGAAGAGGTCTTTTTATATTATCTAAGACAACATTTGGGACCAGTACATTTATTAATAGCAATTTGAATTTTTCCATCAAAAATTCAGATGCATTTTCGTTAATTTCTTTAAATAAAATTGGTGCACAGTAATAACATAGGCCACATAATAAAATAAAACTAACATTCTCCCACTTGGCCGTAATGTTATAACATAATAAGGCACACATTCAAAATTGGCCAATATAATTTGCATTAATCGTAAACCTGTTCAGTTAGAAATACCAAACCAAACTAATGTAATCAGAATAACAAATGTCGTTATTTGATCCCCATTAATTATAGCATTTGTACTTTTTCCAACAATGGTTAATAATCTTCATTCGGTCCTCATAAATAATTTGCTTAGATTAAATAAAATTATGCGCATCATAATAAACAAATTTAAAAATTCAAGTCAATACATAATTAAACACTCAGTACATAACATAATATATATATAGTGTACAACAACAAAATTATATAATACATTAATAAACCCATGCGGCAACATGCTCTTTGTAAAGAGTAGGTGGTAGCGCTTTTGTTAGAGAATCAGCTAACATAGCTCTTGTATTAATATGTTGTATCATAATAGTATCATCTTTGACTTTGTCTCAACAAAAAGAAAATATTTATACATAAAATTAATTGAACATGTATATCTTTTATGCGAATCATTGAAAATCAATTTCGTAAAAAAAAATTATTGCATCTTATATGAATTTACGATTGCTCTGATACCAAATGATTGACATAATAAAACATAACGTGTTTTTACAATTAGAACAAGTAATTCAGAATCCGTAAATCCAAAATAAAATAGCAAAGGAATTTAAATCTTACAGTTCTGAATTGAAGACATCTTTAGGCGGAAACGTTAGTACTGATCTTCAGTGGTTTTCTTCGGATCTGATGATGGAGACCTTCAGCGTTTTCTTTACTTCTCTAGTTCAAAATGGACGAAATTTTTTTAGAATAATATCCCTCAAAATAAGTGGAGAGAGACGTTTCCAGAAAAGGGCCCCTTAAAATAAATAGGCAGTAAAACGTTTTTGGAATAAAAAACCATCCAAATAGAGAAGATGTCTTTTTATATTATCTGCGGCAACCTTTGGGACAGTACATTTATTAATAGCAATCCAATTTTCCATAAAAAATTAAGATGCATTTTCGTTAATTTTTTTAAATAAAATTGATGCATAATAATAACACAGCCACGTAATAAAATAAAACTAACATTACGATCACTTTAGTTAGCAAAAATTGTACTCTCCGTATAAGAATTTCGTTTGAATATAAAAATTAAGATCTTATTCTCTTTCAGTAACTAAAAGAAAAACTGAAGGGCCTTTATTGCAACAATGGAGAAATTTGTTTCACCTTTCTGTCGCGACTCGGAAAACCAGAGATAGTGAGAAGGATCGGATGTACTGCAGCAAGATTCATTTACTATAGCGGGTTATTCGTTCTCGTAAGTTGTAAGTCGTAAGTCGTTTCCAACCCGTGTTACAAAATATATACAGAAATAACAAGAAGATTCATTTATTATTGTTAGATCTTTGTATATAAACAAATTAACAAAAGAAAAAGAAAAAGAATTATGCGTGCTTGCCAATCGTCCCGCCACCTGGTCTAACCGATGATACCACAAACAAACAAATTAACACAAAATTAAGGAGGAAACAAAAAAAGAGCCTTCCTCACTTTTATGTCACATATTGACAAAAAAGGGGCAGGAAATTTTGAGGAACGAGCTTATTTGTGCTCCAGTAATGACTATTAGGAGCATTTCACCATTTTCCCTGTACAATGGCGCATCAATTTTTGTAATTTTTCTTCTTTCAATTGGGCCGAATTTTGTCTATGTGCTGGGAGATGGTGAATCTACGGAAGATGGTTCTGGTGCCGAATACCCTGGATGTAGCAACAAATTCAGAAAGGTATATTTTCATTTGCGGGAATTGATCAAACCAATGAACTCTGAGAAGATTGCGATTCAAAATCATGGTAATCATGGATGAGTACATGTAATTGTAAATGTTAATTTTTATTCAACTCAGTTGCATTTGGTTTGGGATGTAAATAGAATTAAAGATTGCTAAAAAAAAAATTTGCTCTGAGTTAATTAGTTAAATGATATTGCAATAACTCATCCATGTAATGTGTGCCATAGATGAAACATACCATTCTGGATTGATAATATCAATATATTTGCTTTGTTGTATACCTATCCACTGACAAGGTTCCTTGAATATTTAAATATCTGGAACAAATGCAGGGTAGAGAGCCCATTATAACTTCCACTCATATATACTATTTAATACATGGTGACATAAACATATTATATACAATATAGTAATAAAAAAAATATACAATATATTATAACAGGCAAGCATAGTCCAGGCAAAACTCAATGTAGTACTAAATATTGGTTGGCAAGGTCTCCTTACATGAAAACTGATTCCTACCAGAACCATCCTATGCATGAATTTTGTTTCGGGCACACATAGTTCTTGTTTCTAATATTCTTGTTTCTATTTATATTTTTAGTTAACTACTTTATTAATGGCTTAGGTTCGAGTAAGAATATGGTTGAAAGGTGCAGAACAGTCAAGCGAACTTGGAATAAATGCTAAATTTGGGGAAGTTTTGCCTGTTCTCCAAGCTGATGCTGTGAAGAGGCAAATCCTTATTGCAAATCCTTTAAATAGTTGTGCGAAAATGTCTTCATTAGTAAGTATATTTCAATTTTGAAGCATCTTTTTCTGAGTATTAAAGATTGATATCTTGCCCAATTTCTTCATTACATTCATCTTATAGGCAAGCGTACAGGGTTTGTTATCATAAAAATGCTAGAAACTGTATATTATGTTTAGTTGTGTATAATTGAGAATATGGTGTTTATGTAGGAGGCAGCAAATGCTATAGTACTGGCAACAAGAGGAGAATGTACTTTCCTTGAGAAAGCTAAACTCGCACAGTCGTCTGGTGCAGCTGGCCTTCTCTTGGTTAACACTGATGAAGGTCTCTCTCTCTCTCTCTCTCTCTCTCAGAGAAAAATTGGCTGTGGCTGCCAAGTCTCTCTCACTCACTCTCTCTCTCCCCGAAATACACCATGCATGTTTGCTATGGGAACACGGACAGATGAAACTTATGCAACGCTTTTGATAAAAGCAGAAACAAAGTTCACATACTCACACACACGCGCACACACACAACCAATGAGTATGAAATGAGATCACCAGACAAACATATTTCTATTTATAATTTTTTTCGCAAGAATTGAACTTGCATCTCTCCTTAGAGAGACAGGGCTCGTGCCTCTGTGCTAAGCCTGCAGTTCGTTATCTATAATTGATCATTTGAATAATATTTAATTATTTACTAGTGCATTATTCATATAAAATATATTTTGAAACCTATATACTAAACTTCTTTGGGTCTCAGTATGACCCTGCCAGACCAGCAAGGTGACTGGTACACTAGGTCATCTGGTCTAGTCAGTTTAGATCCAGCTTCCTTAACTTGTATGACAAGACCACAAATCACTAAAATTTTTGCATCTTGATTGATATTTCAGATCTTGAGGAGATGGTATGTTCAGCAAATGACACGGCATCTGATGTTAAAATACCAGTTGTAATGATATCATCATCTGTTGGAAGTAAACTTATAGATTCTTTGCAGAAGAAAGCAAGAGGTAAGTGTCAGCGCACCTCTTTGGTATTGTACCAACACATGCACCCTTTCTTTGGTATAGTATCTAATTCTCTCTCTCTCTAGTTGACGTGCTGCTATATACACCAAACAAGCCCATACTGGACATGGGGATAGCGATTCTGTGGATCATGGCTGTCGGATGTACTGTCTGTGCGGCTCTTTGGGGAAAATACATTTCATGTGATGAGGCAAGATCCAAATAGTATTTTTAATGGTTTTTCATACACATTAGAAGATAGTCTTTTCATTCTACTAAAGAATCAATTTGTAAAATATGCCAAGTCTCAAGAAACAGATATGGAGAAGCTGACATCATTCCATATATAACCGACTAAGCTAGCTATTAGTAACCTGATACTATGCATTGCCTAACAAAATTATATATTGTCAGATAAATCCTATAAAATACAAGGGTACCCTATGTGCCCTACCCTTTTCCATTTTCTTCATAATGTAACCCAAAATGCCCCTCATTTCTCTCTCTGGTATATTGGCATCAATGGGGAAGACAGGATGAATCATATGACATGCTTTTGTCTTGTTAAGTACATCATCATGAAGCCTTCATTTTTATAGTTATATTAGTGACAAATATGCACTGTTTACAAATTACACCCAAATATACTGCCTATTTGCAAAAAATCAATATCTTGATATTGCAAGTATTGCCCAATAATTTAAGTCCCATCGATGTTGACAATATACCCTATTCCTAAATAGATTTGCTCGGTCTCAAGTTTTGATAAACAATTTTGTTTAGATTTTCCTACTGCTAAGGAAAATTAGGTCATTCTATCTATTGAACCTTTAATTTAACAGCTCACTGCTAGTTCCATATAAACCAAGGACATGAACACATGCATGGCAAATACATGAAAAATGTGTTGTTTCACTTGTACGTACAGTAAATGTTAGATGTAATTTGTGAAAAGAAGAAGAACCATAACAAAGAATGAAGTATATTTTTTATTGTTGTTTCAATTTCAATAATCTATTATTATTATTATTATTATTATTATTATTATTATTATTATTATTAATATTACTACTAATACTGTTATTACTGTTATTACTACTGTTATTATTACTGTTATTATTACTATTATTGTAATTATTCTTATTCTTATCCTTATTCTTGTCCTTGTCCTTGTTGTTGTTAGCTGAATTTTGTTTCTAATGCATAGGAATCACCTGAAGATGATGATGATGATGGGGTGTTCGAAATAAAGGCATATGGAGCCATAGTATTTGCGGTGGTCGCATCAGCAGCCTTAGTAATTCTATATTTCTTCATGTCTGCTGCTATTCTTTGGGTGGTTGTCGTCTTATTTGCATTTGCTGCTATTGAGGTTTGCATTTGTCTTTTATAACTACTCTTAATTGTAATATTACCACACAGACCCCTGAAAAATATCATGCTTACCCATTGGGTAACATCATAGAGAATATAAAATGCATATGTTGCTCCCTTACCTTGTCCATTTACTTTCACAAGATGTCCTACAGTAGTACCATACTATTTTCTTCTTGTTCTCTTTACAATGAGAAGGTATGAGGGGTAATTTGGGTACAATTTTAAAGATATTAGGTGACAAAGGGTAGGTGTTATATTTTCGGTGCTTTAGATGTCCTTCGTGATGTCCTCACTATGTGTGATATTTTTCTTTCTTTCATTTTACATAATGATAATTTGGATATTGAACTTGTCAGGGAATGCACTTTGTGGCTGTAACTCTTATCACAAGGTATGTGACCTGACTAATGGGTACTGTACAAATGTTGGGTACCTTGTCCAATTTTATTTTTTCATGATATTCATTTCTCAACCAAAACAGCACTTAGAATATATTGTGGATGACCAGCACGTGAATGGTAGTGTATTATGCTCTACAAAGGGGTACTGGTATAGACTGTTGGCTGTGAATTTTGCCTGCCATTACAACTGATCATAGATTAACCTTGTCATTACTAAGTATCTGGTACAGAGATCTTTAAAAAGGTACCAGTGATCCTGGCTTTAGTTATGTTCATCCTTTCTAGGCTAGTTTAGCCCTTATTTGTTCAATCAGGATCCAGAAGGAAGGATGGTTTCTTTTTGGAGATTTGAAATATTGAATAGAGGTACACGATGTATGGTTAAACAGAGTATTTAAAGGATGTGAACAGAAGGTGAAGGTGCCATTGATAGGGGAACAATTGATCTTAAGTTTTATTGTGGTACCAATTTGCATTTTTGTGTCTGTTTGGTGGGCCATCCATCAGGACTCTCCAAGTGCCTTTGTTGGCCAAGACTTTATGGTAATCTCTCTCTCTCTCTCTCTCACACTCACACACACACATACACACACACGCACACAAACTGGAAATCTCTTTCTCCCTCTCCTCATTTCTAACAACAGGTTTTTGTTTCTGGGATTTCAGGGAATCTGTTTGTTGATAACTGTATTGCAGTTAGCCCAATTACCTAATGTAATGGTAATTAACATTTCATACTTATCTATGTCAAATAGTTTTTTTTTTCTTGTTTTCTATTTTAGGTAAAAAAACTTAAAATGGTCCTTAAAGAATGAAATGATTCCTGTTTGCTTGAGGTTGAATACTTTCCAAATTGAGCAGCTAAATTTGTTAGTTGTACTTATTTTGGTTCTAATGTCGCTCTTACTTCTGAATCCTTTTAGAGAAACTTTACTTTGCCAAAGTAGAAAAGTTAGCAACATTAAGCTATTTATGGTTTTTGGCATATCACAATAGACTAGATTATTTCAGGTATTGATCCCAGAATGTTTCTCAGAGGAACTTTATTGGTGTATGAACTTCCAATTCCAATAAATAGATATCTAAACTTCGGAAAATCAACTCCATATGTCCATCCCTCTATTTTTTCAGCTAACACATTAACTTCTGTTGACATGGACTGCTTAGCTCATTACATAGACCACTCTCTAATGGAGTAATGAATTTACTTTTCTTCTCTTATCTGCTCTGTATCCTTCTTCCTTTTCTCTGATGAAGCAAAGCAAATTGGACCCACATGGTGGGTGCATTTGGATAGCCAAGCAGTCCACTCAGCAAAAGAAAAGGTAGTTGAGGAACGATGGAAGGACTAGCTGAAATACTGGATTGTTTCTCTTACTTTCTGAGACCAATTTATTGTAAATGAAAATTCAGGAGCAATGCATAATCTTTGCCAACATGTACATCCAATGATCAAATTGGGGACCTTGTGAATCTTCCTTCTTTAACATATATCATTCTTCTGAATCTCTTAAAATCTAAAGTCCATGTATATGCAAATAACTAATTCTAACAGTGTGTACTCCGGGTTACTTAATATTCTATTAATATTGGGTGGTTGTCTATCCAAGTACATCCCTTTTTATTACTGAGATATTGGGACTAACTTGTAAAACCTACTTTTTGTTTTTGGAAGCAAGTAGGTCAAAGCCTACTTTAATCTTTATTAATCCAATAAAAAGAGTTTACAGTACAAGAGCAGCAGAGAATATACAAACAAGTGGCAAGAGACTACAATCATTCAAAAAGTAAAAATACTAAAAATTTATAAAACCATGTTCTCAAACTATGTTTTCCACTGTTTCTCAGGTCGCAGCAGCACTTCTGGGAATGGCATTTTGCTATGATATATTCTGGGTGTTTATATCTCCCCTCTTTTTTGAAAAAAGTGTTATGATAACAGTAAGTACATCTCTAGCATGCAAGTTCCTTTTTTAGAAGAATTTGCATGTGCCCTCAAAATTGCATTTTTAGCCTTCGAGATGAGATCCATCTCCTTTATTCTGTAATTAAGTAGTGTAAACAACTAGAAGAAAAGAGTACCCTGGGTACCATTTGCAAAAGGTGGAGAAGCAAGGTTCTGAAAATATTTTCAATGCCTTCTACCGGTATACATGATAATAACATGTTTCTGGAGGGGTACTAATTTAAGTTTTCTTTATTAAATTTGTTTATTTGGGTTATAAATTTAGTAAGAACTGTGTTGTCTTTGTTATTTAGATTACTAGACACATATTTTCCATTTGTTGTTAAAACGTAATGAATTAATGATACATGGTTATTTTGCAAATGGACAACAATTTAGATTGGATTTTCTTTTAGGTTGCAAAAGGAAACAATAACAGCGGTGGGCCAGCCATACCCATGGTTTTAAAAATGCCAAGACATTTGGATGCATGGTATGGGTATGACATGATTGGGTTTGGAGATATACTACTCCCTGGACTACTTGTTGCCTTTAGTTTCAGGTACCTGTTTTATCTTGTTAAACCATAGGAGTGAACTGTGAACTGGTATGCTTTTGTTTAGGTACAATCACAATACCAGCGATCACTTCATTGCTTCAATGAATTTTGCTTGTTTTAAACTTTTTCTGTGGTTTGCACAAATTAATTTAGATTTACTTTTACTATATTTCAGATATGATCAGATCAGAAATAAGGGATGGTCCGATGGTTATTTTCTTTGGCTATCTATTGGCTATGCATGTGGTGCGTCTCATTTTGTAGATTAATGTGCTTTTAGTTTATAACTGATGCAAGTGAAAATTGCTAAGGTTACATGCTTACAGCACCAAATCAAACTCTTCTTTTGGTTTCTTTTCTTAGGGAATAACATGGGTTTTAATTATTTGGAAGTATAGATAGATATCTAGGCAGGGTAATTTGAAGCTAATATGGGAGTATAGGTTGATTACTCTAATGGAGGTTTATTGCAGAGGTATAGGTTAATTTAAATGAAATTGGATTATATCAAGTTTTAGAATAGATGGTGCTTGATTCAACACAGCACACAGCCAATACTGTGCCAATCAAACCATGTACCCGAATTTATTTGCTGAGATTATATAATCATTGATCTTTATAATACCAAAAAAATAGCAAATGGAATAATAAACTTTTTTTTCATTTTTTCTTTTTATTGATTGTATTAGGGACTAAAATCTACCCCTTCTTTGTCCAGGATTAACCCTCACATATGTGGCTCTTTATGTAATGAATGGTCATGGGCAGCCTGCTCTCCTCTACCTTGTTCCATGCACCTTAGGTATAAGCAAAGCTCAAATGAGTAACCTTTTCAACATATTAAAAATTGAGAAATCTCAAATAAGAAGCACTAGCTTACTGAATATGCTGCATTTAAAAGTCCATAGCCTTGCACAATTGTGGAGTGATGAAGTTGAAATTGGGTAAATTAGCTTCAAATACTGATTGCATAGTACAGGATTAGCAGAGCCAAATTTGGAATAACTTGAGGATTAACTACAACTTGCTTGAGCTAAACTGGCCTTAAGTCGGCCATGTAAAAGTCTTGTTTATAAGTAAGATTGCCAAAACCTTCGGAATTATCAGCTGAAGTTGCACTACTATTTTTTTTTATGGTTACACTACTTATATTATGTGGAATTTACAGGGCTAATAGTTATATTGGGTGCAAAAAGAAGAGAACTGAAGGATCTTTGGAGCTTTAAAGCTACAAAAAAATGCGACACCTGAAACTGATTAAAAGGTTTTGAGATCAATATGCTACAGCCAAGGTTACATAAAAAGTGGCACAGTTCATATGTTGAACTGGAAAGGAAACTACATCTTCAGAAATGGAACATTGATGTAAAATTCCCCGTGTTTTTTGCTGGAATTTTGAAAATGTTTGTATAAAAATACAATGCAAATTATGTTGAATCAATTAAGTACATAGTCATTCATGTTGGATGAAGAAAAGACTTGTCACATTCAAAAATCAAAATATCAAACTGTTCAGAAACTTGAATATATTCATTACATTCATGAGACTATTTGAGTGTTATTCTGAAAAGGATTTACTCCAAAATGATACAAGACATGTGGAACCCAAAATTGTACTTTGGAGATCGCTAGCATGCAATATATTAGAATTAATTTCCACTTTTTTATGAAAGTATGGTTTCCCGTCATTTGCATATATTATGCTAAGAAATTACTGTAGTTGGTCGACTTAACTGAATGTTGCTCGTTTGTTACATGATTTGTATTTGTAAATTTCATATATGTTACATTCTGTAAAATATAAATATGAAATTTATAAGTCACAATAATATACGAACATCTGAGAAGCATTTTTCAGGAAAATACATAACGTTTAACAAAATAAATTTTACTAATCCAATATGAGGGATGCTTCTATGGGCATAAGGACTTATTTGTAAAATGAACATATTTTCATTTTCAAAGTTCAAACAGTCTATCCGACCGTTCAACATTATCTCCATATTAAATTGTACTTGGAGGTCAAATATTACATTTTTTGGAATTGTTTTACTATTTATTAAGTATTTTACAAAACTAGTCAAATTCAGACCATTGAATTTTGTACCTATCTTAATAAATAGTAAAAAAATTCAAAAAAATGTAAAATTTGACCTCCAAGTACATTGTAATATGGAGAAAATGTTGAACAGTCGGATCGACTGTTTGAACTTTAAAAATGAAAATATGCTCATTTTACAAATAGGTCCTTATGCCCATAGAAGAATTTGCCATAATTATAACATCTATAAAATGTATTCGACTGTATACAACAATAATCTGAATATTTAGAAATATTATTTCCAATCCATATTAGTAAGGTAATTAAATTATTCTAAATAAGAAATATATTATCTAGTAATTTTTAATAAGTTTGATAAAATTTACTTTGAACTTGTTTGCAATATGTCATAATTTAGAGGTGGTAATTGTGAATATTCAAATTTAAAAGAAAAAAAAATGTAAAATGCTAAGGTGGCAAGCATGCCACGCGGCCCACATGCGGAGGCCCTCTTTATTTCATCGCAAGTCATTTATGGCTTCTCCCATTTTCGGATGAAATCAAAGAAAAAAAACAAAACAAAACAGAGAGATCAGAGGAAAACGGGAAACAGAGAAAGAAATAGAAAAAAAAAATAGAGAAAAATAATAAAAGAGAGATTCATATGTAATTATTACAAATTCTTCAATACCCGACGTAATTACGAAGGAGACGGACGAGACGAGGTTTTCTGAAGTATAGCATATTACTTGCGAGCTCATCCTCTTGCCTTATGTTATCAGGTGCGGAGTTACTGGACTTGTTTGATGTTTTATTTTAAGAATTAAATTATTTTTTGTTTTTCATGTTGAACAATTATTTGTTGCAATATTTGAGATGTGTAAATCATGTGCATAGCCCAATCAAATTATAACTGAATTTGTGTGATATTGTTGACCTATCATTTTGTATGGTTTACTGTTTGTATGAATCTCCTATTCTGAATTATGGTTGAGTCACCACAAGCTTATGTTTATGGAAATTTGTTGAGCTCTGCAAAGTCTAGGAGCTATAGACTGGACTTTGGTTCGGAATTCTTATGCGCATATGATGAACGGCTCTCGCTAATCCCAGTACCGGTTGGGAGGGGCAATCTAATTCTTATTTTGATTCTGAGTATGGGTGACTATAAAAAAATGTCTGATTGATGTCATATCCAGTCTGGGACCAGAATGACAGTTTGTAAATGTGTTGAGAATTACAGATTTTGAGTTTATTGCATACGAAATATTATCTGACTATGAACTAGACTTTAATGAACGGTATAAGTCTAAACACATCAGATGAGGGTCAGTGGAGGGTTCCGAGTACCGGCAGGTGTGGGTTTAGGTTGGCCACCTATGTGACAAGTTGGTGGATCATCTGTTTGTACCAGACTTGAAAATATAAGTTTAAGCCAAATTTATCTGTTGAGTTTCATTTGAGATTCTGTGAGTTGAGATTCGATTGAATATTGTGATTAAGCATTTGCATTTATTTATATATATAAATTGAACTGATAATGTCAAGTTGCGAGGATTTAATTATGGATATGAATTGATTGCAAGTCCAGTGACTTGATTGTGGCCTGGGAGATAATATTATTATTATTATTTCTCATCCCCACCCTTTTGGGTTATTTTCAGGTTTATTATATGGATACAGAGAGATGATTCTGGATTGCATCTGACCGTATAACCACATAATAATGAGGTTTTGGGTTGTTGAAATTGACAGGATGCGGGAGGCAATTCTAAAACATAGTTTGTCGTATTCTGTCAATAAATTTTGTAAGAAATATTGAGATGTGGTTAATATGTAATGGTGTTATTGTTGATGCATATAAAAGATCCATTGTCTTGTGTATGTCTTAATAAATATACGCGGCAGGCTATTATATCCGTATTTGGGGTGTGACAATATATGTATCCTTCTTGTATTTGTTGTCTTCATGAATTGTTAATGTCGATAAAATATTCTATTATAGTTCACTGAATAAATAAGAATAGCTTGTTAGTAAAAATAGAGAAGTACAGTTAACTTATACTTGTAAGTAAAGTTGTGAAAAGTTACGTAAGATACTAAAGTATATCAGTGTCAACTAAGACAAAAGTCGTATGAAAATTTTGTTTTATCTGTTGGGTTATATGTTGTTCACAATTAATTTGATAGTTCTTCCTATAACTGTTTGGTCGGTGCATTTTGGCTTTAAAAGTTGCAAATGGTGTTGTTCTTTTAGACAACCATCTGAAAATATGAAAATGTGAGAAGTGTTGGTGAAAATTGACGTAATATGTAAAATGTGAGAAGTGTTGGTGAAAAATTGACGTAATATGTATGTACACTGTCAAGTGTTGATCACGTCAATACGAAAATAGTGTTTCTACAGATAATCCTAGTTTATGATCGATACGTCATATTTCATCTCTATAGAGTGATAAATCTGACTAAAGATGTACATCAATGGTTATTTCCAATGTTTTAAATAGCGTTTATAGCGTCATAGCGGGAAGGCTACAAAAAAAGCTATAGCGAATAGCGTAGCTATTCCAAATAGCGTTTTTTTTTTTTTACAAAAATTATATTATATATTTGTACTATATATTAACATTATCTAAAGTTTCATAGAACAATAAGTAACACCAAATTAATTAAGAAATTATAATATTCATATTGAACTAGTACAAAAGTCCATAGTTCAAAATATCCATAATAATATCATAAACTATCGATTTTTTTCTATACAAAATATCTTAAGCATCATGATTCATTCTATTTTTTTTTTCTATACAAAATAAATTTTATGGATCTTTATTTAAGTCCATATAAATTGTCTAAAAAAGCCTAATATGCATAGCGCGCAAATAGCGCGCTACACGCTATGCGCTATAGCGGTCGTAGCGCAATTAGCATATTTTCATGCCATAGCTTAGCGTTTATGGTCCAAAAACGCTATAGCGCCGCTATAGCGCGCTATTTAGAACACTGGTTATTTCCATATAAAGAACATCCAATAAAGTGTAGCCAATTATTTGTAATAAAAATGACAAATCAGCATGCCAGAAAAGGGCAAACTTGTCCATACTAGCTAAGCCACATCTCCCGAGTTTATGTTAACTTTCAGACTTAGCTTTTTTTTTTTAACTTTTTCAGTGGTTGAATCAGTTTTTTCAGGAAAATTATTGTGCTTTTGAGCTAGTTTCATTTAGTTTTGCTTGTGTGAAACCGATATCAATGTGCTAATTGAGTAATTTTTAGATGTCATATCAAGTACTTTAACACATCTAATAGATTGAAATATCAAAATAGAGATGAAAATCTTGTATTTGGATTTTTCTTCAATTAAGAACTGAAAAACTTGATATTTTGGTTAAATTGATGAGCAACAAGTAATGTTTGTTTTTTTAAGTGGGTCAGTACTGAATAATGGAGAATTCAGTAGTATCTCACGGGTTTCAGTTGTGAATATTTTAGGCTTCTATATTTGCTTCAAGTAAAGTTTTATTTCTTATTTTGATTTTTATGCTAATTTTTCTAATTTAGTAACACTAATATGTTTAAAAACATATATTGCAGGAGGACAAAAGAGACATTCAAAGGGAGATCTTATATATTGTTTTTATTTGACACAATGTTTTGTATCTCAATTAAATACATTGGCTTATTCTAAAGACTAAAATTTATGTCTTCATTCTGAAATTCAGTTTATCTCTATTAAATATTGTTTGTTGCTGTGATTTATTTTTATGCACCATTTAAAGGGATATCTCAAATAAACATAAACGTTTCTGTCTCCAGAAACTTAACTTTTTCAACGGTAGCCTCATGAAAATAATAAGTCTATCTATAAAATAATATAAACTGAATCAATACAACATTTCCAAGGACAGAGTGCTTAAGTATTTCCATGAACCTTCACTATAAAATAAATAAACAAATTAAACAAAACATTTCCAACGGTAGCCAATGGAAATAATGTCTCCCTACTTCAAACTTATTTCCAACGGCATGGGAAGAGGTATTTCCATGAACTCTCAATAAAATATAATATTTGGTCTGTTTAGCGGGTCATGGGTCGTGCAAAAGTATTTCCAATGGCGGATAGGAAACATTTCCATGTGGAGACAGCAGGAATTTTCAACCGCTACTATTTCCATGAGGCTAGCATTGAAAATTGTTAATAGTGTCAGAAAACGCAATTTCATTTCCATCGACCTTTTCTCCCGTTGAAAATAACAATTGCTACCGTTGCAAAAAGCGAAAATTCTAGTAGTGGACAACATGAGCATTGTCATCACTGTCTTTAATAAACATATTAAAACTGCCTAGAAGTTGGGAGATGAAGCAAGACAACGAGGAGAATTTTGACGTCCTCTAATATTTGCTATATGACTATAACTACTTCAGGATCCTACATGCATCATTTGTCAACAATACTTGTATCTTTCGGCTGTGGCATGTGAGTGTTGTTCTTGTGTGTGCTCTTTTTAAAATTCATTTTATCTTTCAAATACAACTCAAATGGTGTATTTTTTTATTTACTAATATACATTTTATCTTCATACAGCTCACAACTTCATTTTACCTTAGAGTGAATATTTATTTTATTAATTAATTTTCTTTTCAAAAAAAAAAAAAGTAGGTACCTTACAAAAATACTAGGGATGAGAAAATGTATTGAAATTGAAATGCTGAGATATGGATAGATCCTGACAACACTAAATTGTATTGAACAGAAATTCATAATTTTTAGTGATAAAACCTATATTATATATAATTGTGTAAACATGTCATTAACAAAAGAATTTACAAATACAAAGTTTTCATACAGACCCGACCATCCTCAGTTAAATTTCACAAACCTAGTATTTATATTCTACTTGAATAGAATTGAAAACTTAGTTCAGTAGCACGAGTCTCGTCTCTCTACATAGAGATCGCATATTTAATTCTCAAAAATAGCATCTAAAATATTTGAGTATACCGGAGCCCTTTAATAAAACAAAATACTTGAATAAGAACTAGCCATTTGTGATTTGTCTAGCTGCAAATGATTGTTTTCCGTGTGAATTTTTTTTTTAAGGGTTAGTGGAAAGTTCCACGAAATAATATATTGATACTAAAAAGAGTATTTATAAAGCCGTCAGTTACAAGTTGTTTCCATAGCAGTGTCTAAAATATTTACAATAAAGTTAAATACTAAAAAGCTCCGTCATAAGAAACTAGTATTTTTATCATTTAAATTTACCAAACAATCTTCTCATTTTTATCATTTATTTTTTAATTTTTATAAAAACAAATTATTACTATTAGTCTCCTTCAAAAAAATGAAATTACGCAACACTTATTCCAACCATCCAATCTTAATTTATCAGTTTTGCTTCTGTTGGAGGTCACAAATTTGAAACCCAAATGAGATATATTTCATAAGTATTATTAAATAATTAAATGGTTTCAACGTCCGAGCTTTACTTAATTAATTTTTTTCTGAATAATTATCTCTATAATATATGCTTCATTCAAACCCGACTAATACTGTCCAATTTGTCAATCATCTCAACTTGTTGATCTAATTTATAACTTTGATTTGATATTAAAATAAAACTGTTTTTACTACACAATCTTCTTTTTATTTTATTTTTCAATAAATTGTTGGGGTCCCAGCTGTTTTATCGAAACAAACAAATTTATCTTACACCCTAAATTGTAAAATTGGAAGAATTTCTTGACACATATCAAGTTGAATAATTAATTATTTCTGAAAATTAATTTTTAATTTAGTGACAAAGATAACATCTTTCATAAAAAAGTCAAAACCGAAGTATGTTTTGAAGAAAGAGAACCAAGTCTCTCTATAAAATAATCTTTTTTTTTATTTTTTTCTTTTAAAATTTTAAATTTCTACAAAAATTATTACTATTAATCTCTCTCAAAAATAAAATTACATGATACGTATCACCAATCTTAATTTTCTAATTGTACCTCTACGAAAGATCACAAGTTCAAAGCTCAAATGAAATATCTTTTATAAATTAAATTATTAAATAATTGAATAATTTAACATTCAATCTTTACTTAAAAAATTAAATAATTATATGTAGAATATTTGAATATATGCGGATCCGGATAGAAATAACTTACAATGACTTAGAGCATCTACATCCCTAAAACTCTTAGAGTTTCTAAGTAACTATTAACTAATTTTTAGAAATTATAGGCTATGGAGTTTCTAAGGGTTCACATCCCTGAAACTAATTTTAGAGTTTCTAAAATACCACATCAGCAATAAAATAAAATAAAAAAAAAATTCAGCGAACATCAGCCAATCATTTTGCCAACTCACAGTTTATAAACGATTTCTTATTAAGAAATTATTGAGCACAGTTGCTAAATAAGAAACTGGTCTACATCCCTGAAACTGGTTTAGAAACTGCCACATCAGATTAGAAACTCTGATAGTTTCAGGGATGTAGATGCTCTTATCCGGCGCTCCTTCGTATCCTCTCAAAAGTAAAAAACGGAATGTGCGCATTTGCTGTGATGGTGCTATTGTTTGCTTTCGTAAAGCTATTAACTATCGCCAACTTTGGCAACTAAAATAGATCGTCACTCTTGGCACCATTTGCAAAAGAGAACAAAGATGATGCGTATCAAGGCTTAGATTTTTGTTGTCAGAGAACTGCCTACCTCCTAAATTTACATCTTTTTTTTTTAAAGTAAAATTGGATTCTAAGCTACCTAATTGTTCTAATATTTATAAACAAAATTTACGAGTAGAAATAGGATGTTTTTAAATTCACCAAAATATTTTGTGAACTTAACTCTAAAACCTATCAGATTAGTTTCAAATGGCGAATTTGAACTGTTAAAATTCATTTACTTTACAAGTGATGCATCTACATGTGAAAATTTTAAATTTTAGAATTAATTTTGTATAGAGGCAAGTGGTAAAAAAACAATAAAAAATGAATGCATTAAAATTAATTTATAAACCTTCTAATTTTGACTGCTTGACTTCATACTAAATTAGTTCGAAAGTTTAAAATTTCCGCTTGTAAATGCATCACTCATAAGATAGCTAAGTTTTAACCATTTAGATTCGTCATTTAAAGCTAATATGATAGATTTAAGAGTTGAGTTCACAAAAAGAACTTGGTAAACTTAAGAGAACACCCTAGTTCTACTCAAAATTTATCATTCAGAATTTTGAACCAATAACTTTTTATATAAAAGTTGTTGTCTTTATCACTTAATCAAAAACTAATTTTCCTTGATTTCACATCTTAAAAATTCTCGATGATTTTTTTCGTGCTATCCCTAAAATGTAAATTGTATATTTGTTTAATTCAATTTACACGCAACTAATACTTTTGTATTATAACATATGTTGTGATAGTTGTATTAACAACTGTTAAACTCATTATACGAACCTTCAAACTATACATAAACGGATCGGATAATAATATCCGACTGTATCTAAATCCGTATCCAAAAATTTGATACGGATATCCGATATCCGAATATCCGTGCGAATAAGAATACGTATATGGTTTTGAATTTTAATTATCTATATTTAAATAGTAGATATATATATATATCGAGTAGAACTAGGGTGCTCTCGAGTTCACCAAGTCCTTGGTGAACTCAAGTCCAAAACTCATCGGATCGGCTTCAAACGACGAATCCGACCGTTGAAATCCGTCTACCTTACGAGTGATGCGTCTATATGTAAAAATTTTAAAATTTGAAATTAATTTTGCATAGAGTCAAGTGGTCAAAAAACGTCAAAAAATTAATGCATTAAAATTAATTTATTAACCTTCTAATTTTGACCACTTGACTCTATGCAAAATTAATTTGAAAATTTAAAATTTTTGCATGTAGACGCATCACTCGTAAGGTAGACGGGTTTCAACGGTTGGATTCATCGTTTGAAGCCGATCCAATGAGTTTTGGACTTGAGTTCACCAAGGACTTGGTGAACTCGAGAGCACCCTAGTTCTACTCTATATATATCATATAGTTTGATATATATTACAAAAATATTTAAGTATATATATACAGATATCTAATATCTGATCCATATCCGTAAGTATCCGTCTAATATCCGATCCATATTCGTATCCAAAAATAAAAGTAGATACGGATATGGTTTTACCACTATCAGATCCATATCAGATCCGTTTGCACCCCTACATATGACTATTGTGAAATACAGACTTTTATTTCAAACTTTTACGCTTATTCTTTGATTCTCCTTAAAATGTACACCTGATTATTGAAAAATACAAATTTAATTATAATAAAATGCACGCTTGACAATTTATTTATATTTTGTAAAAGTTGGTTAAAAACATTGAGGGATTTTTTGGGGGTCAGGACGTAAGGATAACATAATATTCTTTTGCTATATTCCTAATAAGAAAGTTTCAAATAACTATATGGTATTTTTTTTCAGCATTTTCATGAACAAATGGGTAGATTAATGGTGATAAAAAAAATTACAATTAATATATATATTTATTAGAATTAGCTTTTAGTTTAGTGACAAAGACACATGACATCTCATGTCAAAAGTCATGAGCTCGAAATCTAAATAGAAAAAAAAATTATATAATAACAGGAGTTGGAAAGGATGTTGGGTGACTTGAGTCTCAACACTCTCAGTCAAAATACCAGCGAATTTCATGAATAATTTTCATTTTGTACTCAAATTATTTGCAAAATTGATATCTTTAATTTTGTTTTTTCTGCAAATATATAATCCTTTAATATTTTGTAAAATAAAAGAAATATTTTTAATTATATTTATATTATATTTAGTATGAATTTTAGAATTTCCAAAAGTACTTGTTTAACTTGGATCAGTACAAAGAAAATTTTATACATTCATTCATGTACCACGTGGCGGCGTAGTTAAAGTCGTTGATATCTGAAATTCATGCTCTCCATCTGTCCAGGCCTGTTTTTGGAAGCTCAAAACAACTTGTGGGATCTTTTTCATTGACCTTGTCAAAGAGTTTTTGTTCTATTTGCATCCAGGACCCCGAATTTGGTTTAGACTTTTTTTGGTTTAAATTCTTCTGAATCAAAAAGGGGGTTGCTGCGGATAAGGATGGGATCAAAGTTACATGTGTTTGGTGAGATTCCACAATCACATTTCTTTTGTTAGTGGAGACTGGAGTTCAGGATTCAGGGGATAAGGGACGAGTTTCTTTTGTTAGTGGAGATTGGAGTTCAGGATTCAGGGGAAAAGGGACGAGTTTTGTTTAGTTGTGCAAATCTTTTTGTTATTCATTGTAGTTAGAATTATGTAGTATTGCAAATTTGTGCCATGCCGTGTTGTAATCGGTCACTTCGTGATTTGAATTACGTATTGTGTTGTAACTTATTGTGTTTGGTCAAATTTGATCATATGTAGTCATATTTGATCATATTTTACTATTTTTTGAATTTTAAATTTGTTTAAAGAAGAAAAATGTGGAAATTTTGAAAATATTGTTAATAATTATAACCTAAAGAAACAATGTGTAAACAAAATATGTATGTGTACAAAATTAAATTTATTGACCGAGATTCGAATTGTTGTTTGCAATTTATAATGATATAAATTTTATATTATTTTAATCTAATAATTAATTATAACAGTTATAATTTAATTTATTTCATTCTTCATATGATACTTACATAAATGTCATGGAGATGACAATTTTAATCTCAAATAAATTTATATCATGTGATGATATGTCATATAAATTTAGTATCAGCAAAACATGAGAAATACAATTATTATTGAAATAATTATAGGATGTATATGATACAACAATTAATTGAACTAATTTCGAATAAGTGAGAAAGAAACATTCTGGTCTTTCTTAATTAATGAGAAACCTTGAGGATGGAAAATAAATACACATTCTTTCCTCTTCAAGGGTGGGGCTTTTCATTTTCTTCCTCTTTAAGCTGCATAAATTTTCCCTCTTGAATCTCCTTATTTTTCTTGTGTGTTGAGTACAACTTCTACCATAAAAAAAATGTTTTATTGAAGGATATAAACTTTGATTGAGCAACAACAAATAGTATTATCTAGTAGGAAGAAATTTGTTTTTCTAATTAATCCTCGGTGGATCTATTTCTAATTAATTCATTGGAGGTTCTTCACCTTTGATTACGATATCAAAAGAGGTATGAAATCTCTAATTAATGTTTTAGAGTAGGTTTAGATACATCTAAATAAGATTCAATCTTTGGTTGCTTTAGAATTTTTTTGAAATATTTCTTTTAAGCAAAGATCTCTTCACGCATGATGCATGTGTCGTGTCGTGTTATCTTTTTCCGAAAGATGATCAAATCACGTAACCGACACACGTTTCTGATAACACTGTTACTTTTTCATATTCTTGTATGTAGCTAAAAAAAAAGCTAAAAAATAGAAATTATATATGACAATTATATGTTCAGCAGAATCACAAACCTAGTACACTAAACAATTATTTGACTTAATATTATTAAATAAAAAATTCTTAGATAGAACTGAAAATCCTAAAAAAAACATTTGACTTAATATTATTAAATGAAAATCTTGTTCTGGTCTAATTTTTATTCTAACCTCGCTTTCATCTATCATCTGGAGGAACCCTTCTCCAAGATTATAGCTCTGCTAAAGCTTTTTTTTTTAAGTAGGTCTAAACTTATTTTAAACGTTTACTAAACCAAGAAAAAAAAATTATAATACAAGATCGATAAAGAGTATACATGCTCAGACATTAATTGTCTCTTCAAGCAAATACATCCCTTTTTAATTTATAAAAATAATTCTCCGTCCGACCGCCTTATTTAAGTTTTTAAAAGATCATTGCAATCTTTTTCTTAATCTACACAGTAAAAAAATACTATCCTTCAGTGGAGATTCAATTTTTAATCCTCCATTGCAATTAAACAATCCCTATACGACAATAATAATGTCATCAATTTTCAAAATATTTTACTTTAACATTCTCAAATCATTTATCTTTCAATATATAATCTTAAATTAAGTAAATTTTTCTGCTTCATATATTGAATTTAATCCTTCATTGTCGTCAAAGAATCCTCATATGACAATGATGTCAGAAATTCTCAAATCTTTGTTTTGAAATTAAATTCAATTCTGTCAACTGCAACTACTAGTAGTCGTATTTTGCTAATTGTGGTCTACTTTAAAAAAAAAATGTAGAGGTCGCTGCCTCTAGATTTCATTAATCAAATTAATACTGTGGTTTATTTTAAATTTGAATTTATATAAAATTAATATTTATGAACGAAGAAATAAAGGTAAATTTGAGCAAAATGCAATGAAAGGTAAATTACTTATAAATTAAAAAATTAACAATTTTGTTCTTTAATTTTATATATTTTATAGTATTTATATCGTTTATCCCTTTCTATGAAACAAAATTATATTGCAGTAACTTATTGAGCTCCCGATCTCAATTTTTCTATCACCTTTAGTATATTACCAATCTAATTCTTGTTTTTTCCTTGCGCTAATACCACTTATTTTGTTGAATATAAATGGCCATATGCCACCAATTTTTGCTTAAAGAAAATCACAAAGTTGTGTGACAATGTTATCAAGACGGTACCATTTCACACAAGTTTCTACATCAACTCTAGAATTATTACATGGAACTAAACAAGCAACAATAGCTAAAGAAAGTAATCCAACGACAACACTAAGTACTAAAACAAGTCTAAATCACATAAAGCAAAATATGGATAAAGATTTTGTTGGTACAAAACAATCTAAAGCTGATTATCGGATCATGGTCTACATGTCTAGCATGTCTTTGTCATCATACTCTATGGCGCTAATCATTTATATTCGCTAAGATTTGATTTATGGTAGCTAACTCAGATCACACTTTTCCATGAATATGGCCACTCATGAAATGAGGAGACCATTTTGGTGAGGGGGGTCAAATAAAATCATTTCAGATGGATACTAAAGGGCCCGACATTTTTATTAATATCCAAAGTTAATTACAAATTAATTAATATATCCATGATTTCCGGTTTAGTTTCTTTTTTTTTTAGAGACACTATGAAGAGATAATCTAACACTGAAAATTCAAATTTTTTGTTTAAATTATTTGTTAGATTACTTCTTTTGATTTATAATTAGCATATTTATACTAAAATACACTATATTACTTGAAATTATGTTGAATTACACTATATTACATTAAATTACGCTAAATTATGTTAAATTACACTAAAATACGGTAAATTCCAGTAAATTACTGTGTGTCTTCATAGTGATGTATAATTAGAAACTATTTTTTGTTTCTCTTTTATCTTCATAGTTATTTATAATTAGAAACTTTTTTTTAAGAGACACTATGAAGCAAGATAAATGAAATCTAACACTGAAAAATTGAATTTTTTTTAAATTATTTGTTATATTACTTCTTTTGATGTATAATTAGCATATTTTATACTAAAATACGCTAAATTACTTGAAATTATGTTTAATTACACTATATTACGTTAAATTACGCTAAATTACATTACATTACGCTAAAATATGCTAAATTACGCTAAATTAATATGAATAGGGACGATATCTTCACTGAAAAGGCGAAAAATGACGACGAAACTTCAAACGGCCATAAAACGGCGCTCGAGTGTCCGATTTCAGCAAATGACCACTTTTCGGAAAGCTTGTGAAAATACGCATGTGTCTGTGCTAGCAATGTCGGATTTCAAAATTTAAAATTGCCAAAAAACAAAGGGAAGAGCCTCAAAACTTGAGTTGAAGTTTCCGATTAAGATTTTCATTTCTACCATTCAATCTAAGTAGCTCAGTAAATTAGTTGCATAATGAACTTGTAGAATATCAATTTTTATTATTTTTTATGATTCATGAAAGATGACACAAAATTGGTCTACTTTAGCGTAATTTTGCGTAGTTAGCGTAATTTACCGCATTTTTATCAATTAGCGAAGTTATTGTAATTTAGCGTAATTCAACATAATATATAGTAATATAGTGTAATTCAACATAATTTCAAGTAATCTATTTTAGTATAAATATGCTAATTATAAATCAAAAGAAGTAATTTAACAAATAATTTAAACAAAAAATTTGAATTTTCAGTGTTAGATTTTATTATCTTGCTCTTCATAGTGTCTCTAAACAAAAAACAAAAAAAGGAAACCGGCCATTTTATGGCCGGTTTGGATATTTTTTGAAAAACTCGGGAATCATGGGTATATTAATTAATTTGTAATTAACTTTGGATATTAATAAAAATGTCGGAAAGGGCCACAATCAATGCTTTATGTTTAAATTAAGATTCAAGAATATTCGTTTACCTTTCCTCATAAACCAACAAAAGGAGATCACAAAAGAGATCACAAAAGTGAAAATTATTTCATGGCTATCATTATACATTGATTCAGACGGTTAGCTAAATTACAAAATATATATTGTTTTATTATGCTGTCGTAACTCGATTCGAGCCGAGCTCGTTTTCAGTCGAACTGAGTTGATTTTGCGTTTTATTTGAATTGGTCTAGAGGGAATAATGAGTTTGAGTTTTTTTTGTGCATCTCTTGATTAAAGTATACTTATATTTTGTTTTTTGTTTTTTACTATTTAGCCCTCATAATTTAACAAATTTGATCTAAGAGCTTTCCAATTCAGGGAGGCGCGGGAGTATCTATCTTATGGGTAGGGCTGAGCAAAATTGCTTGAACTCGTAACTCGCTCAATTACAGCTCGTTTTAACGCGCTCATTTACAACTCGAGTTGGCTGACTCGTTTAATAAATGAGCTGAGTTTGAGTTGACCCCAACTCGCTCATTTATAACTCGAGTTACATAAAATTACACAGTCTTGGACACAAAAGATCTCAGAATAACCAAAACCAAACCCAAACTCGGCTCAAACTCATTTATAACTTGTGTTGTATTGATTTAACTGGTTAAATGAGTTTATAAACGAGTTGTGAGCCAACTCGAGTTGATAACGTGCTGAGTTCGAGTTGGCTCTACAACTCGTTATTTCATCCCAACTCGAGTTGACTCGCTCATTTATTAATGAGCTGAGTTCGAGTTGGAGGTAATCGCTCAAACTCGCTCATTTACAGCCCTGCTTATGGGCATTAGATCAAATTTGATTCGACAGCTGACTGAATCATTTTATTTACATCGAGATTCGTAAAAAAGTTAAAATTATAAATCAGAATCGAGCGTGCAAATCAATGCAAATCGATCCGTCTAGACCGAACATTAAACTGAATTTGATATGATGTCACACATAACATAAGACTCCCTTCGCTCCACCAATATTTTGGCTATCCTATTATCGTGGATCCATATTATTTAAAATAGAAAATCTCATATTAATTAATTGGGTTCTTATTATAATATTTTTTGCAAAAAAATTGTGTATAAACATTTTTATACATAGAAATAGAAAAGCAAAAAAAAAAAAAAAAAAAACAAATGAAACGTGTTGTATCCTAGAAAGATGCACTTCAATATTTCGAAGAATTCCTATATGTTTCTTATTGGAGAAAATTTACTCAAAATGTATCCAAGATGAATGTACTTCAGTATCCTAGAAAGATGCACTGTATCCAAGACGAGCAGCCGATCAATGCGCACAAAATGTATTTCTCTTCTTGCTCCTTTTTTTTTCACCATCATACAATTAAAAAAATTTGCTAAAAAAGTGGTAAAGGTTGTAATATCTCTATAAGTTGTCACACAAGATGTTGACAAATTGATAAAAGTAAATACGGATCTTTCTAAAGTGCAAACAAACCCAGAAAAAAAGGACATAAATACATAACTTTGTTTTCGACAAACAACTACCTTGGAAATAATTTTCTATTTTTAATATATTTGTTAGAGTCATATATAAAGCCCTCTAACCTTCAAAAGAAAAATACAAACAACTACAAATTCAGTGTGAAGAGTTTATACAAAAACCCTGTAGTGAGCCTAAGGCCAAGAAATTAAGCATGGCAGAGAGATTAGCTAATGGATCAGACCAAGGAGACTTGGCAAGAGACGGCTCGGTTGATCTCAAAGGAAACCCGGTTCATCGGTCGGAAAGAGGTGGATGGAAGGCGTGTTCATTTCTCGTCGGTAATGATTCATGTCTCAATTAACATATCTCAATATATACTGCAAGTCTATACTTTTTAGTCATTGTTGTTCTCTTATATATATGTTGTAGTGTATGAGCTGATTGAGAGGATGTCATACTACGCAATACAGTCGAATCTGGTATCATACTTGACTAACAAGCTTCATCAAGGAACTGTGGAAGCCGCGAATAACGTTACAAATTGGGTTGGAGCAGTCTACTTGACACCTATTGTAGGCGCATATATTGCCGATGCATATCTCGGCCAGTATTGGACTTTTATGATTGGATCTGCCATATATCAACTGGTAATTAACCGATTGATTCGATATGTAAGGTTTTTTTTATTAGCTTGGCGGTAACATATCAAACATTTTAATGGTTTTAATATATTGTTTTTTCTGATTCAGGGCATGATCATACTGACGCTAGCTGTTTCTATACCAAAATTGAAACCGCCACCTTGCAAAGAGAAAGAAACATGTGAGAAGGCTTCATCTCAACAACTAGCGATCTTCTTCATTGGCTTATACACCATTGCAGTGGCGAACGGCGGTACCAAACCCAATGTCACTACCTTTGGTGCTAACCAATTTGACGAAACCGATCCTAAAGAAAAGTTGCAAAAGCACTCTTTCTTCAACTGGTGGATGGTTAGCATTTTTCTCGGGACGTTATTTTCCCCTACTGTGCTGGTTTATTTGCAAGATAACGTCAGTTACAGTATTGGCTATGGTGTTCCGACGATTATGTTGCTTGTATCAGTGGTGATCTTTTTGGTCGGTACGCGGTTTTATCGGCATAAGCTACCGCAAGGTAGCCCTTTTACTAAGATGGCGCGAGTAATGGTGTTTTCTATCAAAAATTGGCGGCTTTCGGTGCCTAATGATTCAGAAGACCCGTTTCAGAGTGATACAGAGGTTTTAAGGAGTGCATCTGGTATTCAACCTACTAAGTCAATGAGGTTAGTAATTAATTACTCGTCAATAATTTTAATTGTTCTTTGTCACCAGCTTCCATTAAGAAAAAAAATGAGGTTCTGACAAATCATGACGCAAAGAAGTTATCGATACCAAACCCTCGAGAAATGGTGTAGACCAAGTGCTATAAAATAGTTGCATGTTAATGTCAATGTGTAGAAATTTAAGAGGAAAATAACTAATTTTATAGATTCCTGATTTTTATTTTCAATCTCTTAAAACTGGTTTTATTGACACCAAATCCTCCTTGTGCCTATTGGTTTCTGATCATTTCTAATTTTATAGGCTATAGAATATAAAGAGACAATAAAATATTTCCTAATTACATAATTTGCTATTTCTCCTAATTAATACTTATTGATCTCCTATCAATGTAATTGATCTTTAATTGATTCTTCATCTTCAACACATGTGATAATGAATTCTGGCCCTCATGGTTCTCATTCCAATACTTGACCTAATTTTTATTTCTTATGTGGTAATCCTTATTCATTAAAAGATAAGTTGCTTAAGAACTGATCCTCGTATCTTCAAATGTAGGTTCTTGAATAAAGCAGCAATCATAAGCAATTCTGACTCGAAATGGACCTCATGTACCATAACTGAGATCGAAGAAACAAAACAAATGATAAGCATGCTTCCCATACTGGTATCTCTTATTCTCCCCTGTACCATGATAGCACAAATTAACACCCTCTTTGTCAAGCAAGGCGCTACGCTAGACCGACACATGGGGCGACATTTTCAGATCCCACCTGCTAGTTTAGGTGTTTTCGTCACGATAACAATGCTCATCTCAGTACTACTTTATGATCAATATTTCATCAAGGTCCTTAGAAAATGGACTAATAACCCTAGAGGAATCACCATCTTGAAACGAATTGGTACCGGTTTGTTTTTACAAGTCATGACAATGTCGTTTGCATCTATAATAGAAAACAAACGCCGAAGTATTGTTAAAAGTGATGCTCATACATCACTCAGTATTTTTTTCCTCCTGCCCCAATTTGTGCTCATGGGATTGGCCGATTCGTTCCTAGTTGTCGGCCAAACAGAGTTCTTCTATGATCAAGCACCCGATAGCATGAAGAGCTTAGGATCATCATATACTTTGACAGCATATGGAATTGGAAATTTTCTGAGTTCTTTTATTCTTCAACTGGTTTCTGACATTACTAAAAAAAGAGGGAAAGGATGGGTGTTAAACGACTTGAATTCGTCGAGACTGGATTATTATTATGGATTACTGACAGTTCTTAATGCTCTTAATTTTCTTTTCTTTTTGTTTGTTAGTAAAATGTACAAGTATAGAGTCGAGTTGTTTTGCTCGACCGATGGTACGACGAAAGATCAAGAAGAAAAAGATGGCCATTTGGAGTTTAAAATGTAGTATAGTTCTTATAGTCCTTTTTTTTGAGGAAAAATAAGGGTCATGCCCATATTTAATTAGTTCTTATATTCCTAATAAAAGCATATACATCAAAGTGAAAAGTTATTATACTCCTTCATCATATTTTGTAATTCCTTTTTGCTTTTGATTTTCTTATGAATTTATAACATCTCTCCTTATTTCTGTCCTTTGTGTGTTTGATATTTTTTCCCTCCTGTGCTAATTGTAAAGATATTGACAGAGCTGGTTTGACTTCATGCAACACACCAGTTATATACTTTTTCATTTGCCTCTATTGACTATGTGTTGCGTGAAGTAAAGCTAGATATGTCAATATCTGCTAGTTGTTCGTGTCAACTTTCCCATGTACGGTATCTGGATCTTTTTTTTCACAAACAACAAGAGTAATAACCCTCTTTTAGCTGTACGAAATACATGGATTACAAGCCTCGATTTATTCGCAAAATTGGTAAAACATTTTCTTCTTTCATTTTTTGGTGAAAATAAAACAACTGGCCGTTTAACTCAAACAAATCTGAATCTGACCCAATCATATCGGGCCTATTTCTGGCATGATCAAATTGATATTAAATTGAAACCAAGTGTTCAAGTGCTATCCATGTTTGGGCAAAAATAGCCCATTTAAGTCCAGTGTTAAAAGGCGTCATGGGGAACTCCGCCAAAACCAAAAAAATCTCAAAATGCATTAGCCCATTTTCAAGCCGAATGTTAAAAGGCGTGAAATGATGAATTGATTCGGATTCTCGGATTTTCAATTCATTTTTATTAAAATAATTTCAGTTCTTACAAAAAAAAATTGTTTCTGATCAGAGCCATAAACAATAGAAGGAGATTGTGAGAGTGAAAAAGAAGTGGAGAAAGATTAAATTGGGATATATATTTTGACATAGTTGTTGATTTATGCAGCATTATTTATTATTTTGACTCTATTGTCTGTGCGGTCAAAGTTTCAAAAAGAGAGAACTAATAATAGCAGTGGCAGCAATGCAGTATAAACTGTAAGGTTGCGTTTGGATGGGGCAATAATAGCTCTATTCTTGGGTTAACTCCACTATTCTAATCTTGAGTGATCCAAACAACAAATAGAAAATTAGGTTAGCTCAAGAATAGCTCTATTTCTACTAACCCATAGAAATGGTGGGTTAGCAAGAATAGAGCTAGTGGAGTTAGTGATATTAATAAAAAATAGTTTCATTCCTCTCCATTAAAGTTAGTTCAATATTAAATTAGTATTAAATAAAATATTTGATTAGTATTATAATAATATAATATTAGATTAGATAGATTAGTGTTTAAATAAAATATTAGTTTAAATATAAAATTTAATATAATATTAATTAAAATATTAGATTAGTATTAAATAAACTATAATAATCAAATTAGATTAATTATTAAATAAAATGTTAGATAATATAATAAATATTAATTTAAAATTTTAATATTATATTTATTAGTTTCAATGTTAAGTGTTAAATGTAATATAATATGAGTTTAAATATTTCATTAGCAAATATAATATCAGATTTGATTAGATTAGTATTAAATAAAATATTATATTATTTATTAGTTTAAATATTAAATGTAATATAATATTACTTTAAATAGTAGATTAGCATTAATAAACTATAAGATTAAATATAATATAATATAATATTAGTTTAAATATTAAATATAATATAATAATACCTTAATTAAATGTAATATAATATTAATTTAAATATTAAATGTAATATAATATTACTTTAATATTATTGTATTAATAAAATATTAGTTTAATATAATATAATATTAGTTTAAATATTAAATGTAATATAATATTAGTTTAAATGTTAAATGTAATATAATATTTTAGTTTAAATATTATATTAGTATTAAATAAAATATTTGATTAGTATTAAATAATATAATATAGATTGGAATCGATTAGTATTAAATAAAATATTAGATTAGTATTGAAAATATTAGTTTAAATGTAATATAATATAATTTAAATATTAGATTAGTTTAATCAATATTTTATTCATTCCCTCCATTGCTATTCCAAATATACAATCCAAACGACATTTTTACTAACCAGAATAGTCCAAAGTTAGCACTATTCTCAAACGACTCGGGTTAGCACTATTCTCAACAACTAACCCAAAAATTGCTATTCTTGCACTAATCCTTGCACGTCCAAACGTACCCTAAAAGAATCCAATTCCGAACCTATTGTAACATCCATTTATTTTTCCCAACGCCACTTTTTATTGAATCAAACCATTCTACAAAAAAAACAAGAATACTCCACATAACTGATAATCCCACAAAGAAATAATTTGTCCATAAAAAAAATTATTGATAGTCATGGACAGCCAAGTGCATATTTAGTTTTCTTCTCTCAGATACTGGTATAAACTGAGGCAAATATTCCAGCATTTAGTTTGTTTGGACATGCCAAAGACTGAGCATCTTGTCATATCCATTGTGCAATTGATTGCTATAACCCCAAATTCAATTAGAGCAAGTTGATGATTTGTTTCGTATATACCGAATACAATTAGGGAATAGTGCCCAGGAACAAACTGAAATTGTTCAAAAGATACAAACTATGCATAGGGCCTCATTTGAAAATATTATCCAAGATCTGCTTGATAAATCCAAAAAAATTTACCAGATTCGCAATTAATCATTTTAGATAATGCTACACTAGGGCATTCTAATCCAAGTGCGAGCTCAGTTAGTTTAGATATAAATACTAATACTCATAGGGGATCCTTCAGTAGTAAATGAATTATCTCAATTGGAATGCAAGGGGCCTCAATTCTTATACAAAGAGGCAAATTTTACATGATATTATCAATGATAACAAAATTGATATGATAGCTATTCAAGAATCCAGAAAGAGAAGATTTTTCTAGAAGAATCTTGAAAACTATTTCCACAACACTAGATATTTGGTTTTGCGTTCCATCGATAGGTAGGTCCAGTGGGATCTTATTTGATTGTGATAGTTCCAAATTTCGATATATTTCACACAATACACACAGATTTGCATTGGATATACATCTTGAAAACAAATTAGATAATACATTATTGCAAGTTATAGTAGTCTATGGACCAGTAGATAGAACATTAAAAAAAGAACTTTGGAAAGTATTAGATGATATCAGAGGATCCAGCAATGAATTGTGGTTGTTAAGTGGGGATTTCAATGTGATTAGACACAAATCTGAGAAGTCAGGGTCCAATTTTGACCTCACTACTAGCTCTCAGTTTAATTCCTTTATTAATAAACATAATCTCGTAGAACATAAATTGTCTACTAGAAAATACACTTAGAAAAATGGGAGAAATTTTGCCTTGTTAGATAGGATCTTTACTAGTGTGAATTGGGATTAAACATACCCTAGCAGTACCATTTCTGATCTTAGTAGGTATGGTCCTGACCACTGCCCTTTAGTATTTCAGGTCAATAATAACATAAATGTCATTAACAACCTTTTTAGATTTGATCCTCTATGTCTAGAACAATCATTCATAAATGGTGGTCTCAGTACAAAATTCACCCATATGACACAGCGAGTAGTTGGAATAAGAAACTCAAAATTCTTAGGAAAAAAAATAAAAGGTTGGGCTAGGAACTTCTATGGGAAAAAGAAAAAAGATAAAACAAAACTTTTTAGAAAACATCAAAGTATTGGAATTAATCCAAGAGGATCGGGATCTTACGGAATTAGAATTGCCAATTGGGTTCAATATAAACATGAATTAGATGAGGAAAAATATTGGTTGCATAGGTCTAGACAAAAATGGCTGGAGGAAGGAGATAGTAACACTATGTATTTTCACACTGTGGCCTCACATAGGGCTAAAAAGAATAAAATCCTTAGCTTAGAAATTGGGGGGCAATCTGTTACTAATATGACTACCATCAAACACGATGTCCCAGATTTCTATAAAAACCTATTAGGGATACCTGGAATGACATATGCACATTTAGAACCTCAATTTTGAGATGATTATGATATTCTCACAACTTCATAACAACAATCCTTAGAAGTTCCTTTCACCATGGATGAACTTAAAAAAGCTATTTTTGCTAGTGAACCAAATGGGGCACCGGGTCCTGATGGATTCACCTTCAAATTTTACCAATTTTTTTGGGAATTAGTTAAAGATGACTTGTTTCTCTTATGCTCCAAGTTCTATTCTCATGATACCTCTCTCAATAAACTGAATAAGTCCATAATCTGCCTTATTCCTAAGAAGAAAGATGCACAACTAATTTCTAAGTATAGGCCTATTAGCCTAGTAAACTGTAGCTTTAAAATTATTTCTAAAATGTTGACTTTCAGGTTAGAAGCAATTATGAATAGGATTATAGATTCTAGTCAAACTGCATTCATCAAAAATAGGTATATTTAGACAATGTTGTACTTAGTCAGGAAATCATTCATCACTGTCAAGTCACACATGAACAAGGGGTAGTGATTAAGGTTGACTTTGAAAAAGCCTACGATAAAATTAATTGGACCTATCTTATAAATATATTACAAAGTAGAGGGTTTGGCTCTCATTGGATTCTCTGGATACAAGAATGGCTCAACAGTTCACAATCATGTATAAACATAAATGGGGAACTTCACCATATTTTTTCTGCAAAAGAGGTGTTAGACAAGGGGATCCACTTTCCCCTTATCTATACATCTTCGCAGCCGATACTCTTAGTAAAATATTCCAAAGAGGGAGGACAGATGGAGTGATACAAGATTTAGGTCCCCCTTTATCAGACAATAAACCTACTTCTAATTGTCATTATGCATATGACATCATTATTTTTTTGAAAGCAGAGGGTATTAATATAGAAAATTCATGGTGAATTCTTCTAGCATTTGAAGCTCTTTCTGGTATAAAAATGAATGAGTGAGGCTATGGTGCTATGCATAGCACCAATTGGGTCCGTACTACAGCTCAAAATTTGACTTTTCAAAATTCTAACGGTCGATCCGAACTGTTCAACATGATTATAAAATGAATATGTACTTGCAAACCAAATTTTACATTTTTTCGAATTTTTTTACTATTTTTTCGAAAATCACTTGATCTAAACATTCTGGACCATCCAAAAACAGCCTATCTAAAAAAATAGTAAAAAAATTCGAAAAAATGTAAAATTTGGTTTGCAAGTGCATATCCATTTTATAATCATGTTGAACGGTTGGATCGACCGTTAGAATTTTGAAAAGTCAAATTTTGAGCCGTAGTACGGACCCCATCCGTGCTATGCATAGCACCGTAGCCTCACTCAAAATGACTAAAAGTGACTAAAACTTCCATGTATCATATCAATACAACACATATAGATGATTTAGCTATTCATTTCAGATGCCAAGCATCTCTTTTTCCATTACAATACTTAGGATTGTCTTTACATACACAAAAGATGACTAAGATAGATTGGCAATTTCTCATTGATAAGGTAGAAAAAAAATTACAAAATTGGCAAGGTAGCTTACTTTCTATGGGGTAGACTTACTTTATTAAATTCAGTTTTATCTGTTGTTCCATTATATGCACTTTCCATATTCAAAATACCTGCACATGTCATTAAGAGAATTGACCGAATACGTAAGAGGTTCTTATGGCAAGGGTCCAACCCTAATAAAAAGAAATACACTTTGATCAGCTGGCAAATCTCATTTTTTGCTAAGGAATTTGGGGTTTAGGGACTTTAGATTTGAAACAAATGAATATTGCATTGTTGATGAAGTGGTGATGGAAGTTTAGAGATTCTAACTATCATAGTAATTGAAAAAATATCATTCTCAATAAATATTTTATAGGACCACGTAGATTTTCACCATCACCTTTTTGGGCAGCTATATTGGCTTTAGAAAATTTAGGCAAGATCAGTACATCTTATACCCCAGGTCTTACTACTTCAATTCTATTCTGAAAAGATATTTGGCATCCACCTCATTATATGGCATCCAGATTTCCCCAACTGTTTTCTATATGTACCAACCCTGATATACATTTGCAAGAAGTTATCAATTCACAAGGGAGGACTGTTAGTTTTAGAAGACACCTTACTGACATAGAAATTCAGGAATGGATGACAGCTTTAAATATAGTTAGTCATATATCTTACACTCATGACCTAGATCAAATGAGTTGGAGATGGAAATCCACGGAAAATTTATAGTCAATTCCCTATACAAAATTCTTAATTTAAATGATTATTTCCCTTTCAACCTCTATTGTGGTGGACTATTCCTATACCTTTGAAAATACGCATCTTTATGTGGCTTACACATAAAAAGAAAATCCTTACAAAAGCCAAACTTGCTCAAAGAGGTTGGAAAGTAAATACCAAATATCATTTATGTGGACTTATAGAAACTGTTGACTATATATTCGTAAATTGCACATTTGCATAACACATCTGATTTTGGATGGGGCCTTGTCAGATGATTAGCCCATATTGGCACAGATTCAAGGATATTATCCATTTTGCAAACCAATTACCATCAAAAACAAAAACTGGTTTTCTTTTAGTAGTTAGTGCCATGTGTTGGACAATTTGGAAACACCGTAATGATCTTCGTTTCAATACAGGTACAACCAAATCTCCTAGATAAATAATCTTTCTAATTATTTCTTTGATTCAATACTGGATAGGACATGTGATCCGGATTACGGGTACAATAAACGGACGATCCGAAATATTATCATTGTCATGTTTTTTGTTGAATTTGTGCTCCAGTAATTAATATTTGACCATTTTGTTGTTAAACCACTTTTTTTCATGTTTGAATTTAACATGTTATGATTGAACTGTTTAATTTGACTTTTTAATAGAAGTTTACAATCAAATCAACTATGAGAATCAAATTTCTAATTAAAAAACTGTTTTAAATGAAAGCAACTCTAAAATTGAAAAGAAAAAAAAAAACGTTCGAGTAATAAGAGACATGGGTCCAATTAACAAATAGAAAAATGATAGACGTAGATATTTGTTGGGATATAATTATAAAATAAACAAAACAAAATAACAATGAAAAGCATGTGACCAATTAAAAACCAAAGGACATATGAAAATAAATTATTCTAGAAACAAATATATTTTTTAGAGTGAGAAAAAAAAAGTGTGCGTATGTGTTCGTGTGAAAACTAATGCATGCCACAAATATTGTAAAAAAATTAACATAATAAATATCTTGATAAAAGAATTTTCTCGGGTCATCTTCAAAAGCATCATTCATCTTACTATCACGATAATAAGTGACAGAGATTCTGAGTTGGAAGTAGTAAAGTTCAGACGTGTAGATAAAATGAGAATTTTTTTCTCTATTCATTCTTTCAACATTTGTCTTCTACTTAATTTGATCAATGAAAAAATTAAATATTTTGTCATGTTCTTCTGTAGTTCTCTTCTATTTTCTTTCCAATTTTGTTTTTATTTCTAACTCCATATTAGACTTTTGAGTGAAGCATAAAGTCAAGATAAGGAACTTCCACTCGTGCACTGATACTGACAAGTAGGGGTGTTCATTGGGTCCGGTTTAGTCGGTTTTGAACCGAACCGAATTAGTTTGGACTAAACGGTTCGGTTTTTTCGGTTTAATGGTTCGGTTCGGTTTGCTTTTTAAAACCGAATTATAATTTCGGTTCGGTTTGGTTTGAAAAATTTGAAAACCAAAATAACCAAACCGACCGAAATTTTATATATTATAAATTTGGTCCGGACCGCCCGGTTTATTTCTTAATACCCTGGTTTTTTTCTTAATCAATTGCTTTAAATACTTCGGTTTATTTCTTAATATCCCGGTTTATTTCTTAAAATCCCGATTTATTTCTTAATACCCGGTTTATTTCTTAATATACTTCGGTTTATTATAAATCAATTGCTTTAAATAAAAAATTAATATATTTCGGTTTGAACCGAACAAACCGAAATAAAACTTTGGTTCGGTTCGGTTCGGTTGCAATGCTAAATCGGTTCGGTTTGGTTTTATTTTTGAAATCGAACTATAACTTTGGTTTGCCTAGTTCGGTTCGGTTTCAACCGAACCGAACCGATGAACACCCCTACTGACAAGTTAGCTCAAGTGTACCCTGCTTCTAAGAATTGAAATATGATTATCTAATATGGTTATCTGTGACAAATAACTCTAAAATGATGGTGTGACAGTGGAATTCATAACATCTGTAATATCTATAACAAGGAAAGATAGCGTTTCAACAAGCAAAAGCTCGCGCGTTCAGAGAGGCGATCTTAGCTCACACCAAGGAAGGTGAAGGACTCCGACCAAGCTTCGCTCAAGTGGTACGAAGACATACAGTCCCTCTACAGGAACACAAGACAGCCCAACCCCGACAACCCATCCAACCACCAGCTAGCAGCACTCCAATCGCTCACAACCTCCCACACCCGAAACACAACTCACAACAGTTCGAACAGGAAGAAGAGGGATGGACAACTGTACACAGGAGAAAATTTAAAAAACCTAGACCTACCCTCCACCTCAGTAAACAACAGCAACTCTTGAAAGACAACAATCAATGCTTTAATTGCTTTGCAAGAGGGCACAAGAAAGCTCACTGCAAAAACAAAGTCCGATGTATTAACTGTGAATGAACTGGGCATATCTCTCGTTATTGTACCAAGAAAGCAGCAACTAGAGTTAAGAAGGCAGAGAAAATGCAAGAAGTAAAGACAGCCACCAACCAGGAACAGAGAGAACACTCCACAGTTGCTATAAAAGAGCAGACCCCAGTGAACCCGGTAAACACCCCAAACTTCAACACCAAATTCACTATACCTCAAACCAAACCCACAACACGTAACAATATGGATATTTCCAACTGGGAAAGCATGGAACTCATGCATCCCGACCAGGTAGAAACAGAAAGAGGGGAAGACCTAGAGGTCTTCATCAACCCAAGGCAAGATCTCCTACCTCCGAACACCCCGCTGTACCGTACAGCGATAGTACTAGCCGGGCCTAACCAAAACGACACCTTCCTCGCTCACCGCATTGCTACCCGACTAGCAAGTTATTTCCGAAAGCAACCTCGTGACTTCAAAATTC
The DNA here is from genome assembly GCA_025461045.1 of Carex parvula. Lineage (NCBI taxonomy): Eukaryota > Viridiplantae > Streptophyta > Magnoliopsida > Poales > Cyperaceae > Carex > Carex parvula. The sequence goes on from JAJGRW010000708.1 coordinate 304,270, forward strand.
GCAAAGCTCACTCATCAGTGGGGGATTATCTGGCAATTTTCCCTACATATGAAATGATAAAAGAAGCAACAGATGTCTGCATTTTCATACTCGGGCCGGGCATTGAGGTTCAAATGACACAATGGACTCACGAGGCCGGTATGATCTACGACCCATCATCCAACCTTGCTAGACTCAAACTTCATGGGGTTTCATACCAAAACTGGAACATACATGATGTGGCAGACATTGTCTCTGGGTTCGGGGCACTCAAAAAAATGTCCCAGGTTCATGTAACTGAGAATTACAAATACCTACATGCACTAGTCGACTGCTACAGCACCAAACGAGTACCTCGCTATCTAATAGCACGAGCAGATGAGCACTACGCACCGGTGGACGTTGAACTCGACGGCTGGATACATACATCAGAACCACACCAAATGTCGATAAGGCGTGAAAACAATAGAAGGGCAAATGCTCGACAAAATGCTACTCCATATGCCCGACCCCGTCCAACAGCAACAAGGGATCGCTCGGGCCCTAGCACCCTTCACCATCGAAGAAACGACCTTGGGGACAACACTGACAGGAGGTTTGTTCTACTGGATACGCCAGTGACACAGACAAATGGAGAGATCTCAAAACCATTGTCACAGACAATTGGAGAGCTCACAAAACCACTGTTCAAAGGTGGCATTACTGGAGACAACACTGACATGAGGTTTGTTCTACTGGATACGCCAGTGGCACAGACAAATGGAGAGATCTCAAAACCATTGTCACAGACAACTAGAGAGCTCACAAACCCACTGTTCAAAAGAGGCACTACTGGAGAGTCAATTTTAACCGTTGCAAACTTTCACTCAAAACATGTTGCTACAGGCAGGTACGGGGAAATTAAGGTGATAAGCAAGCTAGGGGTACAATTCAGAGTAGTATTCAATGATATCACTCCTGGAGCAGTGTGCAACTTTTTCACAAAGACAACAGAGACATTTTCATCTGACAGGCCTTTATAATTCCTCCTTTGAGTTACTTTGGAGAGGACGGGCATTTAATTCCGCAGTCCCTTTCACAACCAAACCTCTCACAGAGAGTACAAATCTACTCTGGAACCCCATCGTAACACCTGAGCAAAATCTAGAGGAACATATCCCAAAGCCACTGCAACAAAATGAACTTATACTCCCAACAGGCAGATGGGCCCAGCAGACCGACCATAACTCCCCACTCTATTCTAGAATTCCTCTTCCACAGCAAGTTGTCGGGCTTGGCATATTGATAAGCCCAATAGGAAATCAGGCTCAGCAGGCCGAATTTCAGGAGACTCAACAGGCCGACTTCACTTTAAACTTAGAGGGCCTCAACAGGCCGACGCCTCACAGTCAGCCTGCAATTCCATTGAGCCTTCTCACCAGATCCGCTACAGATATACAGGAAGAAGAATCGGAACTTATCCTAAATTACCAAATCCCAGTCAATCCCCACGCAGCCATACCAGTAGCCACAACGAATGCTGATACCTTTCCCCTTCCCGACTCCCCACCAGGTTTCTCAGGCCCGCCTCGCTTCCGCCAAAACCAGACCAGCCACAGCGAGCATACAACAGAACCAACTACTGATAACCTCATCCCTTCCGGCTCCCCTCCTGGCTTCTCAGGTCCGCCGCGATTCATCAGAGGCCCGACCCGCCATAGCGCGCGTCTAGCCAACAAGAACACAGGACCGTACATATGTCCAGAAGAAAGAGCACGCAGAGTTTCCAAGCCATACTCCACCTCATTCCACAAAAAGAGACAAACCAGGACCCGCAACATCTCCCCAATCAAATTACACTATCTGGAAACCTTCGAACCTCTAACAGACAACCAAGCCGAAGCAGTGATTGCACAAGCCAGAATTGAAAAGACAGACCGCATGGAGGCAATTACCCAGGAGGCCATAGCCATGAAGTAAGAAATTTAGTAATTGGGTTAGAGGAGTGAGGCAATTTTGGTTTCTTAATGATAAGTAGCAGTTATAAAATTCTGGGTTGTTTTGTCAGAAGGGTGGATTCTCTCTTATATAGAGTGGAAAGGGAAGTTCAGTGGGATCCTAGATTTAGAAGGAGAGACAACGGCAACAAAAGTTGTTTGCGGGTTAGAGGGTATGATTTTCAGTTTTTTTGTGTAAAGTTGTTAAAGGCTGAAAGTATCAGCAGGCAGTGTTGTAAGACCTCATTTCATAATGCCAATAGTTTGTATGTTTGCTTCGGTGTCACAATAATTTTCCAATGAATCACAAAACCAAGATCAAAATAATCACATGGAATGTACGGGGACTTAATGACAGGGAAAAAAGGCTAGCAATTAGACAAACCTTCTTCATAGAAAAGCCAAATATCGTATGTCTGCAAGAAACAAAATTGAGGCAGATGGATGAAAAATTAAGGAAGGAAATATGTGGTAGAAGGTTAGATGGATGCCAAGCTATGAATTCGCAAGGAACAAGAGGAGGCATTCTCATAGCCTTGCAAAAGAGGAGGTATACATTGATTTCTACGGATACACGCGAATTTTGCTTATCGATCAATCTAAGAGACACACTATTAGATGAAGAAATTAAGATCACTGGGGTATATGGGCTAGCGAGAGCAGACACCAGAAATCAATTTTTTCAGGAAATCCAAGTTGTAAATCCAAATGCTAATATGCCATGGCTAATCTGTGGGGATTTCAACACAGTTTTGCAAAATAGTGAAAGGAGTACCAGTACAGCAAATGGGAGATGGCCAAGAGAGTTCACTCGTTTGATATCAGATTTGGGGCTAATAGATATGAGAATGTTAGGGAGGAGGTATACTTGGTCCAATGCGAGATGCACGCCATCCATGGCTAAATTAGATAGGTTTTTCCAATCAACAGAATGGAGTTCCATTTTTGCTAACGCAAAGCAGGAGGTGTTGCCAAATACAAATTCCGACCACAGTCCGGTCATGTACACAGCAACCACATCTTTCAAAAAAACAAAGATTTTCAGATTCGAGAATCTTTGGCTCAAATCACAGGAATTCATCAACTTTATACTTCATCTATGGCCTACTTTACCACCAGCCACAACACCATCTCAATTGCATGACAAGCTGGTAACAACACAGTCGGAAATCATATGATGGACAAGAGCTCAAATAGGGAATGTTAAAAAACAAATCGGTGTATGTAGGGACTTCATGGGATGGCTTGACAAGGTAGAAGAAAGAAGAGCATCAACTCAGCTAGAAAAACGGACCAAAGCACTAGTAAAAAGGAGATTCACAATATTGGCAGTATATGAAGAAGAGTTGTGGAAACAACGAGCTAAAACCAAATGGAATTTGGAAGGTGATAACAACACGGCATACTTTCACGCATATGCCAATTCATCTCAGAGACAAAACATGGTGGGTGAGATTGAGCATAACGGAAGATTGTACAAAGATCAACACAACAAAGCTCGTATTTTTCGCGACTTTTACATCAACCTAATGGGGACAGAAAAGGAGGGGTTCCAAAGTATTGATTGGCAACAACTATACCCATTTCAGCATGACTTATCAGATCTGTCCAACCCCACCACACGAGAGGAAATAGAACAAACCATCTATGAATGGCCCAACAATAAATCCCCGGGTCCCGAGGGCCTGACAGGCGAATTTTACAAAACGTTTGCTAGCTTGATCATCCCAGATTTGTTGGCTGTTTACACCCTAGTCACTACCACAAATCAGACCTTGGAAAACCTCAACTCATCCTTTATAATATTGTTGCCAAAAAAAGCCAACCCCACCAAACCCACAGACTTTCGGCCTATCAGTCTAATCCATGGCTGCCAAAAACTATTATCTAAAATCTTAGCTAATAGGCTCCAAAGACAGTTAGACAACCTTCTACTTTCATCACAGACCGGTTTCATGAAGGGACGACAAATTACCGAAGGTTTTGTATACGCGAGAGAGATACTACAGTTTGCAAGGAAAACCAAACTGCCACTCACAATCTTCAAGGCCGACATTCATAAGGCGTTCGATACAATCAATTGGAAATTTCTAATCAAGGTACTACAAGCATTGGGCTTCCCTCCAAAATGGGTTTTCTGGATACAAAACTTATCTTTACAAGGCAGTTCACAAATTATCATTAATGGACTCATTGGCAAGAAAATAAACTTGAAAAGAGGGGTCAGGCAAGGGGACCCGCTCTCTCCCCTACTCTTCATCATAGCCATGGATTTCTTGCCACGATGGATGCAAAGGCTAAATCACACAGGAGCGCTCCGAATGCCAATCAATCTCATGGAACCGTGTTTACTCTATGCTGATGATGTTCTTTTTTTCATAAAACCCGAAATGCAGCAGATCCAAATGTTACATCTCATCCTAAAAACCTTTGAAGCAATGACGGGCTTAAAAGTAAATATGGATGATACCTCGCATATTTAGTCTACTTTAGGCCTGTTTTATTACCAGATTCGTGCCCTAATTCACCAGAATCATGTGCATTTCATCGATATATGTTTAGAATTTGGTACTGCTGAGTGTTTGTTTGTTTTCTGCAGGTTTGGAGCAAAACACACGAAGAAATGGCGATTCAGATGATGAGGTACGACCCTTACCAGGCTTGGTACGGGTCTCACCAGACTTAGCCGTTTTCAGCTCATCACGCCTGGTACGGCCAGGCCGTACCAATTTGGTACGGGCCGTACTTAAAGGCGGCCTGACAGATTCAAATTTTGGCAGAGGCTATTTAAAGCGGGGAACTCTCCAATTTCGACATCGAATTCATTCCAGATCCATTTGAGAGCACAGTAAGAGAGAGAAAGAGAGCTAAGGAGCTAGGAGCAAGAAGGAAGGAAGAGGAAAGAGGCGAAACTCGACGGATCTAGCTTCCTCCTCTCGATCCCTTCGATCCATGGCTATCTCTCTCCCTTTTATTGTATTTTTAGATCTGATTATGTGCTGTGAGTAGTTCTTTTAGTTTCTAGGGTTAGAGATTGATTCTTGATTTGTTTTGACTTTCTTTGACTTGTATCTTGTATGAACTCTTTAGTTTGATTGATTGTGATTTACTTTGATATCTTTTGCTTTGCTTGCTGTGATTGTTGTATGATGTGCCTCTAGGTTTAGATCGAACCTATCAAGGTCATGTGATCATCTCAATCTCTCATCCAAATCAAATGCTTAGGGTAGAATAGTTCGAATTGAAGCCGAGAGGTTGAATTCTCCTCTAATCGACAGATTAGAGGGTGCCTTAGACCTCCAATCAACCAGCTAGGGTAGATCTGTACCAACACACGAGAGTTGAGGTGTAGAAACCCTAAAAGGCAATCAATTGCATTCCAACCTAGATCTTGATCCAACAAACGATGGTTGAGGGTTAGGAACCTTAGGTATGGTCAATTGAACCTTTCTAAAGAGTTTAGCACAAGGTACCAGCAAGGAAATGCATCAACTTGAACTGGTAAGCTCTGTTCTGGGATGCCAGTACGGGTCTTACCAGGGTGGTACGGCCTTGCCTTACCAAGTGAAGTACGGCCTAGCCGTACCACTTTGGTACGGGCCGTACCACTAGAGGCAAATCAGAGATGAAGTCTGAAACCCTGGAAACGCCTTTTATCCATAATCAAAACACAATTTACATTTCTTCTAGCATTTTATTACATCTTCTTGAATTGTTTGACTTGACCCTTTAGGAAATTAAATACCAAACCAAACCTTTTCCACTTCTAGTTTTTGATTGAGTTTGATAGAATCTAACCTCGCAATTAACCGTTCCTGTGGATCGATACCCGAATATACTACACGATAGGGGTTGTGCACTTGCATCCCTTACTCGTGGAGTGTAAACGTGGTTTTAAAAGGTACGCCTTCAAACGTACCGAAACTTGCGTTGCGTTCTGCGCGCATCAATGGACAAATTGGAATTGGTAGGGGTGAATGTGCAAGACAGACATCTAGAAATCCTAATTGCAAAACTAGGTTGCAAAAAAGGAACTTGGCCCTTGAAATACCTTGGCTTACCATTAACAGAGGCAACCGTCCCCCGAGCAACATACAAAGAGCTGATTTTGAAAATCGAGCAACGACTTTCGGGATGGGCAGCAAAGTTTCTTTCTTTGGCAGGAAGAATAGTTTTGATCAACGCGGTCTTATCGGCGATGCCGGTTTATTACATGTCCGTTCTCCACTTGCCACAATGGGTTATCGAAGAAATCGACCGCATCAGACGAAACTTCTTATGGCATGGGGCAAGCCAAGACCAAAGGAAAATACATCTCGCCAATTGGGCAATGATATGTAAACCCAAAAAATTAGGAGGCTTGGGAATTCATAACCTCAGACTATTCAACACGGCACTCTTGGCAAAATGGTTATGGCAATGGCACAAACCGCAACAGAGAATCTGGAAAACACTACTCTCATTCATGTACTGTCATCAAGGTCCAATGGCACTATATGAATCCAGTTTTTTCTTACGTTACCTGACAGCAGCCCAATGCCTAAGTGAAAAAGCTTTTCTAAGAATCCCAGCACAAGGCCATTCAATTCGATTCTGGAAAGAAAACTGGGGCCACGGCCTAATGCGAAATGAATTCCCCACACTGTACTCCTTTGCGATAAATCCAGACTGCACAGTTAACGAAGTCGTTACAGCTCTGGACATGTCCAGCCTCTTCAATCCAACCCTCTCAGAACAAGGTAGGCAACAGCTAGCGCAAATACAGCCCTTGCGACAATGGTTATGTCATCAAATCAGTTACACACAGGAAGCAATAGACGAAGTCACCTGGAACACTCCCAGCCAAGACTCTTTCTCTGTCAAAGCAGCCTACCCCGACCTCTGTGTTGTACCTAGCAACGGCTCAGCAGTGAGCACAATATGGAAGCTTCAGGTTCCGCCCCGTTTCAAAGTCTTCGCATGGTTACTCTATCACAATAAGATCTTGACAGCCAGCAACCTAAGAGCAAAAGGTTTCATACTAGTGGAAATGTGTTTCATGTGTAGAAACAACGGAGAATCCTCTAATCACCTATTCAATGAATGTTGGAATAGCACAATAATTACCAAGGGGGCATTACAAAAACTGGAGATACTTCAAAGGGACAGAACATGGAACTACATCGAAGACATGGTCGATAATTCATTATCCAAGAAAAAGAGGGAGATAATTATAATTGCAAACTTCATAATTTGGAGGGAGAGATGCAACCGGATCTTTACTGATAAAACCAAGACGGTGGAACAAATAATTGAAGACATAGTGCAACAATGGAAAATGTCGCAAACAACACGAGAGAAAGGCACAAGCTTCAGAGACGCAGGATAACTAGCAACACACTGTTTAAGTTGTTTTACAATTCTCATTTTCATCTTTTTTCTGTTTTCACTCTTCCCCCGTAGACCCTTGTTTAGGCATCCTTTTAATTTTTTCTTTATTTCCCCTTTCTTCCACTCTCCATCAGGTTCCCAACCCGGAAACCTAATAACTCTGTAACCATTCACGGTTAATCAAAATGAGGGCATGACCCTTATTGTTTCTCAAAAAAAAAACATCTGTAATATTTCAAAATTTGAGTTGATTTGTGAAAAATCCTGAACGTTCAACTTTTTACTGTACAGATTTTAAAGCAACAGTTAACACCTCTTTCTTTCCGAATAAGCTCCGAATTAGATATGACTCGGTTTTAGATAAACTGAAATTTTCAGTTATCTCAGAGAATATAGATCGTGATAATGGTGAGGTAACATGATCAGCCCATATTTTCTGCCAAGAAGTATTTACTTATCTTTAATTAGTTTATGAGTGAGGCTACGGTGCTATGCATAGCACCGTTTGGTTCCGTGCTACGGCTCAAAATTTGACATTTCAAAATTCTAACGGTCGATCCGAACTGTTCAACATGATTATAAAATAAATATGTACTTGCAAATCAAATTTTACATTTTTTCGAATTTTTTTACTATTTTTTCGAAAATCACTTGATCTGAACATTGTGGACCATCCAAAAACAGCCTATCTAAAAAAATAGTAAAAAAATTCGAAAAAAAATGTAAAATTTGGTTTGCAAGTACATATTCATTTTATAATCATGTTGAACGGTTCGGATCAACCGTAAGAATTTTGAAAAGTCAAGTTTTGAGCCGTAGTACGGACCCAATCCGTGCTATGCATAGCACCGTAGCCTCACTCTTAGTTTATTATTTTTTAAATGGTTCATTTTTTTTATTATATACATGTATGGGCTGATATGTGTATTGTTATGCACTAGTATGCAGTAATACATGTATTGATATGGACTGCTCTCGGAGTAATGATAAACCTACGTGTCTTTGTTGTAAAATGAAAATATTGGATGATTTTGCTCGTCACAGATAATCCAGGTTCTCTTTTTGATATTAATTATCAAACAAAACTGACTCGGTCAAGTTTGAATTGTGTGGATAAGTGATGCTTATAATAGTAGAAACTCTTCATTCTTTTATGACGACGACGAACAAAGAAATACTAGATATTCTAGAAGAGGTTTGACTGAGACTGAGAAATCAGAGATCCAATAATTGTATAGCGTAGACTAGTAGCGTTGCTTAAATAGATTCCCTTGATACCGGATCATTTTATATTTTAATTTTTTTTAGAGGAGGGTTGAGGCATATAATACGAATTTATTTCTTAACCTCTCCTAATTAGATTTTTGTCTTTTAATAAGGATTTAGGAGTGAAAACGGGTCGGATATTATATTATCCGATTGATCCGGATCTGTATTCGAAAATTAGATATAGATATCCAAATCGGATAATGGTAGGATATAATTTTGAATTTAATTATATGTATCCGATTAGTGGAAAAATATTAAAATAGAGGTGGTTAATTAACGTATTGTAAATATTTTTTAGTTATCAATTTAATCATTAGTAAACATTCAAGTCACTAATTAAAAAAAAATTCTAATCATTAAGTTACAGTCGAATTATATAAAAACTTATAAAAAGATAATTAATTAATTTTTAATATACATAGTTAAAAATTTAATATCACTGTCGATCTGCCCTTAAATGAATCCAGGAATTAAAAAAAAATTCAACACCAACCGAAATGCCACCTTGTACATATAACCTCCATTCATTGAAAAAGATTAATTTCAACACCAGTTCCCCCAAGGAAATGCCACCTTGTACATATAAACCCCATTAAATGTGAGGTCAATTTGTGTCCGATGTCTATCGGACTAAAAGTGAGTTCGATGAGTTCGATGACCGTTCGATCTGTTTTAAAATTCGCGTCCGCAACTTTCATGTCTGTTTTAAAATTTGTACGCACAAATCTTAAAACAAATCGGATAGTCCCGAAACCCATCGGACTCAATTTGAGTCCGATGGGCATCGGACCCAAACTGCTCTCCTTAAATGTAGCTCAGAGTTATCTCATTTTTCAACTCTCTACTAGTCAAGTCAACACTTAAATGTAGCTCAGAGTTATCTCATTTTTCAGCTCTCTACTAGTCAAGTCAACACTATGAGTCGTACCAAATAACTTTCTGCATTCCTTATCTGCATATAAAATATATTTGAAAATTACTTATATTTAATAGTAAAAATATTTATACCTTATATTATTGGAAGAATAAAAATTCTGAAAGTTATAGTTTCACTTATTTGATAATTTTTTTGACTAAAATGTTCTTATAACCAATCTCAAAAGGGGAAAAAATAATTAATATATTACATATATAGTATGTGTAATGACTTCAAATTCAGATATGAATGATTCATACCTTATATTAAGATATGAATGATTCATAACATTATAAAATATTTAGGATGTGTAAAACATGAAATTAAATACAAATTTATGTATAATGACTTTCAAATTCAGATATGAATAATTGATATGTTGAGTATATAAATATCTAGAATGTGTAAAACATGAAATTAAAAATATTTTTTTAATAAAAAAAAAATCAAAATTAACTTGGTCCAACGCAATTGCCGGTACAATTTTTTTTTTTTCAAATCTTGAAAAGACGTCATTTGAAAGGTGCTTAAAATTGATTGGAGAACTCGGTTGGTTCACCAAACAAGACCCCTGACCTATCAACAGAAGAAGAAAACACAAACCAACGGATTTGATTTTGATGAGTGTGCATCTATCACATTTAGTAGACCAAAATCAAGTTTCTCTTGCTTTAATTTTGTAGTCGACAAAGATTTTTTATGTTATTCGTTTATATTTACAACCTCTCTAAGTTATGAATTTGTCTAAAATTAACTTTTTAATCAAGTGACAAAGGGCTGTGTCTTTTGTGTAAGAAGCTATTTGCCTCCACAACTAGTGAACTATTTGTCTCCACAAACATAAATAGTGAACTATTTGCCTCCACAACTAGCCAATTACATCCACAACTAAATATTTCTTCTAAACATGTTAATATACTTTTTATATTTTTAATAAAAGATAAAATGGGTATTTCATAAATTTAAATGAATTTAAATAATTATTGAATAAATACGTGAGTTTGTGAAATTTAAAAGAGTAGTTATAATATTATAAATTTTAGAGGAAGAAATACATAATTTGAATACATGAAATTCTCCTAAAAAAAATAATAATGCATTTGTCGTTTATGTTTTTTCGTAGCGGGTAACTTGACCAAAATATTGATGCAAAGGTGTGGCGGGGAGCTCATTTGAAATTTGAGAAAAATTTATTGCAGGCTGGAATCCATACATTGTATTAATTATTTTTCGATTTTATGTAGATTACACAGAATTTTAGTATTATCTATGATTGATAAAAAGAAGAGTTAGTTTTAAGTTTGTTAGACTTGTTATTCATGTTACATTGGCAAACTCTCGTCATCCGATTTTGTTTCTCTTCATTTACTCCGGTCGAAAAGTTTGTACTTGTTATAATTTTATTAGTCTGTCTAAGATATTGACTTTAATTGGAGCAATAGTAGCTGGTACATGTGATTTGATCACTTTATTTGAGTTTGTGAATGTGTCTGACAATTGATTAGCTAATTTTTGTACATGAATTATCTTTTAAACATTTAGTTCATATTCTTTAATACCAGAATCATAATGAGACAATGTTAATTCATCATAGCTAATATATTTTTCCAGCTGATTGTTTTCTCCCTCTAAGGTTGGGAATATTGATTCATCAAAATAACAATCGGCAAACCTAGCTGTGAATAAATCTCCTGTCATTGGTTCTGAATACTTTATTATAGACGGAGATTCAAATCCAACATAAATTTTCAACTTCCTTTGAGGTTCCATTTTAGTGCGTTGGGATGGAGCAATTGGAACATATACATTCTTATATGGGAAATATAGGTATGTGACTAAAAACTAATTATAAAGGGAAAGTTTTATTATAGCTAGTTGGCCTGATATGAATTAGTGTTGCTGCATACAAAATAGCATGTTCCTAACAAGATATTGGAAGTTTAGATTTCATAAGTAATGGTCTTGCAATTAATTGTAATCTCTTTATGAATGACTCTACATCAATTCCAATAGACATACAATAATCATTGAATGTCTGAGAAGTAAATTCACCAACATTGTCTAGATGTATTTTCTTAATTGGATAATCAGGAAAATGTGCTCTTAATCGAATTAATTGAGCAAGTATCTCGCAAACGCCAGGTTGCAAGTTGATAAAAAAACTTACATGTGACCATCTTGTTGAAGCATCAATTAAAACTATAAAATATCTAAATGGTCCGCATGATGGGTGTATTAGTCCACAAATATCACCTTGTCTACGTTTTAAAAATATAAGAGATCCATTTTGTATTTTCGCTGGTGATGGTCAAATAATCAACTTTCCTTGAGAATACACAGCACATGACAATTCATTAGATTGAAGAATCTTCTGGTTCTTTAATTAATGTCTACATGAATTCTCTATTATTTTTCGCATCATTATATTATAATAGTACTTACTCTTATTTATTATTTTCTTTTAAAACTAAATTTTTGTGTGATGTACATAAATTGAATGAAGCATTTGAAGTCTCGAAGAACTGGGTGTTCTTAATACACCAAACTTCTTTGTAAACGTAACTCTAAAATATATTGAATCGGCTTCAAATAATAAATTTAAATCATTGAAATTCATATACTTTACGAGTGATGCGTCTACATGTGAAAATTTTAAATTTTTGAATTAATTATGTATAGAGTCAAGTAGTCCAAAAACGTTCAAAAAAATTAATGCATTAAAATTAATTTATAAACCTTCTAATTTGGACCGTTTGACTTTAAACTAAATTAATTCAAAATTTAAAATTTTTACATGTAGACGCATCACTCGTAAGATAGATGAATTTCAACTAGCGATGCAAATAGATTGGATACAGTTTGGATAGTGGTAAAACCATATCCGTATCCGCTTTTATTTTTCGAATATGGATATAGATCAAATATTAGACGGATACAGATTGGATATCCGTTTTTTTATAATGGTGAATAACATAAATTTTGTCATAATATATATTAAACTATATGATATATATCTACTATTCGGATACGGATAATCTTCATTCTTATATTAAGCACATAGATGTCGTGACCTGCCAACGCTTTTGATCAAAAGATAAAATTTCGCATTGAATATCAACCCTCCAATTAAATTGTTTGCCTTATTTGATTCTATACGTCTTTTTTATATTTTTACGTGTAAAAGTCTAAATTTATTTAGATACATATTCGCCAAACGTATTCGCCATACGTACTCGTCATATGTAGATGTCATGATTTTTCTATTTTTTTTCGAAACTTTTCTAAACCTCTTATTTGATTGTTAGATACTCGATTTTTGTATTAGTATTTCTTTTTATTTTTAAAATATCATTTAAGAATACATATTCCACGATACAATTGATGAGTTCGTTGTATGAGAACGTGTTATTCTCTAATATTTATTACTTAATTAATATGCGGTTTAATTAATAAAACTTTATATATAAAATAATATTTTTATATATCCAATATGCCTCCAAAGATACTCGATGGTGGACACTGCCAGAATGTAATCTCCCCTTTTTTTATATACGTGATCAGCTATAATTTCGTCGAGAGGTCTGAGCAAGAAATATGGTATCAATCATATTAATTTAATATTTCTAATTTTATTATATATTTTCAATTGTAACAATTGAATATTTGTTTTTCTCTTTGACAGTTACAAAATGTATAATATAGTTACTACTATGATATCTTTCATTTGTACTAAGTTGGTTTCATTTGTACTAAGTTGACGTTATTTCTCATTGGACTTTATTTTACTAATTGACTTTTTATTTATAATTTGAACATATAATCAATCTATTTAAATATCATGAAATGTTCAATAATTATTATTTTTATTGGTCTTTTTTTTATGAAAACATGTTATTTTGTACGAATTTTTTTTTATTTTCATAGAATATGCATGTTTATGTTGCAACGCACATGTATCCGTATTTTTTTTATTTTGTACGCGATTACATCACAATACTAATTAAAATTTAAAACCATATATGTATCCGTATCGGTATCCACATGAATATTCCGATATCGGATATCCATATCTCATTTTTGGGTCCGGATCCGAATCCATACAGATAATATCTAATATGTTTGCACCCCTAGTTTCAACAGTTCTGATTGGTCATTTGAAGCCAATTCAATAGATTTTGGAGTTGAATTTACAAAGAAGCTTGATGAACTTAAGAACACCCTATTTCTACTCTTAAAATAATACAACTGCTTGATGTTTCTCTAGAAATAATTTTATGCGGCTCATCATATTATTTTTATTTTACATTTTTCAACATTTTGAAAAAATAAATTATCTGTGTCGAATTTCTTTTTTGACAATTCTTTTTATTGAATACAAGATTTCTTTTTCAAAAAACTATCACATTTTAAAATTAAGTTTTTCCTTTCATAATATTTCCTTTTTATGATGAAGTTTAAGGAATAACTCTAACGACTATGCAAATCTAAGAAAATCTCACCCTTGTCTAACCAAAATTTTCAAATAAAATTAAATGTGATCATACTATTAAAGTTGAGGTTAAACATAATTAAAATGTCACTGAGGTGCCAATTTTAATTAAGAGGAATGTTCTAATCTCACAAATGTTTCGTGCACAAAATGTCACCGTCTTATTTTTTATTTATATTTAAAAACATTAAATTCAAATATTGAATCCAAACATTTGATCTTCTTTAATTTCACGAGATTTACGTCCACGTAATTTTTTTTATGATTTTTGTTAACTATGATAGATTAATTTTAATTCCTTTTTTTAACAACTTAATCCATTATAAAATAAACTCCAAAAACATAAAATAAACCGTTCAGATTCGATATTTAATTTTAATTTTTAAATAAATAAAAATGTGAGGTTGTAGCACCATATGCTGACATTGGAACCCTTCTCTTTAATTAAATAGTTAAAAAAGATTGATAAATTTGGAGTTCTAATAATTTTGCAATAATAAAATATTATATTTTCAATTTTTGAAGAACTAATATATCATCTTTTGTATTTTTGGATGTATATAAACAAAATTCTATTTACTTCTTATATCCGTCGGTAGGCTGTATGTTTTTTTTTTTTTTTTGATAATTTGAAAATTCATACAATTGATTTTGGGCAATAATTCTCTAAAACATATTTTTTCATACTTACAGTTTGACATAGGAAATAGAGTATAAAATGAAGCATATATATATGAGAATTTTTTATTTATAGAATATATTATAAATAAAAGAGAGAAAAAAAGAGTACTTCAGTTTTTCGACGCATAGAAAGACCGGCGAAATTTTTCTCGATCTTAAATTTTGAACCGGTAAAAATTGTACTGATCCAACTTTTTTTTTCTGCTTGTCACGGAGAATCCCGAGTTCAAAGCAATAAAAAATAAAAAGAGCCACAGAGAATACGGACACAACACAATGGTCTTTTTTCTGCTATGATGTTGACGTGAGCAATAAAAACTAAAAATAAAGATTTGGATGGAAAAAATCGAGGTATTTTTTTTTCTTTCCCTCTCTTAATTTATAATATTTTCTATAAGTACAAAAATTCTCCATATATACTCGTACATTGCCTCCCGACATTTTATTAATATCCAAAGTTTAATTGAAATTAATTAACATACTCAGATCCGCTGGGAAGTTATAAAAATATCCATACTGGTCATTTCTAGCCGGTATTCAATTTAATCCATTACAGGTTAGAAAATAGCCGGTACCCAAATTTTTTTTTTATTAATTACGATCCAATTTTTTTTTTTTTAGGATGGGCATAGCATAGTTGGCTTAGAAGAAAAAGGCGTAGAAAACTCGGATTGAAGTTTGCACTCGGTTTGGCTAAGATCAAACAAATAAATTTGGTTGGATGCATGTGTTACATCGGTTACATATATCGGTGCATCATTGATGTTTTTGCAATGAAACATCGATGTTTTATTAGCCGGTAGTGCTAAAAAAACATCGTGCATCACTGATGTTTTTGTAATGAAACATCGATGTTTTATTAGACTTAGCATTGTCAATTAAGTAGGGTAGCGCTAAAAAACATCGGTGCATCGCTGATGTTTTTGCAATGAAACATCGATACATTTCTGCCGTCGTTAGGCCGTGCATAAAGCATCGGCGCGTCATCGGTGTTTTTGCACGAAAGCATCATTTTTTTTAACTTAAAACGGCTATAACTTTGGCTAAGAAACTCGGATTTGCGCGTATGACTCCAACTCGGATTTGCAAAAAAAATTGTTTAGTGCCTCAAAAATTGAGTTAAATTTTTTATCATCGGTGGATACACAACGACCTGTATGCGGCTAGTGACAATGTCATATGCAGCATAGTGAAATTGTTAAAAGTTAGTACCTAAAAAAAAAAATAGTTAGTATTCGCATGCGGCTAGTGAATTTAATTTGACAATAACCAGCATTCTAAAATTGAGTATCTTTCATTTTGTAATTATTGTAATTTTGCGTATTTCAGTATAATTTAACGTAATTTTAGTGTAATTTAGCGTAATTTAACATAATTTCAAATAATTTAGCGTATTTTAGTTTAAATATGCTAATTATATATCAAAAAGAAATAATCTACAAATATTTAAAAAAAATTAGAATTTTTAATGTTAGATTTCAGCATCTTGCTCTCATAGTCTATAAAAAAAAATTTGGATACCTTGGGTACCGGCTATTTTCTGACCTTTAATAGATTAAATTGGATACCGGCTAGAAAATGACCGGTACAAGTATTTTTATAACTTTTCAGTAGACCTAGTTATATTTATTAATTTCTATTAAACTTTGGATATTAATAAAAATGTCGGCATTGCCTCGTACGGTGAATCACATATATAAGGAATGAAAACACATGTTGCGCTGTCATCATAAATTGGTACTGTCTGAATCGAATTCATATCACCGACGGTACCGTAATAGGGAATCTTTTACAATTACTTGATCTGGACCGTTCTTTTTAACTTGACACGAATCTCAAAGCCCAATAATACTGCCCCCTCAGTCAGCCCGAATCCCAAACCGGCTGAGAGTTAATCTCAAACCGTAAATTGCTAATTGTAAAAGGGAATCTTTTACGGTACCGTCGAGGATATGGACTCGTCTGAATCTCTGTGTCGAACTACTTTTGTAATAAAAATGGCGCTAACCAGCTAATAAGAGTACCCTGATAACGATAGTCAATATAATGTTGCATTTTTTTTGTTATGAACAGCGGGCAGCCCGTACGCGCATGCTATGTGTTCAAATAAAAAGTTTCTGACCGTGCATTATCTGTTTCTACTTTCATGTGCAATCAAAATCGGCCAATTGGCCGTCAATATATATAATGCAAAAGGGTAGATATTGACTATAATATTCGGTGGAAAACTTTAACAGGGAGAAATATATTGATTAATGTTATTTTTACTAACAATTTTGAAATTTGAAGGAAAAGTAAATATGAGAATTTTTCTGCATATTAAATCTGCATCTTAAAACATATTAAAATTATTCTTACTAACATATTAAAATCTGCATCTTAAAACACCTACGACAATAATTAATATGAGAAATTTTCCTAACTTCATGAATTGTCATATGATTTCACAGCCCTTTTTTTTTTATTGGATAACCTTTTTTCTTGTCCTGTCGGTGCAGGCATTAAATGCCACGTATGGAGCAATCACAATTAGCTTTTCTCGGCGCATGCATTAGCAGCTAATCAACCCAACCATGTCTCTATAAATGCAAAATATCATCCAATAACAAGACCATTCATTCCTCCAGTACTCATCACTCAGCTAGTGTTCATATTTCTTTTTTCTGCTTGTGGCTCAAGAGGAGCTAACAACCATGGCTGAGCTAGGCTTAGAAACAGGTAAAGTAGACGAGTACACTAAAGATGGCACTGTCGACCTAAAAGGCAACCCGGTTCTCAGGTCGAAGCGTGGTGGCTGGACCGCTTGCTCCTTCGTTGTAGGTAAATTTGATATTTATATCTTTGTACTTATACTCTATTTATATGCAATGATACGTCTCTTTAACAAAGTCTATTTTTGTAAGATTAATTGCAACTAACCAAGTAATTGGATTTGTTAGTTTTAAAGCAACTATCTTCTCAATTCTCTTGGTAGAGCAAACATGCCTGTTCAAAAAATAATTTGTAGGTCATCAGTACTATAAGTGTTGTCGTGATGAGTAGGGGTAGATCTAAAGTTTAGCCAAAGGTGGCTAAGGCACCCCTATAATTTTAAAATTTTAATTATATATATAGGAATTTAATTGAATTTTATTTTTTTTAAACTTTCTATATAGTTTAGCTACTCTCAATAAATAACATATATTTAGTTGTAGCCTAGTTGTTAAAGCTTTAATTTATAGTTGAGAGGTCTTTGGTTCAAATCTCACTCACCACAATTGTACATTTTAATTTTTAGCCACCCCTATCAAAATTTTCTAGTTCCGCCGCTGGTGTTGAGTCTTAGTGTACTTCATTTTCTTCTTCTAATATTAATTAGGTGCAAGGCAAATGTCTAAAATTGACTCAAGTAGATTTCTTTTAGAGTAGAAATTTTGCATTATTAGAATGTAATGATGTTGAAATGAAGGAAGAAACTAACTCTTAAGTATAGTATGATATGATATGGTATATATGGTATGGTATGGTATAGATTCATTCAAAGAAAAAAGACAGCTTAAATTAATAATGGTTCTGAGAGAAGAACATGCTTCAACTCAAAAGAAAGGAGCTCATTAAATGTAGTAGTTCATTTTGTCTTGTGTTTGCTTAAAGTTATACATCATCTAATCCACCCCACATGTCTAAGATATATATATATATATATGCACATGCTTAGAGTTTGTAAAATTCGCTCTCAGTATCCGTCTAATTATTTGTTATTATATTTGTGCAAATATAATTAATTTAATACGAATATTATTAGGATAAGTAAAAAAAAAGATGTGAATATATATGGATTCAAATAATTTATAATTTTTACAAGAAAATATGGAAATATCTGAAGTTTCTTTGTGCCCATCTTAAATCCTGATTTAGTTTCTTCCTGTTCATATTCATTTCATATAAAATTATCAATTCTTAGTTTTTAAATATGTACATGTATTATCAATCAAAAATAAAAACACATACAAATATGATTTAAGATTATATGTTGCATGTCACCTTTTATTCATAAAGTATCTAATCTAATGCCCTCAAATATATATATATATATATATATTTTGCATTATAAATCAGTGTATGAAGTATTTGAGAGGATGGCATACTATGGAATATCATCAAACCTGGTGTTGTACCTGACAGAGAAGCTCCACCAGGGCACAGTGGCATCGTCCAACAATGTAACCAATTGGGTGGGTACAATTTGGGTGACACCAATCATAGGTGCGTACATAGCTGATGCTCATCTCGGCCGGTACTGGACTTTTGTAATCGCTTCTGTCATCTACGTCTCTGTATGTTCTCTCTGCCTTTTAATTGTACTTCATTTTTTGTTGTGGTATATATAGTGAAATGTAATTTGTAACTTAGCGGATCGGTTCATGTTATAGATTTATATATTTTTTTAAAACTTAAACTGTTGATATGAATCTGTTCGAAAATGGTTAAAAGTAATTGAACACGAGAATTACTATGACTATAGTCCTTGGTAGATTTCCCAAAGATCAAAGTGATTTATTTGATATTATGAATGATTGGTTACGAAGGGACCGTTTAATTTGTTTTTTTAGGATGGTCTGGCCTATTGCTCTTTTTTTGTACTTATTTTGCTTTGGTTCAATCAATTCCTGCGAATATCCCCGTCAAGAATTAACAACATAAACCATGTAGCCAAAACAAGATGTCCAAATAAGAACATTCATGTCCATACCGATAAACTATTCATACCAAAAGGATTATATCCATTGATAAGTTGTGAAGAGTTTAACCATAGATAATCTCTTAACCATTCCATCAAATAAGTGGACTCATTAAATTGTGAAATGTTACCTTTCTATAAAGTAATGTTTCCAGTGCCAATAAAAAGTAACCCATCCAATAATATTTAACATTCAAAAAATTGTTAAATAAAATATGTCCCAAGCGGAAAAATCACAAGTTCAACAGAATTTTCATATGAAAATATACTTATGGATCAAATTATATATTTTTTAGAACTTCTATTATTTTTTAAATAGATATAAAATCACTATTTTGATTGGTCCAGAATCTTTAAATCAAGTGATTTTTATATATCTAAAAATAGAAAAGAAATAAAATTTGGTCTGAAATAATTTGTGTAAAGAACATTTTGAAAGATTCGAATTTACTGTTTAAACTTAAAAATAAAAATATAAATTCATAACAAATATTTATGTGCACATTGAAAATATACAATTAAATTTTAAAATAAAAATATAAATTTATAGCAAATATTTATGTGCACGTTGAAAAATATACCATATCCTCATTTGTGGAGTTGTGGTACATACTACATATATTTTTGTGGCGGTACGGAGAGAATCTAAAGTCTTGTGGTGATAATTACTTGCTGTTATACACACTAACGTCTCCTGGAATTCGTATCCTCTGCATTGACTTAAAAAGAAATTTTTTGAGTTAATGATTCTCAACCGTCTAATTTATTTTAAAAATCGTGTGAAATAGATTGAAAAGCTCCTATGTTATAAATAGAAGACAAATTGACTCCGTTTAAAATTAGACAGTTGAGATTCATTAAGTCAAAAGATATTCTTTTGAATTAATGCAGAAGATACGCGTTCCTTTTTCTGTCCGTAATGTTTTCTTTTTTCTAAAGAAATTTGATTCTTTTATAAAATATCCTGTACAAACAAAAAGTTTCTTTTGATACTATACTATACGGCCGACTACTTTGACAGTCAAAAACAAGGACAGGACAGACAACTCAATGGACCCCACTTCATCTTTCCCCACAAAACAAAATGTTAATCATAAAATATTGAGTAGAACTAGGGTGATCTCCAAGTTCATTTCTGAGCTTAATTCAAAAACATGTCGGATTGACTTCAAATGCACTCAAACAGTTAAAACCGATCTACTTCATGAGTGATGTATTTACATGTTAAATTTTTAAAACTTTGAACTAATTTAGTATGAAGCCAAGTGGTAAAAAAAAATGATTTATAAGTTAATTTTAATGAGTTTATTTTTAATTATTTTTTAACCTCTTGACTTTATACTAAACTAGTTGAAAAATTATAAATTTGACATGTAAATGTATCACTCGTAAAATAGAACGGTTTCAAAAGTTTAAATGTGTCGTTTAAAGTTAATTCAATAAATTTTTGAGTTAAACTCACATAGAAAGTTGATGAGCTTAGTAACACCTCAGTTCTACTCTAAAATATTTATATCATAATTCATCGTGCCGACTCCAACGAGAAGTTTAGTAAAATAACTAATTGGAATTTGCAATGAAATTTTGTCAAACTGATGTGACCTTCCGTGGATAAGTCAGTGTGGAATAATTACGAGAAGTTGTACGATGTGTCTCGTATATTTTCTAATTTCTAGTGTCCAAGTGGTTGCAGTAAATTATCAATTTGTCCACCTTGTACTGCTTCCAATATATCTCTTGTTCTTTTGGATAAATTGATTAATTATCAATATATATAGATAGAGAGAGATTGGCTAATATCAAAATGTTTGTTCCGGAGCTGTGGTGTAACCAATTGATTTTATGATTTTCAAAGTTTAAACGGTCGATCAAACCGTTAGATATGATCTCTATATTAAAATGTGATTGGAGACCAAATTTTACATTTTTTTTAAATTTTTTTTACTATTTATTAAGCAGTTTTAAAATCATTGTTTTCAATTATCCAAAAGTTTTAAAATGTAAAATTTTCTCTCCAAACACATTTTAATATAGATTGAATGTTGAAGGATTTGGATTGACTGTTTGGACTAAATGTAAAAACCGAACTGTTTGATCCAAGACTCCGAAAAAATGTTTTAATATTAGCTATTTTCTATATATATATATATATATATATATATATATAGATATAGAGAGAGAGAGAGAATGGCTAATATACAAACGTTTGTTCCTGGGCTCAGGAACGAACGATTTGGTTCTCCGATTTTAAAGTCCAAACAGTCGATCCAAACCGTTAGATATTCAATCTATATTAAAATGTGCTTGGAGACCAAATTTTACATTTTTTGGAATTTTTTTACTATTTATTAAGCTGGTTTGAAAACCGCTGTTTTTATTAAATTTCTGCAGCATTGAAAAACAGCGGCTTTCAAACCAGCTTAATAAATAGTAAAAAAATTTCAAAAAATGTAAAATTTGGTTTCCAAGCACATTTTAATATATATTGAATATCTAACGGTTTGGATCGATTGTTTGGACTTTGAAAATCAGAGAACCAAATCGTTTGTTCCTGATCCTAGGAACAAACGTTTGTATATTAGCCATTCTCTCTCTCTCTCTCTCTCTCTCTCTCTCTCTCTCTATATATATATATATATAGGTTGGCTAATTTCAAAATGTTTGTTCCGGAGTCGTGGTGCAACAAATTTGTTTTCCGATTTTCAAAGTTCAAATGGTCGATCCAAACCGTTAGATGTGAACTCTATAGTAAAATGTATTTGGAGACCAAATTTTACATTTTTAAAATTTTTTTATTATTTATTAAGTCAGTTTTAAAATCACTGATTTCAATAAATAGTGAAACTTTTTGAATCATTGAAAACAACGATTTTAACACTGGCTTAATAAATAGTAAAAAAATTCTAAAAATTTAAAATTTAGTCTCTAAGCACATTTTATTATATATTGAATGTTGAACGGTTTGAATCGACTGTTTGGACTTTAAAAATGTGAAAACTGAAATGTTTGTTCCACGGCCTAGGAACAAACGTTTTGATATTAGCCAATCTCTCTCTCTATTTCTATATATATATATATATATATATAGAGTTGGGCTATGGTGCATTGCAATGTATATACCCTTTTGTACATTGTACTGCAAACTATTGGATTTGAAGTTCAAATAGTTGATCTAAATGGCTCAACATGTTCTACATATCAAAATGTGCTTCAAGACCAAATTTTATATTTTTTGGAACTTTTTTGCTATTTTGTTAGAATTTTTAAAAATCGTTGTTTTTCAAAAAATTATGGACTATAAAAAAACAGTGATTTTCAAAAATTCTAAAAAATAGTAAATAATTTTCAAAAAATATAAAAATTGGTTTCCTAGCACATTTTAATATGAATATCAAATTGAACGGTTTAAATCGGTTGTTTGAAAATCAAAACCAACAAATTATAGTCCAATGTACAAGAGAGTCTATATATTGCAATGTAGCCCAACTCTCTCTCTCTCTATATATATAGCCCGTAGGCGATTATTAAATATTTTTAAACGTAATAGTACAATTAGTTTTGTACCATAAAGGACATGCATGCTAATGGAACTGAATAATTGATTTGATCCCGTTAGTTTCCACAAGTGTTACACTAACGGTCACACAGTGGTAGAATCGAATTACTAGTTCGATCCCAATAACCTAACCCTCTGAGACCAAATCAATGGTGCAACCAAGTAACCAACGATAACTGTTGGCACCAAATCAGAAATTCAATCCAACCATTTTAGTAACTTTTTTATAAACGTGCACTGGAACCGAACTATTGATTTAATTCCATAATATATCCCACTGAGATCGAAAAAATAATCAATCTTGTTTCCAATATTTTGATTATTTAATTTCTATAGATAAAAAAATTGTATACCATCGTCTTATCATTTATTTTAGTGCGCCATATTTTGCCAATTTTAGGCCTTCTATGCAGAGACTGATCTAATTTACTGTTGACTTCGTCAACTCCATATATCAATGTTTAACGTAGTTTGAACATCAGAACATGTCGTGCGAATTAATTCATGTATTTTATTTGTTTATTCTATTCATATGTACTTTAATTAATATTTTTTGATGGAATTGTGGGACCATAGTATGAAGCCTATGTTGTAAAAGTGAAGAGGCCCCAATATTTCAATGTTAAAGCCCATTAATCTTTTATATGCCCAATAATTTTCCTTACAACTTACAAGGCGTAACCTAAAACGCCTATTTACCAAGCTGGTGTGTTCAAGAAGGTGTTACAGGCCCATAAATAACTCTTTTAATTTTTAAATATTTTTTGGTTAAAACCTCCAGTTCCGTGTTTCCATGTTACATGTTTACAACTTACAAGTGTCAAGACTGTTGTGTTTAAACGTGTCGATTTTCAAAATTAAAACACAAAACACTTTTTAAGGACACAACAAAGACACATCTTGAGACGGCATGTCTAACAGACCATTTCATGTTTTTTCATGTCCTTAGTTGTGTGTGTCAGTACGTGTGTCCGACACGCTGTATTATTTTAATACACTATCTCATGCCTTTCATGATAAGAGGGCTACTCTTAGTCCGAAATAATGCATATATGCTCTTTGCTTTTTCTTCAATTGGATTTCAGAGCCTACATGCTCTTGAATTGGGTAGAAATTTAGGTTATCAATAGTTTGGTCCACAAATTAAGTCAAAATTGATTAAAATAAGATGAAATATGAAAGGCATGAGATAGTTTGGTCCACATATTGAATGTTTTTTAGTTAATATAAGCCAAATGTTTTGTAGCATTTTTTTCATTTTACTGCAATCAACGAATTTGATTGACAACTAGTTCAATATTCTTGCTTCACTATGTCTATAACTTATATTTGCCAATGTGACACACATCAGAAATAACAAGAAATTTTAATATATGCAGGGAATGTGCCTTCTGACACTATCAGTATCCCTACCTTCACTGAAACCACCGGCATGTGGGGCCAACACAATCGACCCCACCTGTACTCAGAAAGCCTCGACATCTCAACTCGGCATCTTCTTCCTTTCCCTTTACATCCTTGCTATTGGCACAGGTGGCACCAAACCCAACATTTCAACAATTGGCGCCGATCAATTCGATGTGTTTGATCCGAAAGAGCGATTCCAGAAACTCTCCTTCTTCAACTGGTGGATGTTCAGTATATTCTTTGGTACATTATTTGCTAATACTGTACTGGTATACATCCAAGATAATGTCGGATGGACGTTAGGATATGCGCTGCCTACACTGGGTCTTATAATTTCTGTGATCATTTTTTTGACCGGTACGCCATTTTACCGGCATAAACTACCATCCGGTAGCCCTTTTACCAAGATGGCACGGGTTCTCATGGCGGCATTTAGAAAATGGCAGGTTCCTGTACCTAGTGATCCCAAGGAGTTGCATGAGTTAGAATTGATTGATTACAAAAAGAGGAAGCAGTTTACGATGGAATCTACAACTACACTAAGGTATTTAAAATTTCAATTTTTTTGTGGGGTATCAAGTTAGTTTCTTAAAGTTTTAGAAAATTAATTATCATATTAAAAAATAATATCATTCCGGAGAAAACTTGAAAAAGTATAATAGTTTACATTTTCATTCCAACTTCGGATTTTCTGAAAACTTCAATTTTGTTTTGTGGGGTATCAAGTTAGTTTCTCCTAGTTTTAGAAAATTATTTGTCATTTCTAAAAGGAACTATAAAAGTTAAAAATTCATAGTTCAAATTTCCATTCCAAAAGTCTAATTTTCTGAATACTCGTTTAAACTCTGATCATTTAAATTTGAAATTCAGGTTTCTCAACAAAGCTGCAGTAAAAAATCAAGGCATGGTTACTCCATGGACCCTTTGCACAGTGACTCAAGTAGAAGAAACAAAAACAATGCTCAAAATGCTTCCAATTCTTTTGGTCACCTTTGTGCCAAGCATTATGGTTGCTCAAATCAACACTCTTTTCGTCAAACAGGGAACAACTCTAAATCGACACATCGGGCCCCACTTCCAGATCCCGGCAGCTAGTCTCCAGGGCTTCGTCACCTTCTCAATGCTTGTCTCGGTTGTTCTATATGACCGCATCTTTGTACCGATAACCCGAAAAATCACCAAAAATCCAAGAGGCATTACACTCCTCCAAAGAATGGGCATTGGTCTAATAATTCACATTCTCATCATGGCAATTGCTTCTCTAACAGAGCATCACCGACTCAACGTTGCACGAGAGCATGGTGTAGCACAAAGTGGTGGTAAAGTGCCATTAACCATTTTCATTCTTTTGCCGCAATTTGTTCTGATGGGTTTTGCCGACGCCTTTCTAGAAGTCGCAAAACTTGAATTTTTTTACGACCAAGCACCCGAAGGAATGAAGAGTCTCGGTACGTCTTATGCTATGACGACTTTGGGTGTAGGGAATTTCCTAAGTAGCATTTTATTATCGACTGTGTCAGATTTGACGAAAAGGAACGGGCACATGGGGTGGATAACGAACAACCTCAACGAGTCGCATCTTGATTATTATTATGCTTTTTTTGTCGGGTTAAATTGCATAAACTTCATCGCCTTTTTTATTGTTAGCCGGTTGTATGTGTACAAGGCAGAGATTGATTTTCATGATGAATCGTCATCGCAAGAGCTGGTGTCAGTTGAAGATAGATTATAAGATCAAGATGTTGAATTTACTCGAATGGTAAAATTGTTAAAAACATGTTTTATGCAAGATATATAGACGGTTATTAGGTAAAGTTTAGATTTACCAGTAGTATGCAATTCATAGAAAACTAGAGGTGAGTCTCGCTTTGCTTCGATGGCAATTGTTGAGAGATGAGAAAAGTATGTAGAAAGTATGTATGAGAAGATTGTATATAAGAACACATAATACACTACACAGGTAAATGATCATCAATTATATAGAAAGTTGTATTAATTGATGAGAGACATACATGACAAAAACTGTACAGCTGTAAGTATTACATCGTTTTGACTTAGCGTGGTAATTATGGGCCTATCAACATTGTTTGGAGGGATAAGTGCTATGTGATAGCATGTTATCCCTCTGTTAAGCTACTATCAAACACACTTTTTGTACATTGTTTTGTCCAAGTAGTACTAATTAAGTAGTAAGTACATGTTCTCTTTACTGAGACACTAAACAAAATCTTATTACAATCAACAAAATGTGTTAAAGGTTTTTGTGTGAATGAATTGTCATTCATCTTGCTATCTTCACCGTTGCAAAATTAAGAAAATGTGTTAGTATGCTTTGTAAAAATATATGAAAATGTGCATGTCCCTTACAGTGTATATGACTATTTTTAGCTTCCTGTTTTGCATACCCTTCCATTAGCAAAAAGGGTTGCGTCCAAAAAATTACATCTTATGAAAAGGTTCTTGCTCAGGGACTATTTTTGAAACAAACTTATTTTATATCGCAGTTCAATCCTTGTACCGTGCCAGATAGAATATTTTATGGTTGAAGCAAAAAAAAAAAGAGAGAGAGAGAATATTTTACGGTACATATCGAAATGTTTACCAAGATTTTTCTTGTTGTCCAAAATTGTGGAAATTTATAGAAAAGGGTCCGTAATGTTGTAGAATACTAAAAATTATAGACCAAATCCTGAGAGTAGCAAAACTAAACCAGAATAGTGAACTTTGGGAGGAAATGACCCTTGAAATATCATATCATATTTTTTCAGCCGTCATTTCTTTTTTTGTCTATTTACTTGTGTGTTTGTTTTGATCACTTAAGGTGCTGTATAAAATTAGTATATGAACGTGTTACCTTGTTCATGGCCTTTCCGATGGATTTTCTAGAAATAGTTGCCTCTTTGAGTCTCTAATACGTGCCAGTTGTTGTAGGGACCTTTGGTTGTGCTTGAGAGCTACAACTATGATTTCAGTTTAGTACCAATGGCTTTTAGTAAGGAGTTATATGTTGTGTTATGTGCTTTGGTAGACAGTTTAGTAGCAATGGCTTTTATTAAACAGATTCTGCACTAACTCAATCTATTTATATGTCACATGCTATGAACAAGTTACTGACCTTATCTGCAGCTTTTTGAGCAATTGCCTAACCAGCAACTGAAAGAAAAAAAGCAATACAAAATATGAATCTAAATTATTAGACTCCAAACTTTTCTGGACATATTTAAGACAATGTATCACAATTTAGAGCAGAACATGTTAAAAGAGCACACACGCAATAACATCTCTGATGTCTTATTAATTATACTATTCTAATGAAAAATGCCACCTACATATCAATCAAATTTTCCTACAAAAAATAAATAAATAAAAATTAAAAAGAGAGAACAAAATCAATTCATATATTTGTACCACACGACTGAAATTTGTTCTAAAAACCTTCTAATAATTTCTTTAAATCATTACGTTGCTCTAGACTTGTACATGGGAGTAGCAGTCCAGCTTTGGATGCCTTTTAAAGCTAAAATGGAAATTAATTGTTTCAAAATACTAACAAAATCCAATAGCACGTATTGAAATACATAAGTCACAAAATAAATTCCTTTAATATTGGAAATCCTATTTAAATAATTGTTTCATAATATAAAGCTACTATGAGCATTTACTATGAAAAATTTAATTAAATAAACCTCAGCTATAAGCATTTAGTATGAAAAATTAAACAAACCAACTTTTTTTTTTTTTTGCTTAAAAAGGCCGAAGCCCAGTTTCATTAATAAACGAAACAGAGTTGTAAATCACACAGAGGATAATCCATGTTTGGAGACCACTGATCTCCCTGCTACCATAAGCTAATCCTAATTACCAGTACCGCCACCAAAATATCTAACATCTTAAACTGTTCCAACATCAAGGCTATCACAAAGCCACACAAAACACATACTGCAAACAAGGATGAAACTGAATCATCACAAAGTACGGAAACAGTTCCTAATCTCAATCTCTTTTAAGTACTCTCTGTAGAGGATTCTTCTATCTGCTGAAAAGAGATGTTGTCTTCTTCTCCCGGTAAAATCATATTGCATCCATGACCTTTTCTTGTGGGAGCCAAACCTGTGTCTCTTCTTGCACCTTCCTCTTGGTCTTAGTATGTCCTGTCCAATATAACACTAGATAAATGATTAAACATATTAATGATCTTGCTGATTTAGGTGAAACTTTTTGAAAACAAACATCATTTCTATATTTCCACAGTGTCCAGCAAGTAGCACTAAATACTATAAGAAAGGCAGTTTTTTCTACTTTTGGGCAGAGCTGAAGCAAAAGCAAAAACATTAATTCTTTAATGATTTCCACTGTTGGTAATGCTGTTGGTTTTTGCCTAACCAATACAAAACTTGTTGAACTAAGTGGCAATGTACAAATAAATGATTAACAGTTTCAGGTTGATCACAAAACACACATGTGTACTACCTGTCTATCATTTTTTACTAAGATTAAATTTTGTAAGTATTCTATTTCTAAAGGTTAACCACATGAAAATTTGAATTTTAGGAGGATAGGTATAGTGACCGCCGACATTTTTATTAATATCCAAAGTTTAATACAAATTATTAATTATGCCCAGATTTCCAAACTTTCGCTAAAAATACCCAAGCCGGCCAGAAAATGGCCGGCTTAGGTACCCCAGTAAACCGGCCATTTTGGCCGGCTTACTCCATTTTTTTTTTTTTTTTTTTTTTAGAGAGACACTATGAAGATCAAAATATTGAAATTTAACACTGAAAATTTGAATTTTTTTGTTTAAATTATTTGTTATATTACTTCTTTTGATATATAATTAGCATATTTATACTAAAATACGCTAGATTAATTGAAATTATATTGAATAACACTATATTATGTTAAATTACGCTAAATTACATTATATTACGCTAAATTACAAATGAATAGGGAGGATATCTTCACTAAAAAGGCGAAAAACGGCGATGAAACTTCAAACAGTCATAAAACGGCGCTCGAGTGTCCGATTTCAGCAAATGACCACTTTTCGAAAAGCTTGCGAAAATGCGCATGCGTTCGTGCCGGCTATGCTGGATTTTGAAATTCAGAATTGCCAAAAAACAAAGGGAAGAGCCTCAAAACTTGAGTTGAAGTTTCCGATTAAGATTTTCATTTCTATCATTCAATCCAAGTAGCTCAGTAAATTAGTTACATAATGAACTTGCAGATTACCAATTTTTACTATTTTTGAAATTTTTTACTATTTTTTATGATTCATGAAAGATGAGCAAAATCAGTCTACTATAGCGTAATTTTGTGTAGTTTAGTGTTTTTTTTACCGTATTTCAGCATAATTAGCGAAGTTATTGTAATTTAACGTAATTTAGTATAATTGAACATAATTTATTGTAATATAGTGTAATTCAACATAATTTCAAGTAATCTAGCGTATTTTAGTATAAATATGCTAATTATACATCAAAAGAAGTAGTATAACAAATAATTTAAACAAAAATTTTAAATTTTCAGAGTTAGGTTTCAATATTTTGATCTTCATAGTCTCTCTCTAAAAAAAAAAAAATGGAGTAAGCCGGCCAGAAAATGGCCAGTTTACCTAAGCCGGCCATTTTCTGGCCGGCTTGGGTATTTTTAGCGAAAGTTTGAAAATCTGGGCATAATTAATAATTTGTATTAAACTTTGGATATTAATAAAAATGTCGGTAGTGACCACCACAATAATGGTTGGTCTACTAAAACTCCTTTATAATTGAGGATGTGATATAAGGATTTCACACTGAATTTTCCTGTAGAGTCTCATCTCCAAGAGAGCCTATCAAAATCATGAGTAAAAGAGAATTTACTAAGGGTGGTTAGTATTTGGTTCCATTCTTGGAGGCATACTCCTGTCAGAATATCACTAAGGATTACATTATTTCCTTGAGAGTTGATAACATCAGTAAAAAAATATCTTTATTCTAACATAATTCATAAAGTTGGGAAAATCTAGATAAGAGAGACCAGTCTTCAAACCACATGTCTTGCCAGAATCTCACTCCTATACTTGTTTGATCCTTGCCATAGAAACCTACATCGAATTTTATCTATATCTTTTAGCACAGTACAAGGTATCTTATACAAAGATAAGGCATATAGAGGGACTGCTGAGAGTACTGAATTAAGCAAAGTATGTCTTCCCCAATTGACAACGATTGCCCTTTCCAACTCTGAAGTTTTTTCTCAAGTTTATTAGTTAAAAATTTCCAGTCTCCTAGGGTAAGTTTTCTATCATGCAATGACAATCCAAGATACTTAATAGGAACGGAAGCAGTTTTGCATTTGAAGGATGCAGCTAAAGGAACCAATTGGTCAGTATTAATGGCATACATTTCAGTTTTGTCTAAGTTGATTTTTATCCTAGAGCTGCATAGCTCACCATGCAACTATTACTACTTCATTATTAGCTTCTAAGAATAATATTGTCTCATCTGTATAATGATAGTTGGTAATTGTGGAATTATGAAAGCAATTAGGACCTGATCCTCTTAGCACATTAGCTTTTATTCCTTTGTTAAATATTCTACTAAGTAAATCAGCTGCTAAAATGAATAAAAAAGAGAAAAGAGGGTCTCCCTGTCTAACTCCTCTTTTATAATAGAAATAAGGTGTTAATTCCCCACTAACATTTATACAGGATTGTGAACTAATGAGCCATCTATGAATCCAAGAAATCCATTTTATACCAAATCCTCTACTAAATAGAACTTCTATAAGGTATGCCTAATGAATTTTATCGTAGGTTTTTTCAAAA
Source organism: Carex parvula (assembly GCA_025461045.1). Classification (NCBI taxonomy): domain Eukaryota; kingdom Viridiplantae; phylum Streptophyta; class Magnoliopsida; order Poales; family Cyperaceae; genus Carex; species Carex parvula. Next base: position 335,441 of record JAJGRW010000708.1, read on the forward strand.
TCTACCTTTATAACTACCCCATTTTGCTATGATTTTTGCTAAAATGAATAAGTTCTTGGCTAAGCACTACATTATCCAAGATATATCTATTGGCAAAAATGTTGCCTGACTTATCTATAAGTCTAGACATAACATGTGCTAATCTATGAGTGAGAATTTTGGATATCAATTTAAAGATGCAGTTTACAGACTAATGGGCCTATATTTGTTAATGGTAGCAGTATTAGATTCTTTAGGAATGAGACAAATGATAAATTTGTTAAGTCTTTCAAGGTTTAGAATGTTATTATAAAAGCTATAGCATTAATGGAGGAGGTCATCCTTAACTAAATCTCAAAAAAAAAAATATCTCAATGAGAAACCATCGGCTAGGGGCTTCATTTGGTTCACATTCAAAAAGTGCATGTTAAATTTCCTCTAAAGTGAAAGGACTTTCTAGTATCTTATTTTCATCTTGAGTGACTTCATCAGTTTCCTCCCAAAATTGATCATCTAAGGTAGCATATTTTGTACCTGTTGTACCTAAAACTCCTTAATAGTACTAAGTGACATGATTCTTAATTTCAGTTGTAGACTGTGTAGGAGAATTGTTAATAAGCAAAGAGTTAATCCTGTTTTTTTTCTTCCTATAATTAGCTATAATATGAAAATATTTAGAATTATGATTCCATTTTTCTAGCCACTTCTATTTAGATCTTTGCTTCCAGTACATTTCCTCATCTAAATATATATCTTTTAATTTAGATTTTATATTAGTCCATTCTTCCACTTCATGAGAAAATAAATCTCTACTTTCTCTAAGGACATCTAAATCTTTAAGTCTAGTAAGAATAGATTATTTTTCCCTTTTCTTTGACCATAAAAGTTTTTTGCCCACCCTCTTATTTTTCTTCTAATAAATCCTATTTTTTGCACCCAGCTCTTAGCAATATCTGCATATGTGAGCTGAAATTCATTCCACCATTTAATGATTAATCTACAAAACTCCTCATGTTCTAACCATAGAGGATCAAACTTAAAACTGAGGAGAGAAATGTGTGGTTGTACCATCCATTTGCACAAGTAAGGAGCAATGATCTGAGCCATTTTTACAAAGATCAGTGACTGTACTATGAGAGTATTGTTGGTCCCAATTTACAGATGTAAAGTATCTATTAAGGAGGGCAAATTTTGTACCACTAGACTATGCATATTTTCTATTATGAAGTTTATGTTCTACCAGATTGTGTCTATTGATGAAATTATTGAACATTTTACTGATTTTGACATCAAAATTACTCCCTGATTTTTCTTTATAATTCCTAATGACATTAAAATCACCACTAATTATCCAGAGTTTAGAAATCTCTAATCTCAAACCCATTAATTTTATAACGACATTAACTGATTAATCACAAAATCCCAATGTCATAGAAGAAAGACAGTACATTTTTCCCTCCTATAGTGATGTTATGAGCATTTACTGTGAAAAATCAGAAGAAAAAAAACCCATTAATTTTTTGTATACCGTTATCTTCTATTTATTGATTCGAATCAACCAACAGTGGTATCAGAGTCAAAAGGTTGTTTTCGTTTAAATTTATTTACTGTGTTGTTTCTAGTTTATTTTGTTTTTAATTTTGATCAATTTCGTTGTTTGAGAGAATTTTGAAGAAATAATTATTTTTTCTGAAACTGGATGCAGTTTTTTTACTTCTCTTGCCTTGTAAAAAATTATGGGTCCGCCCTGAATAAATGCAGGGATTACATTAAAAAAAAAGTTAAAAATTTCAACACCAAACAAACTGTCACCTTGACCTGTACATATAAAGCCCCCCTTAAAATTAAAATTTAAAATTTAATGTAGCTCAGAGGTATCTCATTTTTCAACTCTCTCGGAGTCAAAGTCAATAGTACGAGTCGTCCCAAATAATTTTCTCCGCTCTAGGTACCATCGTTAATAATTGTATTTCGTACAATTATATAGCAGACTTAGTTCAGGAGTCTGTGTTTACTGTCATTATAGTGACGCAAAGATTTCGTAACACGTAATCTTGATTAAAGAAATACATCTGCATTTAAGTCTGAAGAAAAATTAAATGATGCAAGTAATTATGCATTTTCTTAGTTTTGCTTGTTTAAAGACATCACACACCAAAATTTAATGATCCGAAATAAAACGCCGATCTGAAGTTTACAATAAGTCAATGACCCATGAATGCTTGTATAGTGGAGGAAGGTTTAAATTAAAATTAATGATAAATAAAAAAAGAGAAGTGATAACTGTTCTCATTGTATGTATTCGGCTGGAAGTTAACCTGACGGTCAGGTACTGATACATAAGAACGTGACTTTCAAATTTTACTATTTGACTGGCTAATTGGTCACCAATGCAAAATTATCTCCATAGAGTTGAATTTTCTTACTACGATAACTATGAAATTAGATCCTTTCCCTCATATTCAGTCATTTAGAAACTAAAAATTAGGGATGGAACATTGGAACTACACAACTAAATTTTAAAGGGTTGGAGGAATAAATGTCATATAATATTATTTTATGAGAGACTAATAATAATAATTTTTATAAATATTAGAATTTTAAAGGACAAAAATAAAAGTATTCACTTCAGGGGTAGCCCCCTTTTTCTAATACATACTTTCGAATACGTATCAACTGCATTAACGCATCGTTTGAGTTAATTTATGAACCGTACGATCAGAATTCGGACCAATCCTGTCCACTCCTATAACGCACGTGCACTTTAATATTAGTGCGGATCTCAATAGGACGGTTCAGATCTTAACTCAAAATTTTGAGTTAATGCAGAGGATACGAATTCCATACTTTCGTCCTAATAATTAAAAACATTTTGCTATTTATTGGATACAGTTTTATCTATATCATCTGTTCACGAGACTATGTTCGGAAAAAAAATATAAAGGGTCAAATTTGGTATTAGAATCTTTACATGGCTAGTACTAAGGAAGAGGATACTGACAGTAGACAATTTGATAAAGAAATTGATGGCAATTACCAAACATGTGTAACCTCTGCAAAAGGGCAGAGGAACCATTGACCACCTATTTAATGCAACTACACGGTTATATTGGTTGGACAGGTACATACATACCATGGTACCAACTTTACCTTTTTGCCCTTGTATCCAAAGTGGAGATTTTGCTGCCACCATTGTGCATTCACTACGTAGGAAAGTAAAGCAGTTGCAAATCACAATCTATTTTGTGATTTGAAGAGAGGTGCTGGACGATTTTCATAGATGAGCATAAAACACGATATTTACTGTCGATGGAAGTTCTGGCCAACTTTGAAAGCTGGTTCTGAGTAAAAAAAAAATCGGATCAGAATGTCTCATAAGAGATTGAGACTTTCTGATTTTTAATTTCTTTCTTTGCCTATCCCTTACTTCCTTTTTTTCATTTGTTATTGTGTATTTTTCTTTCAATTTGCCACTTGGTCAAACTTGTAAAACCTACACTACTGGTGGTGTCTGATCAATGAAATTTGGAGGGTTGACTTCTATTTTTCTCTCAAACTAAAATATGAAGGGTCAAATTTGTTGTTCTCCTTTAATGCATTAAAAATATCTAATTGTACCCTTTTGTGATATCAAACCTTGATTTGGACAGAAGCAATTTGTCAGCAGTACATTAATTATATACTCTTCTACAATTCTTTTTTATTAAAAATAAAAATTGGATGGAAAGTTAGAATGCGAGCGGGAAAAAAAACTAAAATAATTTACGGAGGTTCGAAACATAAAATGCGCAGTATATGGTTAGTGAAATTTGAACTAAATCTTTACAATTATAAAATAAAATTTTAATCTCTAAATTACAAATACATATTTAATATTTTATGAAGACAGCTGAATTATATAAAAACTTATAATAAAATAATTAATTTTTAATATACATAGTTAATCTTAAAATCACTGTGGATCCACCCTTAAATGAATGCAAGGATTAAAAATAAATTCAACACCAAACGAAATGCCACCTTGTAATGCATGAAAAAAAGAAAAAAAAATTCACATCAAACGAAGGAACCGAATCTTCTGCTCATGAGTGGGGGAACCAAATTTTGTGAGTGGGCAGGAAATTCTTGCTAACAAAGTTCATACATTCATACGCCCATTCATTTATAATATGAACGTTCATAATTAAAATGTGGTTGTGTTTTCTCAAAATTCCAATACTCTTCGTACTTTATTATAACCGGATTATAGATAACCGGATTATGGATGGACAGATAAATCAGCCCTGTTGACAGGAATCAAGTGGGCAGAAAATTCATATCATATAAATACCCTTAAATGTAGCTCAGAGTCATCTCATTTTTCAACTCTCTTTGAGTCAAAGTCAACACTTTGAGTCGTACCAAGTAATTTTCTCCGCTCTAGGTACCATCATAAATAATTGTATTTCGTACAATTATATAGCAGATTTAGTTTAGGTGTGTGTTTACTGTCATCATAGTGATGCAAATATTTTATAACAAATCTCGATTGTTGAATTCGGATCGTGTTTATATGATATGATATGATGTAACTTTCTTAGAGGCTTTTTTAATATCTATATGTGGGATTAAATGTGAGTATTAACTGACCCACGGCAAAGACAGGTGGTAAAGAAATAAGGAATATAAATCAGAATAATATGAACCTGTTATTTCGATCTCAGCCGTTGACTTTTATTGTGATTTGTACATAAAAAAACTTACTTTGTTGAGATTCGTGCAAAATAATTTAAACAATTGGAATTAAAATAACATATTTCTGTTATTTTCCAAGGAATAACAGCAGATTTATTTCCAAGAAATACATCTACTTTTTTAGTCCGAATAAAAATTAAATGATGCAAGGAATTATGCATTTTCTTAGTTTTGTTTGTTTTAGACATCACACTGCGAAATGTAATGATCGAAACGACCCACCAATATTTTTCAGGAAATAAAACGCTGACCAAAAGTTCTAAAATAAGTCAATGATCCATGAATGCTTTTCCGTTTTTTTTTTTATTAATACCAAAAAAACAAAATATCAAATCTGCCCTCAATCTCAAATTTTTATTAAAAATACCCTGACTGCCTCTTCATTGGACGGTCCACTGTTCATACCAAACCGCCCCACTGTGGGCCGGTTTGATATTTTTTTTTTTGAGAGACATTATGAATATCAAGATGCTGAATTCTAGCGCTAAAAATTCGGATTTTTTTTTAAATATTTGTTAGATTACTTCTTTTGATGTATAATTAGCTTATTTATACTAAAATACGCTAAATTACTTGAAATTATGTTAAATTACACTAAATTACGTTAAAATACGCTAAACTCTAACCCTAAACTCTTATTTTGGACAATTTCTAAAACCCTAAACCCTAAATCCTAAAAATTACCGTACATTAAATGATTTACAATTTTCACATAACATATTGATAAAAATTAGTTATATTTTAAAGAAACCTAAACACTAAACCCTAGTTTCTGACATTTTTATTAATAAATATACCTACGTTAGCTGGGTTTTTTCTAAACCCTAAAATACTCGTTTTGCCCTCAAAAACCGGATACCCATTTTGCCCTCGAAAACCTATCAAATATTAGACGACATTTTTCTTAAACAAGGTACAATTTTTTTATGCTTTTAATGAAGGATGAAATGAGTATTTTATAAATTTAAAATGAGTTTTAATATAAAAGATATTAAAGTGGGTAAATTTATGAGTTTTGAGAGGGGAAATACGTAATATCGAAGTATTTGAAGGGTATACATGAAATTCTCCTATTTACTTTAGATTTCTACACGTAAAAAAAAAAATAATAATAAAAAAAAAACAAACTATTTGATCATAACTATGATATTCAATTCGAAATTTCTTCTTTTAATCACAATCGTTAGTAGATCAGAACATCCACGTACTTAATATAACAGAAGAAATACACATACATACTTATACATTGTCTCGTACGGTCAATCACATATATAAAGAATGAAAACATGTTGTGCTGTCATGAGAAATTTGTACTGTCTTGATCTTTGTGTCGAACCCCTTTTGTAATTTTGTGTACTATTTATACAAAATGGCGCTAAGCCGCTAAGGCGCTAACCAACTAATAATAGAACCCAGACAACGACAGTCAATAATGTTGCGTTCTTTTATTATGAACAACGGGCAGCCCGTACGCGCATGCTATGTGGTTCGTAACCGTTCAAATAAAAAGTTTCTGACCGTGCACTATCTGTTTCTAATTTCATGTGCAATCAAAATCGGCCAATTGGCTGTCAATATATATATAGACAAAATATTGACTTTATATAAATATTCGGTGCAAAACTTTAACGAGGTGAGATGTATTGATTATTCTTATTATTATTCTTATTCTTATTATTATTATTATTTACAATTTAAAATTAAAAAAATATATATGACAATTTTTCTGCATATTAAAAATGCATCTTAAAACATATTAAAATTATTATATTTAAATAATTACTTTTTACTAACATATTAAAATCTGCATCTTAAAACACCTACCATAAACACAAATATTTTTTTTTTCTCAACTTCAATTGTCATATCTTATTTTACAGGAGAGTCCCCTTTTTCTAAATTTTTTTTTTATTGGCTAACCTTTTTTCTTGTCCTGTCGGTGTAGGCATTAAATGCCACGTATGGACCACAATTAACTTTTCTCGGCGCATGCATTATTATATGAGCAAGTCATCAACCCAACCATGTCTCTATAAATGCGAAATATCATCTAATAACAAGACCACTCATCCCTCCACTACTCAGTGTTCATTTTTTCCTCCAACCTTGTGTGGCTCAAGAGGAGCTAATTAACCATGGCTGAGGTAGGGTTAGAAACAGGTAAAGTAGAAGAGTACACTAAAGATGGCACGGTCGACCTGAAAGGCAACCCGGTTCTCAGGTCGAAGCGTGGGGGATGGAACGCTTGCTCCTTCGTTGTAGGTAAAATTGATATCTATATATGTCTTTATTGTATATATACTCTTTTTCTATATGCATTGATATATCTCTTGAAGAGTCTATTGTTGTAAGATTAATTGCAACTAACCAAGTAATTGGATATATTAGTTTTAAAGTAACTATCTTCTTCTCTTGGTAGAGCAAACATGCATGTTCAAAAAGTAATTTAGGTAGGTCATCAGTACTATAAGTGTTGAGTCTCAATGCACTTAATTTTTTTTATTCTATTATAATTAGGTGCAAGGCAAATGTCTAAAATTGACTCATGTAGATTTCTTCAGAGTAAATAAAATTGCCTTATAAGTTAGAATGTAATGAAGTTGAAAATGAAGGAAGAAACTTATAACTCTAAATATGGTTCTGAGAGGATAACATGCTTCAACTCAAAAGAAAGGAGAGCTCAATAAATATAGTAGTTCATTTTGTCTCTTATGTTTGCTAAAAGTTATACATCATCTAATCTACCCCACATGTCTAAGATATATATGCACATGCTTAGAGTGAAATTTTTATTAATATCCAAAATAATTAATTAATTTCACAATCTACATTCTGACGCAGAAGAATTCGAAAAATATCTTTGTTTCCGGCTTTGAGCCTCCTTTCCGGAAACTTTGTTTCCGGTTCTTTGTTTTTTTTTTCTTTTTTTTTTATTAAAAAACAACAAATCCGGGAACATAGTTTCCAGTTGTATTTTTTTTTAAACAAAAAAGGTTATAATTTATTTATTTTTATATTGAAATATTAGAAATATTTTATATTTTTTTTAAATAGATGGAATACTATATAATTTGATTTATTAGAAACTGCGACAAATAACCCGGATCAACATTTTTCAGGCCAGATTTTTCGCAGTTGTAAGAAAAATTAAAATATTTCTTTGTGTGTTATTGGAAAAAAAATAAAAAAGTTTTGAATCTGAGTTATTGATCTCGGTTCAAAAGTCACTTCTAAGTAAATATAAAAAATATTTAGATTCTTCTATTTAAAAAACTTAAATAATGATGACATCGCTGACGTATACGCTGTTCTCTCACAAAAATATTAAATAACTTAAAAGTTTTTGTTTTTTTTTTTAAATAGAAGGATCACAATATTTTCTGTATTTTTATCTAGAAGTGACTTTTGAATCAAATCAATAACTCAGATTCAAAACATTTTATTTTTTTCCAATAACACACGAAATTTTAATTTTTCTTATAGCCCCGAAAAATTCGGCCTGAAAAATGTTAATCCGGGTATTTATCGCAGTCTTTCTAATAAATCAAATTATATAGTATTCCAATTATTTTCAAAGAAATATATAAAATATTTCTAATAATTCAATAAAAAAAATTATAACATTTTTTGTTTAAAAAAAAAACATACAACCGGGTATGTTCCGGATTTGCTGTTTTTAAATAAAAAAAAAAAAGAAAAAAAAAACAAAGAACCGGAAACAAAGTTTCCGGAAAGAGGCTAAAACTTTATTTTGGTTTGGACATTTTTTGAATTCTTCTGTGTCATGGTGTAGATTGTGAAATTGTTTAATTATTTTGGATATTAATAAAAATTTCGTGTGTAAAGGTAACTGATATTTGCATGCATGTGTAAAATTCACTTTCAGTATCCGCTTTATTATATAATTATATTTGTGCAAATACAATTAATTAAATAGGAATAATTATTAGGTAACATAAAAAAGATGTGAATATTAATTCAAATAAATTATTAAAAAAAATATGGGATATCTGGAGTTTAGTTTCCTCCTATTAATTCCATATAGAACTGTCAATTCTTAGTATTTAAATTTGTACCTGTACGTATTATCAATTTACAAGAATAAAACACCTAAAAATATATTTTTTAACATTATCCGTTGCATGTCTCTTTTTATTAGAAATAAAGTATCTAATGCCCTCAAATATTTTTTTTGTATTATCAGTGTATGAAGTATTTGAGAGGATGGCATACTATGGAATATCATCAAACCTGGTGTTGTACTTGACAGAGAAGCTCCACCAGGGCACAGTGGCATCAGCAAACAATGTAACCAATTGGGTGGGTACAATTTGGATGACACCAATCATAGGTGCCTACATCGCTGATGCTCATCTTGGCCGGTACTGGACTTTTGTAATCGCTTCTGTCATCTACATCTCTGTATGTTCTCTCTGCCCTTTAATTTCAATTCATTTTTTGTTGTGGTACATAGAGTGAGTGAAATGTACTTTGCAGTGTGCGGATCGATCTATACTATGAATTTATATTTTTGTTTTTAAAGTGTTTAAACAATTAATTTGAACTGCTTAACATCATTTTCATATGAAAATATACTTACCGATCAAATTTTATATTTTATAGAACTTTTTTATTTTTAAATAAATATAAAATCACTATTGTAGATAATCCAGAATTTTTAAATCAAATGATTTTTATATATTAAAAAATATAAAAAATATAAAATTTGATTTCAAATAAATTTTTATGTGAAGATCATGTTAAACAATTCAAATTTACCATTTAAACTTTAAAATAAAAATATAAATTCATAACATATATTTATGTACACGTTGAAAAATATACCATATCCTCACTTGTGGTATATAGTTTTTTGAGGCGGTCCGGAGAGTACCTCTAAAGTCTTGTGGTGACAAATACTTGCTGTTATACACTAACCTCTTCCTGTCCGTAGTGTTTTCTTTCTTCCTAAAACTTTTTTATTCTTTTATACTATATCCAAATACAAACAAAAATATTCTTTAAGATACTACACTATACAGCCGACTACTTTGACAGTCAAACAAGGACACTAGCTAGGACGACAACTCAATGGACCCCCCACCCATTTGTCAGCACAAAACAAAAAAGTTATCATAAATTATGATATTAATAATTCATAGTCCCGACTCCAAGGAGAAGTCATGGTAAAATAAGCAAATTGCAAACATGGCGCCAGTTGTAACATGCAATTACAAATTTGCATTGAAATTTTTTTCAAACTGATGTGACCTTCTCTGTGGATACGTCAGCGTAGAGTATATTTTCTAATTTCTAGTGTCCAAGTGGTTGTAGTTAATTATCAATTTCTTTTGGATATTTTAATAAATTATCAATATTTCACACTACTTGTTGCCTTGGATCTATCTTGTCACGCATCTACATGGTTAGATTATCAATATTTTGGAACCACTTGTGGGTCAATTATGGGGAAAACCATATCATTCAACTTTTTATATAGAAATTGAATATTTAAATTATCGAAGAAATAATAATGGTTCTTTTATTTCTTCGAAAAATAGATGGAACTGCACAATTAGTTAGGTCCTATAAAGTACAGGCTAATGGAGTAGAATTATTGATTCGATCTTATGGTTTCCACAAGTGACACAAACAGTCACATAGTGTAGAATCAAATCAATAGTTCGGTCCTATTAACATACTCCTCTAAGACCGAATCAAATGGTACAACTAAGTAACCAACAATAACTGTTCGGACCAAGTAAGAAATTCAATTCCACCATTTTGGAATTTTTTTGTGAACATGTAGCTGGAACCGAATCATTTATTCAGTTCCATAAAATATGCCAATGAAATCAGAAAAATACAATCATCTTGTTTCTAATAATTTGATTATTTAATTTCTATAAATAAAAAAATGTATAGCATCCTCCCATCATTTATTTTAGTGCGCCATATTTTGCTAATTTTAGGCCTTCTAGGTAGAGACTGATCTAATCTACTGTTGACTTCGTCAACTCCATATATGAATGTTTAACGTAGTTTGAAGAACATGTCGTGTGAATTAATTCATGTGTTTTTATTTGTAATTCTATCCATATGTACTTTAATATTTTTTTATAGAATTGTGGGGACCATAGTATGAAGCCTATGTAAAGTAAATATTTCATTGTGAAAGCCCATTACTATCTTTTATATGCCCAATAAGTTATTTTCTTTTCCTTACAAGACCTAACCTAAAAGGCCTATTTACCAAGCTGGTGTTTCGCTAAGATGCTACAGGCCCATAAATAACTCTTTTAATTTAAATTCAGATCGGGTGAGGTACATGATAGAATAAAATTAGATCTAAACTATTTAACTTACGTTTGCACGAATTTAAAGCATATCCCTAATATTTTAAATAGGCTTCGTTTTTTTGGACTCAGTTCTGACTAACCTGATTTACAACTAGTTCAATATACTTGCTGCACTGTAACATATATTGCTGATCTTTGTATAATTGTATGCCTTATCTTTTAACATATGCAGGGAATGTGCCTTCTGACACTATCAGTATCCCTACCTTCACTGAAACCACCGGCATGTGGGCCCAACACAATCGACCCCACCTGTAATCAGAAAGCCTCGCCATCCCAACTCGGCATCTTCTTCCTTTCCCTTTACATCCTTGCTATTGGTACAGGTGGCACCAAACCCAACATTTCAACAATTGGCGCCGATCAATTCGACGTGTTTGATCCGAAAGAGCGATTTCAGAAACTCTCCTTCTTCAACTGGTGGATGTTTAGCATATTCTTTGGTACATTATTTGCCAATACTGTACTGGTATACATCCAAGATAATGTCGGATGGACATTAGGATATGCGCTACCTACACTGGGTCTTATAATTTCTGTGATCATTTTTTTGACTGGCACGCCATTTTACCGGCATAAATTACCGTCTGGTAGCGCTTTTACGAAGATGTCACGAGTTCTTGTCGCGGCATTTAGAAAACGGCAAGTTCCGGTACCTAGTGATCCGATGGAGTTGCATGAGTTAGAATTGACTGAGTACAAGAAAAGGAAGCAGTTTATGATGGAATCTACAACTACACTAAGGTATTTAAAATTTCATTTTTTTTTTGTGGGGCATCAATTTAGTTTATTAAAACATTGAGAAAATTAATTGTCATCTCTAAAAAGAAAACTCTAAAAGTTGAAAGAGTGAGGATATGGTACTATGCATAGCGCATATTGGCCCGTACTATGGATCAATATCTCTATTTTTAAAATCGAAATAGGCAATCCGAACCGTTCAACATGATTGTCATATGAAATGCACTTGCAGACTAAATGTAAATTTTTGAGAATTTGTTTACTGTATATTTAAATAGGTAGAAAATTACTACATTTGAATGGTTTATAATCTATAGATTAAGTGATTTTCTATCTATCTAAAAAATATTAATAAAATTCTAAAAAATATATAAAATTTAGTCGGCGAGTACATTATTATATGGAGATCATGTTGAAGATATTGATCTATATTCTATAGTACGGACCACTATGTGCTATGCATAGTACCATAGCCTCACTCAAAGTAGAAGTTCATAGTTTAAATTTTCATTCCAAAAGTCTAATTTTCGGACTTTTAACTCTGATCATTTAAATTTGAAATTCAGGTTTCTCAACAAAGCTGCAGTAAAAAATCAAGGCATGGTTACTCCATGGACCCTTTGCACAGTGACTCAAGTAGAAGAAACAAAAACAATGCTCAAAATGCTTCCAATTCTTGTTGTCACCTTTGTGCCAAGCATTATGCTTGCTCAAATCAACACTCTTTTCGTCAAACAGGGAACGACTCTAAACCGACACATCGGGCCTCACTTCCAGGTCCCGGCGGCCAGTCTCCAGGGCTTCGTCACCTTCTCCATGCTCGTGTCGGTTGTGCTATACGACCAAATCTTCGTACCGATAACCCGAAAGTTCACCAAAAGTCCAAGAGGCATTACCCTCCTCCAAAGAATGGGCATTGGTCTAATAATTCACATTCTCATCATGGCAATCGCTTCACTAACAGAGCATCACCGACTCAACGTTGCAAGAGAACATGGCGTAGCAGAAAGCGGTGGTAAAGTACCATTAACAATTTTCATCCTTTTACCGCAATTTATTCTGATGGGTCTTGCTGACGCCTTTCTAGAAGTTGCAAAACTTGAATTCTTTTACGACCAAGCACCCGAAGGAATGAAGAGTCTCGGCACGTCTTATGCAATGACAACTTTGGGTGTTGGGAATTTTCTAAGTAGCATTCTGTTATCGACCGTGTCAGATTTGACGAAGAGGAACGGGCACAAGGGGTGGATAACGAACAACCTCAACAAGTCGCATCTTGATTATTATTATGCTTTTTTTGTCGGGCTAAATTGCATAAACTTCGTCGTCTTTTTGATTGTTAGCCGGTTATATGTGTACAAGGCAGAGATTGATTTTCATGATGAATCGTCGTCTCAGGAGATGGTGTCCGTTGAAGATAGATTATAAGATCAAGATATTGGATTTACTGCAATGGTAAAATTGTTAAAAAAGATGTTTTAAGCATGATATATAGACACCTGTTAGGGAAAGTTTAGATTTACCAGTAGTACAAAATTCATAGAAATATGTACCAGTCTGTCTAACTCATATTGCAATGGCATATATACCATTTTGCATTGTACCAGTTTGTAACTTATAGCTCAAAATCTAAACTAATTGTTGCTTAGAGAAATATTGATATGTTTAATTAGGCGAGTTTATCACAGATTTTTCTAGGGTATATGTCTGTTCTTGCCGACTCAATCGGGTTTAACAATAAGACCCGTTAAATTTGGTGATTTGATGATACATGGAGTAGGTAAGTTTGATATTCCGTGGTTTTGTTGATATTCTTTGTAATATTATGAATTCAATTCAACAATGTCGACCAGATCCGATATTGAAAATTTTGATTACAGTATAAATTTTGTGCTTTGGCAATGAATAATGTTTTTTAATCCAACTAAATATAAAACGACATGATGCCAGCATATCAGGAATCTGGATCTCAGAATCAGCACAAATCCTGTGTTTGCGCGTAGGGGGCAACCAAAAAATCAGCACAAACCATCTGTGAGTTCTAGACGAGTGATTTTCTACCTATTTAAAAAATGTAATTATATTTTCCTCCATCTATCTATCCCCCATTTCATTCTCCAACTAACTAACTCTATCTTTCAACTATAATTACAAATTCTAACTACCTAATGTTCCCTACAAATTAATTAGCAATTTTTCTCTCTTTATTTCTTTCCTCTTTCTCCCTCTCTCTCCCACCTCCGCCTCTAGCTTCCACCTCCGCCTCCCCCCGTCTCTCCCACCTCTCCCTCTCCGCCTCCGCCTCTCTCTCCCACCTCTCCCTCTCCGCCTCCGCCTCCCTCTCTTATCTCTCCATCTCCGCCTCCGCCTCTCTCTCCCACCTCCGCCTCTGCCTCCCTCTCCCTCTCCCACCTCCGCCTCTCTCACCTCTGCCTCCGTCTCCCACCTCCATGAACTATTTACATTTACACGACGAGGATGAATACTTGCTCAATAAGGAATGAAACTTGCATGACGAGGTATGAATACTTGTGCAACAAACAACTCGAAAGTATATCATCATGGATCTCATTTGAAAGAGAAAATTGTGTAGAAGACGTTGGTGGTTTTAGATTGCTAAATTCCTCACAGATCGTCAGAAATATTAGTTAGATTGAACGGAGAAAAAAAAAACCACCTCTAAAAACGTGTAAAAGATGGGTGAGTGATGTGTCTATTTTTTTTAAATAATTGATATCTTAGGTGTGAATACTTGATGTATTATAGATGAATACTTAATTTATTATATGTAAATACTTGCGCGCTCTTGTAAAATTAATCGAGGTATGCACATATGCTTATAATACTCTTAATACATGAACTATTTACACTTACACGACGAGGATGAATACTTGATCGATGAGGGATGAATACTTGCATGACGAGGTGTGAATACTTGTGCAACGGACAACTCGAAAGTATGTCATCATGGATCTCATTTGAAAGAGAAAATTGTGTAGAAGACGTTGGTGGTTTTAGATTTGCAAAATTCCTCACAGATCGTCAGAAATATTGATTAGATTTAATGGAGAATAAAAAAAAAACCCTCTAAAAACGTGTAAAAGATGGGTAAGTGATGTGTCCAATTTTTTTTAAATACTTGATATCTAAATACTTGATGTATTATAGATGAATACTTGATTTATTATATGTGAATACTTGCGCGCTCTTGTTAAATTAATCGAGGTATGCACATATGCTTGTAATACTCTTGATACATGAGCTATTTACACTTACACGACGAGGATGAATACTTGCTCGATGAGGGATGAATACTTGCATGACGAGGTGTGATACTTGTGCAACGGACAACTCGAAAGTATGTCATCATGGATCTCATTTGAAAGAGAAAATTGTGTAGAAGACTTTGGTGGTTTTAGATTTGCAAAATTCCTCATAGATCGTCAGAAATATTGGTTAGATTGAACGGAGAAAAAAAAATACCTCTAAAAACATGTAAAAGATGGGTGAATGATGTATCCAGCTTTTTTTAAAATATTTGATATCTTAGTGTGAATACTTGATGTATTATAGATGAATATTTGATTTATTATATGTGAATATTTGCGCGCGCCAGTTGTAAAATATTTCAGATATTAGGCGGTCTCCAAATAGTAAGTGGTCTCCCCAAGTAGTTAGTAGTTATTAAAGTAGTTATTGACTGGGGGATGAAACGGGGGATGGATTCCGGAGAAAGCTAGGCTCTCCCATTTAAAAATAATATTTTTAAAAATGTAAAATTCAATCTGTAAATACATTTTCATATGGATATCAGTTTAACAGTTTGGATCAACACAGTTTGAATCAACAGTTTAATCTTTGAGAATATAAATATAAATTCATTGTACAGATCGATCTGTAATACACATATTATCCTGGGGATGAGCTATGGTGAGACGTAGAGTAAAACAAATTTGTACTCCATGTCATATTTTCATTTTGAAAATCCAACAACCGATCCGAACCGTTCAACATGTTCTCTATATTGAAATGTGCTTGGAAACCAAATTTTACATTTTTTGAAATTTTTTTACTATTTATTAAACCACTTTGAAAATCGCCAATCCACTGTGAACAGTAAAAACAGTAAAAAATTTTGAACCACCGGATCAGCGATTTTCAAAGTGGCTTAATAAATAGTAAAAAAATTCCAAAAAATGTAAAATTTGGTCTCCAAGCACATTTCAATATAGAGAACATGTTGAACGGTTCGGATCAGTTGTTTGGATTTTCAAAATGAAAATATAGTACCATAGAGTACAAAATAGTTTTACTCCACATCTCACCATAGCTCATCCCTATTATCCTGTCCTCACTAAATAAATAAATTAAGACTTATTTTCTTTATTTTTCAATATGTAAATCAACATATTCAAAATAGAGTTGGATTAAAATGCCCTCTTAAATTTCGTACTCCAATCATACCCTCACATTCTTATCTCTGTTTTCAAAGTCCAAACAGTCGATCAGAATTGCTCACCATGATCTCCATATTAAAATGTGTTTGAAGAATAAATTTTATATTTTTTAGAATCTGTTTTAATAACTTTTTAAATAGATACAAAATTATTATCTTTTTATTGTCCAGTATCTTCTGATCTGTACCTATCTAAGAAATATTAAAACTTTTTCAAAAAAATATAAAATTTGATCACAATCATATTTTAGCATAAAAATCATATTAAACGACTGAGACTGAAATCGACTATTTAGATCTTGAAAACAAAGACAACGGACATTATAATCCTACTCTTCAAATTATTGTAAATTTTCTATTTCACCCTCAAATTACACAGTTACTCTCAAATTCCTCAATTTGCGCGATAGGATCAGGACAGTGGAGCACCGGTGTTCACGCGGTGCACTATTGAAGATATTTTTTTCCTCTTTCGGTGCAATGATCTTTGCGTAGACATGATCCGTCATTGGCAGATTCAGAATTTCGGTCAAAGTAGACACAAAATATTAGTAAAAGTATAATTCTTTTCTTCTGGTGAATTGGAGTGGGTAATAGATAAGAATCTAAAAAAGTAACTTTGTAACCAAATATGTTACAACACGATTCTGTCACGACATGACACAGCATGTGTACTGGCCACGTGTGATGACTTGCATGTTCCATATTGTGACTATTCACGTGACGTGACTATCTTTCAAAAATTTGACACAACACAACACGTTATGCGAAAGATTTAGTAATGACACATGGTCACGTAAGTCACGTGTAATAAGGACCGTTATATCTTGAATAAATTAATCTAATTTATGAAAAAAATAGTTAAACATGACCAAACGTGATCGGTCACGTGTGGTCACGGCGTGACTAACGTGTTGTGATCATTCACGTGCCATGACCATCCTTCCAAATTTGATCACGGTACGTATAAATCTGATTTGTGACTTGGTTACGGTACGTGATTCAAGTCACGACATGACTAGTCACGGCACGATACATATTTAGATCTCCAATACAGACCTCTTTTTTCTCCTAGCAAAATTCTTCTGATGGAGTAGCAAATCAGATTTCGTCGTTTTTCTTTCTTTCTTTCTTTCTTTCTTTCTTTTACGCGAATTAATCTGGACTGGCTTTTTTTTCCGCTTAATTTCTTCTACTTGGCCATGAATTAAATCCAAAAATAAACATTATTTTCATTCAGAAATAGGCACAAATATAAAATTCTATAAAGTCTAAACAAAATTTCGAATCTAGAAATAGGCACCCTGACCCTACGTAGATCCGCCAGTGTGATCAGCGAAGAGGAGATGGATGCTGAGTGCCGACTCCCAGGTGGACTCAAGAGTCTCAGAGTCTGGATTCTCGTAACTCAAATTCTAAGTTCAGATCTGGGTTGTTTGATCAGAATCCAGCTCAAGATGGAATGCACGATTTATTTAATTATTCGTGCCAATACAGATATGACGATCCAGATCTAAACTCAAAATTTGAGTTACTTTGGGGGAATGAATTCGGTGGACTCGTAGTCTCCGATTGCGGCTCAAAAAGCGTCTTTCAGTCTTGTCTCGGTGCACATGGTGCTGAATATTTGTTGGTCTATGCGCAATTGCGCAGTCTTCACAGAACAGCAACACAAGAGAGTAACAGAAAGTGATAAATTTTAATAAAAAAAGATTAATTTCCAATGTACTCTCAGAGACTTCTTCAATTCACCAGAAGAAAAAGCACGTTGAGGTCCGCCAACTTTTAATTCGAGCTTAATTTAGATAAGGATAAGGATCTAAATTTTTTCCTTACTTATAAAGGTCCGGCAACTTTAATATATAACCTTGTAGAAGCTCAAATTAATAAACTTGATAATGCCGTTAAGTTAACAATTGTTAGTAGCTTGAATAAACTTGTAGGCACTTTATCATTGAATAAATTTACTGGTCCCAATTCGGGAGTGGAATTTGACCGATATATATTGATGCCATGTGAAACTTCGCAATTAACAAAAAAATCTATTTCACACAGTAGATGATCATGGAGCACAAAAATGAATAAATAATTGCCTTTATAGATATTTTAATTCCCTGGGTAATGGTATTACATTCGCAAACATTCAACCCCTTAGATTGACTGATCGTGCCATGGGGCTCCTCCAAATCGACGGCCTGCATCTACGAACTATGCAAATGAACGCTTCATGCCAGATTAAGCCACGTTGAGGGGCTTACACAGAAACAGCAGCGAGGCTGGTCGCTGCCTCCCTAATCATTTCATAACAATCAATTAGAGAAGACCAAAGAGCGGAAGAGAATAACAAGTGGGCCCATCCTTGGTTATCGAATCAGCCGGCTCACCCAAGCAGGCCTACCGATCAAGTGCCGCCCGAGACAGCCGGTATGGTCGACGGTGCCCCTCTAAAGCTGTGAGTAATTAACTCTATGTACAACAAGTTTATATATTTAAGTTGCCGGTAAAGTATACAAACCTTTATAAGTAAGGACAAGAATATAATTGAAAAAGATAGATCTTAATAATATTTAAATGTGAGTAATTAACTTTATGGGTAAAAATAAAAAAAATAAAAAGAGTTAAGGAGTGTAGTGGTAAATAAGAAATTGAAGAAGTCTACGAGAAATTTATACAAGTTTTACTGTTCGTCAAATAATACGAAATTAATGATGATCTATCAACGATATTTGATGAAACATAAAAATGATTTAAAAACTGTATGGTGATCTATGCACAATCAATCTAAAAAAAACATGTATATAATTTTATGTTATTTTCTAAAAAAAATTAGTAAAATTTGAGAAAACCATTATCAAGAAATTCTAACTCGTATAAAATTAAATAAATATTTTTGACACTTTCGCACCATCATGATGTGTTCACACCCAAATGAATACGTAATTGCTTGTTGCTTGTTGGTTGTTGAACCTCCAAATCGACAATAATGATAAAATGATCGCGTTCATATAAGCTAGGTAGACCACATGCATGAATGCATATTAAAATATAAGATGAATCATGCATACTGACATAGATTTTGATTTTTCTTCTTCTTATCTATGAAGCGTTTTACAAGAAAGTACTAAATGAGGAGACTGCCAAAAGGGGGTTCATGAGGAGTAGGGCTGCTCATGAGCCGAGTTGAGTCCGAATCGAGGACAACTTGGATTCAACTCGCGAACTCATGAGCCGAGTTGAGTCCGAATCGCTAATCCAGTTCCGAGTCAGAAACTCCAATTTAGAATCAACTCACGAGCAACTCGAGTCGAGGTGAGTCGGCTCGTGACTCATAATATAGTACACAGTGAGACAATCTAATTTAATTATAACAAAAAATATATTACATAATTTACCAAAATAATACACAATTAATACACAATTAAAGACAATACAAAATATAATAGCCAATACATAATTAAAAATACACAGTTCTCTTCTCTACTTCTCTTCCTCTTTCTTCTATACTTCTTCTATACTAAATGTATCAATAAATAAATAAAAAAAACTGTACCAAATGTAAAAATTAGAAATATATATATTAGAATTTGATGTGAGTCAAACCGAGTTGATTCCGAACCGAGTTAGGAGTAATTTGGAATCGACTCATAAATCAACCGAGTCAATAAACTTGAGTCAGTTTTGACTCGAGTCAGTTTTAACTCAAGTTATTAGTGAGTTGAATCCGAATTGGTTCCGAACTGAGTTTCGAGTCGTGAGCTTTTTGTGCACCCCTAATGAGGAGACACCCGCCATACAGTATCTCGGCCAATTTCCATTAACATTTCTTTTCATTTTCAGTCTTCAATTTTTAATTTTGAATCTCGGTCTAATGCTCTTGTTTGAGCCCTTATTCTTTTCTTTGCAATTTCTTTCGTTGTTTTCTCTGCTCAGCTGCTTGAGCAATTTCTTTTACTGTTTCCTAGCTTACAAAACTCTTGTAACCGTTTATTATCAATGAAATCAAATGTGGGCCTGACCCACATTTTTTCTCAAAAAGAAAGTACTAAATGAGGACAGTTAGAACACATCATGATGGTGCACAAGATTTGTTCAATGCAATTTTAAAATTTGTGCGGATTAAGTGCATAATTTTAATTTTGTCAATATGGATCGAACTGCTGTTGAATATTTGATCATTTATTAAGAGGTCAATATGTTATTTAAGAGGTTTTTTTTTTTTTTTGGAAAATTAATGCTACGAGGTTGTCTGTTGTCTGCCTTAACGGTCACCACACAGCCCTTTCTGCTAAAGAGAGATAGTTCTAAATGTCGGACCAAAAGATCAACTACAAGTTCTAAAAACAAGCAGTACTTTAGTGCATACACAAAATAAAAGTAAAACTATCTTGTTAGCTTCTTAAGTCTCTTCTTCTTATTTAATCAATTTGAAAATGTTAATGTTTCATGGACGAATAAATTTGTGAATATTTAGAGACTAAGTTAGAACAAAATGTTATTTAAGACTATTTATGTAATTCACTCTTAAAATTTTAAAAATTTAATCATCTTTTGTCAAC
Source organism: Carex parvula (assembly GCA_025461045.1). Lineage (NCBI taxonomy): Eukaryota > Viridiplantae > Streptophyta > Magnoliopsida > Poales > Cyperaceae > Carex > Carex parvula. The sequence continues at coordinate 356,266 of JAJGRW010000708.1, forward strand.
CTGCTTTCCAAATACTTTTTTTTTGCACCACAAAATGCACACTTGTATATTTTGTAAATGCACGCTAATTTATTGTATTGATATACACTCGTCGTTTTAATAAAAATACATCTGTTGATAACTTACACGAGTTTGACTACGCAATATATTTTGAAATTATAAACTCTAAAAAATTTAAAATTTGACCTTCAAGTATATTTCATATAAAAATAACATTAAACAATTCAGATCGATTATTTAAAAATCTGAAAATAAAAATCTGAATCATAATTTGAGTTAATCCGTTACTATAGCCTCACTCTTTAAACATTATGTCAACACAGTATTAACATATACTTATTAAAAATGATTAATATAATCAGGAAAGTGAGAACTTTGGGAAATTTTTTATTCATAAAAATTATTAAATTCAGACATATAAAAATGGAAAGAGTGCTTCGTTTCTAATAAATATAGAAAGATTTGACTCATTGAGTCCGATCCAAATATATGGATCTAACTCAATGGTCCAGATTCATTGGTATTTTTTTTAATTAAGCACTGATGGGAACTGTTTAAAAACAATATATATATATATATATATATATATATATAGAGAGAGAGAGAGAGAGAGAATGGCTAATATACAAACGTTTGTTCCTGGGCTCAGGAACAAACGATTTGGTTCTCCGATTTTCAAAGTCCAAACAACAAATCTAAACCGTTAGATGTTTAATCTATATTAAAATCTACTTGGAGACCAAATTTTACATTTTTTGGAATTTTTTTACTATTTATTAAGCTGGTTTGAAAACCGCTATTTTTCAATGCTGCAGAAATTTAATAAAAACAGCGGTTTTCAAACCAGCTTAATAAATAGTTAAAAAATTCCAAAAAATGTAAAATTTGGTCTCCAAGCACATTTTAATATAGATTGAATATCTAACGGTTTGGATCGACTATTTGGACTTTGAAAATCAGAGAACCAAATCGTTTGTTCCTGAGCCCAGGAACAAACGTTTGTATATTAGCCATTCTCTATATATATATGGATGAGCTATGGTGAGATGTGGAGTAAAACAAGTTTGTACTCCACGCCATATTTTTATTTTGAAAATCCAAACAACCGATCCGAACCGTTCAACATTTTCTCTATATTGAAATGTGCTTGGAAACCAAATTTTACATTTTTTGGAATTTTTTTACTATTTATTAAGCCACTTTGAAAATCGTTGATCCACTGTGAACAGTAAAAAACAGTAAAATTTTCTGGACCACCGGATCAGCGATTTTCAAAGTGGCTTAATAAATAGTAAAAAAATTCCAAAAAATGTAAAATTTGGTCTCCAAGCACATTTCAATATAGAGAACATGTTGAATGGTTCGGATCGGTTGTTTGAATTTTCAAAATGAAAATATAGTGCCATGGAGTACAAAATGGTTTTACTCCACGTCTCACCATAGCTCATCCCTATATATATATATAGAGTAAGGCTACGGTGCTTTGCAAAGTAAACAACCCTCTTTACTTCGGGCCACTTTTTCAATTTGCAAAACTCAAACAACCGATCCGAACAGTTCAACATGTTCTAAATATTGAAATGTGCTTGGAGACCAAATTTTACATTTTTTGGAATTTTTTTACTATTTATTAAGCCATTTTGAAAATCGCTGATTCAACGGTGAACAGTAAAAAACAGTAAAATTTTCTGAATCACCGGATCAGACTTTTTCAAAGTGGCTTAATAAATAGTAAAAAAATTCAAAAAAATGTAAAATTTGGTCTCCAAGCACATTTCAATATTTAGAACATGTTGAACAGTTCGGATCGGTTGTTTGAGTTTTGCAAATTGAAAAAGTAGCCCGAAGTAAAGATAGTTGTCTACTTTGCAAAGCACCGTAGCCTTACTCATATATATATATGAGGAGGGTTCAAATGCCTCCCTTTTTTATGCCTCCACCATGCCTCCACTTTTAAAAACTTTAATAACTCAAAATTTAAAACTTAAAAGTCAAAATAAAACCGTTGGATATGATCTACATTATTTTATCAATGTGCTCATAAAAAATTATCACATTTTGATTTTGTTTAATTTATGTGAATCAATAAGTTGAAAAATCAACGTCTAGAAATTATCCACATTAGTGCGTTTTTTACAAGCTCTTGATGACAACCAAAACAAAATTGAAATGTCATAATTTTTTACACGTGCATAGATAAAATGATTTAGATCATATCCAACGGTTTTATTTTGATTTTTAAGTTTTAAATTTTGAGTTATTAAAGTTTTCAAAAATGGAGGCATGATGGAGGCATGAAAAATGGAGGCATTTGAACCCTCCTCTATATATATATATATATATATATATATATATATATATATATATATATATATATATATATATATAAATCAATGGATCTGGACCATTGAGTCTGATCCATATATTTGGATCGAACTCAATGAATCCGATCTTTCTATATTTGTTGAAAATAAAACACCCTTTCTATTTTCATACGTCTGGATTTAATAATTTCTATGAATAAAAAATTGTCAGAACTTTGGGTAAGTATTTAATTAGTCAGGTATCTATCAAAAAGACTAGGTCAGTCGGAGAAAAGCGCACCATGCTACGCCTCTTCCGTTTGGACGGATCCGTATCCTCCCAGGTTCAGTCATAACGGACGGCCCAGATTTACTCTCAGCCAGTGACTACTCGGGATGGCGCAGGAACAGTTTTATTTGTGCTTTGAGATTCGTGCCAATTTAAACATATGGGCTGAGAGTAAATCTGGGCCTAGGTTCAGTCAGGTACCTGGGAGGATGCGAATTCCGTTTGGACTCGGGTGAAGAATGCTTGAAAACAGCGGCACAAGTACCTCGGCCTCGTGCTGTGAAACCTCAGCTTGTTCGGAGATACTTTTCTGTAATTTATTCCTGTAACGAGTCAAATGATACTTATTAGTTAGTAACTAATAATAAGTCAAAAGTGAATCACCATACGGAAGTTGTATAAGGAATGCTGACTCAAGAATCGTACACCGAGTCCTTGCAGAAAACAGTCCGAAATCTTTCCCCAAATCCAACAAAACCCTACGTGAATTGCGATCCGTCCGATCTCCACCGAATCTAGAGATCTTTCATTCCCAGCCCATCTCTCTACCGAATACATCCTCTCACTCTGCTGCTCTCGTCTCTCCAGCCCCCCTCTCCGTGCCTCCGCCCCCATCTCTCTCTTCGCACCGAATTTACTCTCTAGAGAGAGAGAGACGAAATATACAAGTACATCGGAATTATGGATTCCGACGAAGGGAAGTTGTTTATCGGCGGGATCTCGTGGGAGACGACGGAGGAGAAGCTCAAGGAGCACTTTGGCCAGTATGGAGGCGTATCTCAGGCGGTGATAATGAGAGACAAGGCGACGGGGCGGCCAAGAGGGTTTGGCTTCGTCGTCTTTACTGATCCGGCGATTTTGGATCGCGTACTGCAAGATCGGCACACAATTGATGGGCGAACGGTGAGTGTCCTTATAGTTTTCTTAGATTGACCCCTTAGTTACTTTAAGAGTCGTGAGAAAGTTGCTGCTTGCCTGATTTGGCAGTTGTGCAATTTTGAGTTTAAAGTGAAATTTTGCACTTATTTGTATGGATGATGAGAACTTCTGTAGTTTTATTTGGAAAATTGGGACTTCTTAGTGTACGATTTTTTGGAATCATATTGATTAGATCCTATATTTACATGTTTGTTGCATATAGATTTGAACTACTAGAAATTATTGAAAAAATGCAGCAATATTGAACAAGTAATATAAATTACAGAAAGATTTTGTTAAAATTGAGCATTAGGTTGCATATAAAGTATCAATTTTGTCAATTTTATGTCAATATCCTGCATTAACTTGCTGAGAACGTCAACTATAGAGTGGGTTCCTCATGCAAAGTTAGGCAATTTCTTTCTTATTACTGTGGCAACTTAGCAGCTAGTATATTTGAGGGTTGACCTGGGGCTATGCAAAATGGTATCCTTGGTTGACAATATCGTAGTAAATTTAAATATCTGAGCTTGCGCAGTTCATTAGTCATGGAGCTATTCCTCCTGATATAAGGTTATATCCTTCCTCATTATTTTAATAGACACTATTGAATCTTTTGTAATGGCAGGTGGAAGCTAAACGAGCCATGTCAAGAGAGGAGCAACAAGCATCAAAGACAACAAACCCTAACTCAACTGGCCGGAATGGCGGGGGTGGGGCTGGTGGTGGAGGCGGCGGCAACATTCGCACTAAGAAAATATTTGTTGGTGGGCTCCCACCAACCATCACTGAAGACAGCTTCCGTGATTACTTCCAGACCTACGGTGATGTCACCGATATCGTCATCATGATAGATCAGAACACTGGCAGGCCCCGCGGCTTCGGTTTTGTCACTTTTGACACCGAGGAAGCCGTTGACCACGTCCTTCACAAGAATTTCCATGATTTGAACGGCAAGTCGGTCGAGGTCAAACGTGCTTTGCCAAGAGAATCAAATTCTAATAATGCCGGTGGTGGAGGTGGTGGCGGTCGGTCCATGGGTGGCGCAGGGGGGTATCAGGGTAGCGGGAATACTGGATCTAACATGGGTGGTTATGACACCAGGGGAGATGGTAATCGATACATGTCGGCACAACAGGGCAGCGGTGGCGGTGGGTACCCATCTTATGGGTCGGGTTACGGTACTGCTAGCTATGGGTATGGAGGTGGGAATGCTGGTTCAGGCTATGGAGGATACGGGTATCCAAGTATGCCTGCTGGTGCTCCACGTGGTGCTTGGAGCAGCCAGGCTCAGACAGGTTACGGGTCTGGTGGCTACAGTGCAAATACAGCAGCTTATGGTACGAGCACTGGTTGGAGTACACCATCAGGTGGTGCGGGTCCCACTGGTCAGCCAGCTGCTGCGAATACTGGGTATGGTGGTCAGGGATATGGCGGGTATGGCGGGTATGGCGGCGAGCAGACTACTGGTGGGTATGGGGGAGGGTACGGCAGTGCAGGGGTGAACGCAGCAGCTTATGGAAGTGCTTGGAAACCTGACGCATCTCAAGGCGGAGGTTACGGAACTGGACAGGTTAATGGGCCCCATGGGGGGTCCGCTGGCTATGGTGGAGGATACGGTGTACCCCAGCAAAGGCCGGCTCAGTAGGTAAGGGCTGTGTTGAATTTGACGGATGAATTGCAATACATAGGCAAATACAGGCTTGAGGAGATCTTCTCTGTTCACTAGTAGATCTATCTGGTTAAGTAATTTAAAGTAGCTGTTATTTGGTTTCTAAGTATCTTGAATGTTTTTTTTTTGCTTGTTTTTAAATGTTGTGTTGTAGGTGTGCTTGGTTCTCGCAACACTTGGCTTCGAATTAGAATATTTTATTATGGGTATGATTGGGAATGAATTATTATTGCATAGCTATAACTCTAGTCATGTCAATCTAGAGAAGCTATTGTTGTGTCTAATGTTCCATTCCATTTTTGGTTCTTGTTTTCCTTTCTTAATAATGTCTACTTGGGTTGATTATGAAAAGGTTATAATGTTTATCATAATGCACCATAAAGTTAAAATCTTCGGTAATAGTTGCTGCTGTCACATAACCTAACGGCATGGATACTACTTGGGTAGTAGATTCTACTTTAAAATATTGCTTTGAACTAAAATGTTTTTGGGAGATAATAATTAAACAGGAGTTCATTTTGCTAACCAGTGTAACTTCTCTCCTCTTCACCAATTATTCAGTTGTCAGCATAGGTCAGCTCGTGAGTAGTATATTTGGTTACTAGGAGTAAGGAGTAAGATAATTAAGTAGGTTAATTACTAGGAGTAAGGAGTAAGATCGTAAGTAGTAGGCATATTTTACTGTGGCTTACTCCTTTGCTTGGTCCTGGATTTGACCTTTTTGTACAGGGGATGTTGCTCTTAATCTCTACCCATATGGGTTGAAGCATCTCAAAATGGAAAAAGGCAACATGGACAATTCAACTGGATTTTTCTCTGGTATGTTGCTTCATTTCCCAGTCAATGTGAATTTGTAGTGGTCCCTTAAAGTATATTTTTTATATATATGTAGGGTCTGATAACTATGTTGAGTAGCTTTTGTTTTATATAAGTATCATGATAGTTAAAGTAGCTTTATATTTTAACTTATTTATGTTTACATAGCTTGGACCCTAGTTTCTATTATTGATCTTTAATTTAGAATCCAACATTTAGGTGTCAGGATATTAATTTCTGAAATTAGAGTATCCTGACTATGACGGGGAAGTAAACATTTAGCCTTACTATGGGATGTGATATTTCTCACTTTCAAGTGTGCACTTTTGAGAAGTGAATGTGCCTGTTCTGTTTAGTTGGTTAAATTTGATTTTTGTTTATCAGTAAATGAATATTTAATGTACTTTTGAAAATATATAATTACCTATGGGGAGGGATCACTGGACAACTATTTATATTGACTATCTTGGCAATTGTCAAAATTTTTTTTGCTTTGAACTCCGACATTACAGACGTGATCTACATGGTGCACATCGGTTTTAAATATGAAGAGATCTGTTTCATGTTTACTGGTCATTGAGTGATATAAATTTTCAACTGTCTGAAATTAATGGTTTTTGAGCATCACCAAACAATATTCACTCTCTCTCTGATCCAAGTTGCAGTTCAATCATTGTTTGCTATTAAAATTAGATTAAGAATCTTTGGATATCCTTCCTTTGTATGATATCTCTATAAGCCAGTTGCATGTTATTATTACGGTAGGTATCTCCAGTAGTTTAACCACGTAGCTAAAATTATAATATGATGGAAAGTATTGAATAAACATATTGCAGTTGCAGAGCCTTTTTCCTCCTTTTTTTTTTTTTCTTTTTCCTTCTGTACAGGAAGTTTCTGATTTGTCTACCCTGGTTGGATTCAAGCACGCATTACAGTCGGAGTGAATTTCCTTGTGCATCTCTCATGCATCGACTGTATTAAATTTTTTTTTTTCTGGAAGGGTGTGTGGATACCTAATATTTATTATATTTTTCTCTTCATCTTCTTTGTTACCTTTTGTAATTTGGATTGTTAACTGAGGGGGTTTTAATTAATTTTCTGAACTGCATTGGCTATTTCGTAGTAATTACCGCATCGATACCAAGCTTTCTAGTTATTAAATCAATAGATAATTCACAGCTTTGTTTCAAAAGTCATTAGTTACAGTGGTTTGTACCACAATTTGATATCATTGTAGTATCTTCTGTTTGATTTATATATATATTTTATAAAATGCTTGTTTTAAGTTTGTTTTCTTATTTGAGAAACATTTCATTGTCATCATCATTTTCATTTTGGTGAATATTAATGAATTTAAAACTTGCCGGTGTCATGCCGGCCTACTTGGAATTCACATCCTGAATCGACCCAAATTTTGAGTTAAGATCTGGATCGTTCGATCTAGATCTGCACAAATATGAAAGAGCCCCATGTATTATAGACGTGGGCTGGATTACCCCAAATTCTAATTGCACAGTCCGGAAATTAACTCAAATGGTACCGTTAACGCAGAGGATGTGGATTTGCCTACATGTTTCATTACCCGTGTCATGTCGTGCATGTGTCCCAGCCTGGACATGTGCAACATGTTCCTTTAAAATATTTTGATTTCTAAATTAGCCATAGATGCACTTCATGTGTTATGTTTTTACTTTTTTTAGAAAACATAATTCAATAGTAAAAACTTTTAAGGTTACTAATAAAACTAGGAAGTAGGGAGAAACTGAAAAAAACTGATATTTTTAGGAATAAAGAAATTATTTTTTCAAGGAAACTTCCTTCAAATTTTACCTTTTTTATGCGGGCTAGTGATCAGTTTTGCAGGAAAGCATTATTACGTGTTGAGCATACTCGTCTAGCATAAATATTGAGACGTTAGATGGTATTTATAGAAGAATTGTAGCATTTGTGCTGCCACATATCCATAAATATCCAAATGTTCGGGTTGATTCGAAATCAATGATCCAGATCAACGCCTCTCTTTATCCACCTCAACGTATTGTTTTCGTGTTCAACCAATTTCAGCAATGACAGCCTAAGGACATGATAGACAAGTTTCAGGATGTGTTCCAGGCGCGTTTCTCGTTGTTATATACCTTCTTGAAATACGTTGGAAAACCTTGCAAATTTAGGGGAAAATTGTAAAAACAAAATAAAACTTTTAATTAGTATGAAAAATGTGGAAAAATAAGGCTCACTTGTATTGTTTTTTGGAATTTACAATATGAAAAAAAAAACAAAAATATTTTTATTATTCTTTAAAATAGAAAAATTAAAGAGAACTAAATTTTCTGCCTTTTCCCCCTTTTCCTGACTTGGAACTAGCTATATTTAACAAAAAAATAAGCAATTAAAATTAGCTAGTGTAGCATTCCTACAAAAAACAAAATATGAAGTGGTAGAAGTTATAAATTTAGGAAAGATTATATATATCGAATATTTATCCTTATCATATTTTTTTGGCATATTGTTCATCAATCTGGTATCAGTCACCAGATTGGCTCTTCCTCAGATCCTCCACACACCCCACCCCCCCCCCCCCCCCCCCCCGGCTCCAAAGTTCACTGAAATATGATTCAAAAGACAAATTGTGCCATCATGGTTATAATAACATCTGGTGCCATGGATGCTAGGATCGTCCCTACAGTCTCTTGATTTTGTCAACATTTTAAAATGTAAAATGTCAATGCCATCCTCCACACTCAGAGATGGAGTGATAACATAACAATAATCTTGAGATAGAGTGACAACACCTTTTGTGGTCAGGATCCTGATCAGTCTATTCTTGATGCAATCGGATTAAGGACCAAGGAAATATGATGCAGCTTGTCAAGACGGAATGTGCTTGCTGGATTGAGGCAATGTGTCACTTCAAGCGGAAGCCTTGTATAGTTCTCAAATCGACAAGAGCAGGCCTTACAAAGCAGGTAATTCCTTGATTTGTGAAGTTTGAATACTGGTGTGGTCAAAATGAGAGTTCAGCTTCATCACCAATGTCTTTTTTTTCTTTTTTGTAGTGCAGTTTAAAACATGAATCTTCCAAAAAAAAATAACTTGTATAAAATAGCGGCATACTGACATCCATTTATTTCAACTTACAAATAAATAAATTACTCAAATAAATTAGAAAGCATGTACATAAGAAAATACATCAATTTGTTTGCTCTGGAAATGTTGTTGCCTCACTAGAGCCCCAATTAATTAACCTAGTAGATGAGAACTCATATGATGAATCCAACTCTTCATTAATCATAGAAGAAGAACTTCGTGCTGAGGAAATGCTCTTCAGTGTGTCGTCTAAGACCTCTTGCATCCTATCAATTTTATGGAAATACCAGATCCTCCAATTTTTCTTAAAGAGTAAAGTACCAAAAAAGGTCCATATTCCCAAAATAAAACCAAACATCACAAATCCGAACAACCACACAATCTCTCTGTTATCAGTATCCTCATTCTCATCTATTATGCTTCCATTTTGATCAGTCGAGTTGGATGTTTCGCATGCCTCTAATGGAAATCCACATAATCCATCATTACCGGCATAAATTTGTGGATTATCCAAAGTTTGCATTTGACTCCCCATGGGAATCTTGCCCGAAAGATTGTTATTTGATAGATTCAAGAAACTGAGAGATGTAATGCTAGCTATGCTTGGTGGAATCGGACCTGATAGTTCATTATTTGACAAATCTAGGAATTCCAATGCTTGCAGATCTCCAATCCTTTCAGGAATAGTATGGGTGAAATGATTGTTTGATAAGTTGAGGAATAGTAACCCGAATAGTCTCGTTAACTCAGTAGGAATTTCACCGGTCAGAGAATTGCTTGAAAGGTCGATACCATTAACAAGTGCAAGGTTCTGCTGAAATGATAGTTCGCTCCCTTTCCATGTAATTGAGATACTCTCCATATATGTAAACTTCGAACTATCAAGTTTATTCCATGTTTGTTGTACAGTCATGGAAGTAAGGTTGCCTATGCTTTGAGGTATACTTCCAGAAAAGTTGTTGCTAGAAAGATCCATCAATTGAAGCTTACCTAGGTTTTCTAAAACCGGGATAGTTCCATTAAACATGTTTGATCTTAGGCTAAGAATTTTAAGTGAAGGAAAGCTATATCCTAACCATTCCGGGATTTCACCGTATAAACGGTTCTTTCCGAGATCGAGAACAACCAAATCACGACAATATTTCAGCGCTGAAGGAAACCATCCAACCAAAGAATTGTTCTCTAAGTGAATAGATAGAAGGGGTGGCATATGTCCTGTGGAAATCGGGATCTCACCGGAGAAATTATTGCCTTCCAAAATCATCATTTCGAGGTTCTTTATTTCCCACCAACATTGCGGGAGTTCACCGGATAATTGATTACTTGAAAGATCAAGAGCTATTAAAGCGTCCAATTTACAAAAGAAGGAAGGTAAGCTACCATTCAAGAAATTATCTCTGATGAACAAATATTGCAAATTAGGCAATGAAGAGAAATTCCATGAATGAGTGCCGTCATTGCCAATGAATAATTGTCGCAATTGACCATGAAGGTTGAGTCCTGACAAATCAAGCGACTCGAGTTTCGAAAAATTTGCTATAAAAGAAGGGATAGGCACAAACAAAGAATTCGTACTCAAATTGAGAACCCGTAAGAAACCCAAATCGGCAAGTTCTGACGGGAGTCTTCCTGTCAAGTTGTTCGAACCGAGATGTAAAACATTTAGCTGTGTCAGTTTTCCAATGAACTCTGGAATTGTGCCATTGAAATAGTTGTACACAAGATTCAACTCAACCAAATTAACCAAATTCCCGATTCCCTCTGGTATTGTACCGGTGAGACCATTCATTCCAAGATTCAGGTACTTTAGTCGGGTGAGGGCCCCGATACTTTGTGGTATAGAACCCGTTAATCCGTTACCAGAAAGATCCAAAGAAACTAAATTAGTGAGGTATGAAAAAGATTCAGGAATTGTTCCATGTAGTAAATGGTTACCACTGAAATTGAGATGAGTGAGGTTCGGCAAAGAGATCAAGTCGAGGTTGTTAATTGTACCATTAAGGCCTGTGTTTGGCAAATTAAGCTCGGTAACAGTGCCGTTTGAGTCGCATATGATACCGTACCAGTTGCAAAAGTTGGTGGAATTGGAGAGAGACCATGAGTTGAGAGCAATAGGATCATACAAGGAGGATTTCCATTTGAGGAGTGCCTCTATCTCTGTTTCTCCTTTGGCTTGGAAAGAGGAGAGATGAAAGAGGAAGAACAGGTAATAGAAGTGCCTTTTCATTTTTTTGCCTTCGTTTATTAAGACAGCAATTGATGTTGCTTGGGAAATAGAAAAACACATGTATTATATCCTTACTGGTCAAGCCGACATTTTTATTAATATCCAAAGTTTAATACAAATTATTATTTATATCCAGAATCCCATCTGATTTCGAAAAATGCCTAAGCCGGCCAGAAAATGGCCGGCTTAGGGGTAGGAGTAAGCCGGCCATTTTCTGGCCGGCTTACTCGTTTTTTTTTTTTTTTTAAAGAGACATTATGAATAGCAAAATAATAAAATCTAACACTGAAAATTTGAATTTTTTGTTTAAATTATTTGTTAATATAATTAGTATATTTATACTAAAATACACTAAATTACTTGAAATTATGTTGAATTACACTATATTAAAGTTAATTACGCTAAAATACGGTAAATTACATATGAATAGAGACGATATCTTCACTGAAAAGACGAAAAAACGACGACGAAACTTCAAACGGTCCTAAAATAGCGCTCGAGTGTCCGATTTCAGCAAATGACTACTTTTCGAAAAGCTTGCAAAAATGCGCATGCGTCCGTGCTAGCAATGCTGGATTCCAAAATTCAGAATTGTCAAAAAACAAAGGGAAGAGCCTCAAAACTTGAGTTGAAGTTTCCGATTAAGATTTTCATTTCTATTATTCAATCCAAGTAGCTCAGTAAATTAGTTACATAATGAACTTGTAGAATACCAGTTTTTACTATTTTCAGAATTTTTTTACTATTTTTTATCATTCATGAAATATGGCACAGAATCAGTCTATTTTAGCGTAATTTACCGTATTTCAGCGTAATTAGCGAAGTTATTGTAATTTAGCGTAATTTAACGTAATTTAGTGTAATTCAACATAATTTATTGTAATATAGTGTAATTCAACATAATTTCAAGTAATCTAGTGTATTTTAGTATAAATATGCTAATTATAAATCAAAAGAAGTAATCTAACAAAAAATTTAAATTTTCAGTGTTAGATTTCATTATTTTGCTCTTTATAGTGTCTCTAAAAAAAAAAAACAGTAAGCCGGCCAGAAAATGGCCAGCTTAGGGGGGGTCGGCCAGATAACGAGTAAGCCGGTCATTTTCTGGCCGGCTTGGGCATTTTTCGAAATCAGATGGGATTCTGGGCATAAATAATAATTTGTATTAAACTTTGGATATTAATAAAAATGTCGGCTGGTCAAGTGTCACTTTCAAAAGTATTAAAAAATCCAAAGAGGTGTGCTTGACCCCACCAACCTTTACTAAAAAAAATAAAAATAATAAAAAGAACTTTGTTTTACATCACTTTCAAACTATTTGGACGGCTACCAAATTTATATTTGCTTATCATATTCCAAAAACATTAAATTAAAGAGAAAAAAAATAAAAGCTTTAGAAATTTCTGATATATTGGAAGCATATGTAAATTTTTTCATCTATTATTTATGGAGAAAGAAGAGCTTGACTAAGCTTAAATTACTGTAACAAAAGAAAGGGAAAATTTCTGGTGTACCCATCAAAACTTTCAAAATAGCCAATTTTTTCATCAAAACATCCTAATATCCAATTTATCCATAAACATTTAATATCCTTTCTTATATCCCCTTTTACTCATTAAATCTAACATTTAGTTATTTTAAATATTAAATTGACAAACATACCCCCTTCCTCTTAAATGGAGATGTCCCTTAAAAGTTGGGAGCAACATTATTCTAATAGATTGATTGCTAAGAATCATTCCTTAAACGAAAGGGATTAGAAGAAAATGTTAATTTGTCTCCACCTTTGCAGGATGAGAGACAATAGCTTCTTTTGCAATAAAAGAAGCTCTTGACTGGTACAATCCTGATCCCTTAACCCGGTCTTGTTGTTCTTTTATTTCCGTCTCTCTATCTGTAAAGACATCTTGACTGGTACACGATATTAATTAGTTAATCTTCTATAATTAATGATAGTTGTTGCAGTAACAAAGTTATTTAAAACACTGAGAAGCACGTGCAATTTGATTCCCAAAGTGTTCTACAATATTTCATGATAGAATATGCTTCATTTTTATTCTTTTTGAAATTGGCAATGAATCCGAAAGATCTCAGGTTGTTTTATGTCACCTTTAAGGACTTTAGGTGCAGATACAGCTCTACTCTCAATAATTTCTCAAAGTCCATTTCTTTTGAGACATTGTCTCTGCTGACCTGATCCATGAAGTATAGGGAGGGTACAATACAGGAAGGAGGAAAAGACGTGCAGAGGCGGAGACTAATTTAATTTTTCTTCTAATCCTTATCGTTTAAGGACCAGGATCATAAATCAGGTCAGTGGTCATTCAATAAGAATAATGGTGCTCTCTGATTTTATTAAGATTAATGGTGCTCTCAACTTTTAAGGGACTATTTAAGAGGAAGGGGGTATATTTGTCAATTTAATATTTAAAATAACTAAATACTAGATTTAATGAGTAAAAGGGGATATAGGAAAGGATATTAAATTTCTATGGGTAAATTGGATATTAAGATGTTTTGATGGGAAAATTGGCTATTTTGAAAGTTTTGATGGGTACACCAGAAATTTTTCCCAAAAGAAAAGGTTAAATTTCGTTGAATCTATCAAACTCAAGAGACAAGATTTGATAAACCTCACCTTTTTCCTTTACAACAAAAAAACAATCAAACTCCATAGCAACTTAAATCAATGTTGTCTACACCTTACATGTGATATAATCAGCATATCCACAACAAATAATGAAAAAAATTAATGCTCTCTTTTTCTCCTCCTTTGTAATGCAGAATAATACATCATCTCCTCTTTGCTAGCTGGAAATTGCGTTTTAAGAACTGGTTCGCCACATCATCGTTTCTATGACACAACACTCGGAGTATTGTGTTCGGATCGGCTCGGTTCCATTTGCCGGTGGTTGGTGGCATCGGTACAACTGTTGCTGGGCTAGTTTTCTGTCCATTGGGTCCCACACCAACTCCAACTGTAATCCCACCCAATCCACTCGCTTCGCATGCTGCAATACTAAACTCCTCTATCAACCTCTCGGTGCAGATACCCATCAACCCGATTATACCTTCTACAACCTCCGCCTCCCGGTCAACCGTCTCTTCAGCAACCAACCCTTCTCCGCACGTGCAAAATGCCTTCTTCAAGCTCTTAAGATCATCTTCAATTAACTCATGGTCGGCAAGGGTAAATGATCTCTCACTGCCGCCGGCAAGGAGCACAAGAAGGAAGGCCTCATAGGAGGCCTTCATGACCTCCTTTACGGCAAGTGGTTGTGCACGGTCAACAAGGAGGGTGGTAAGAAGGGTTAGGTTTTGCTTTAGGATGCGGAGGCTCGGGCGGATGCGAGTGCTCTCTACGTTGCCGACGTAGAGGCCATCGTAGAAGGAGTGGTGTGAGTCGAGGAATATGAGGCGGTATGCAGCCACCTCTGATACCTATATTTGTTCCAAAGTTCAAAATATTAGTAAGGAGTAAGTGTGCTAACCATTTTCCAAAATTTAGCAATTAAGTATTTTGCAAAGCTCATTGTCAAAAAACAAACAAAATTACAGTACAACCTGTTGGATGGCATTCTGCACGGCAGAGCGAGCAATCTCAAAGCGATGTGAGAATGGTGCAAGTCGGCGGTTTGGGAGGTTGGTTGTGGTGGCTGTGTTCGATGAAGAGAAGAAGGTGAGTGATTTGTCAAGTGTGCTCAAGTAGTTGATGATGTAGTGGAGAGTATTGAGGCGGATGTAGAGGCGTTGTGTGCCACGGCTAGTTGATGGTCGTGGGTTTTGGCCATCTGAGCCACTCGAGGATTTTCCCTGGTGGGGCCCAGAGCCATTCTTGCATGGGTTCGCAGCTCTTTTCCAGAGTTTAACAAATTTTGAATCCTGGTTGCACCTTGTCAAAGGGGGCAGGTTCGGTAAGTAACTCTGCCTCGTACCTATAGATTGTTTGTTTAGAGATGAATGATTAATATTTAACATGCCATGTATCAATATTAGAAACAGAGAATTGTGTAAATGGTGCCAGTAAGGGGTTCTCCTGCTAAGTAAACAAATAAAACCAAGGTTGTTGACAATTTCTCAAAGAAAGTACAATAATCATGCATTACCATTGCTAATTATCCATGTAGTGGTTTCTCAATTAATTTGATCCAAAAGTGTTATTTGCATAAATGTTATAAATAAACTATGATTGGTTATGTTCATACCGCAAGATGCGACAAAGGAAGTGTAGTCCTGGATGAGAGCACCCAAACCATCAGCAAGTTCTTGGACCATTTCGTCCCTCGCCCCGACCGGTATCTCAAAGAACTCATCTACCGTTACCTTTGCCAACTTCATCAAGTCGACCGCCGACTGTGCAATCGGCTCTGACTTTGCCTTTGGTATCCAGCTCTACAACATCAAGCAACATCTCACTGATCCAGCAATAACAAGGCAACAGGTCCTAGTCTACCATAAAAATTAATAACTAATGGTATCAAAAGAATTAAGCTTCTAATTTCTAAAAGCTCATATGCCAATATAGTGCACCAATGGGCAAAAGGAGAGTAAAAAAAGAAAAGTTAGAAGCTTCACAAATATCAAATAAACATAAATCAAACATTTAAAGAAATTTATCTACAATGAATATATAACTTATTATAATATCTAAATCAATTGCTACAAATATGTTCATGTTAGATCGTAATCATAGAATAATATGGAGCAGTTTATTCTACTTTTGTTGTTAATTATTGATTTAAATTGAATAATATGGAGCAACTTATTTTAATTTTTCAAGAGTAAATTAAATGGGAGGGAGGAGGGAGGGGAAGAGAGGAAATATTTGGGACACGCAAGAGCAGTTTGTCGATTATTTGATGGCTTTTAAAAGAAGGGCATTTTGTCGATAATTAGGTATATATGCTTGGCTTAATTACCTCGGTTTCCTTAGCTCTGTTGAGGCATTCCCTTCCAATCCTGAGCCTCTCCTCAATCCAACTCTTGAGCAATCCAACCACAATTGACTCTACATCGTATGGCACCATCTCCTTGACGATCGCTTTGCCACCATCGTCGCTCTCGGAAGAATCCTCTACCACCATTTGGACCAACACCTTCTCCATGCGGCCGGCCGAGTGCAACACCCGAACCAACTCATTAGTCAAGCTTGTAACCTTGGCAAGGTATTGCTTTAGCACTACACCAAAACAGTTGTGGAGAGTGATCACGGCTATAGCATGCGGGGCCGGGTGCCACCGCCTTAGCAGTGGGCTGTAAGTTTCTTTCTCGAAAACAGCCAGTTGCTCGGTGTCTTTTGCTAGTTGCGTAAGAATTGTGCTCGGGTCTTGCTCTTCCATTTCTGCCATCACGCCCTCATTGTGACCGACATCAATTCCATTTTCTAATATCTGTATTTGTCAATGTGGCACAGTTAGGGTAATCTTTGTGATTTTCTTGGTACTACATAAAATTCCAGGTATATGTAACTAGAGTAATTTGTGCAAAGAACAGCAAACTTGCATGAGTAGTTAAATTGATATATGAAATGTACTTGTGTATACTTCAGATCTATTGTGTAACAAAACTTGAATAGAAATATGTACACTGATACTCCTATAATCCTATCAATTAACATCATAAAATCAATATAAAACTATAAATTAATAAAGGAAACATTACACACCTTGGTGAAGGCACTCCTCATGGAAGACCTAATGTAGTAATCGATACGGTTACTTGACACGCAAGACAACAACGCATTAGTGTCAATCAATCCACTGGTCAAATTACTAGCTGCACTTGGTACATCTTCTGATATGATCTTGCAAGAGGTAAGGGCCAAAGAGAGAATGTATTCCATTGTGTAAACAGAGCCCCTTTCAAAACTCTCATGGTACTCCATAAGCCGCTTCTCTAACCACCCCTGCATTGTCCCCATAACACTTGATAGAACCTTCATGTAGCAACTGTCACGCTCCCCTTTTTTTGCGTCAGTCGCCACCTCAGCGAGCATCGTTTGTGTGGCACTGATCAGGTCTGGCTCCATCTGAAATTTCGCATAATTAATTGATTTGTACAAACAAAAAGCCAGAATGGATTAGAATTGACCGTAACTTCGTCATATTGGTACTTTGATACTGTACCAAGTTCAAGAACTTCATTTATTTCTTGAAATCTAGTTGAGTGAGGCTCTTGTACTACTCACAGCGCCGATTGATCCGTACTAAGGATCAATATTTTTGTTTCTAAAGTCAACTAGTCAATCTGAACTGTTCAACATGATCTTCGTATGAAAATGTCGTACATATTAAATTTTATATTTTTCAGAATTGTTTTACTATCTTTTTTAGATGGGTAGAAAATCACTACTTCTGCATGGTCTAGAATCTTTAGATCAAGTGATTTTCTACCTATCTACAAAAATAGTAAAAAAAATCTCATAAAAATCTAAAAAACATAAAATTTGATCTAAAATTACATTTTCATAAGAATATCATGTTGAATGATTCAGATTGATTGTTTGGACATTGAATATAGAAATATTGATCCATAGTACAAACCAATATGCACTATGCATAGTACCGTAGCCTCACTCAATCTAGTTTTCTATACAAATATTTAGACTAGTAATGAACACATGACACCTCACCTGACCGGTGATGACGTACTGTTGGAAGAGAACCCAGGCAAAGCATATGTTGTGTATCATCCGATTTATGCCGAGAATTGGCCATGTCCTCTTCATAAGCTCGACCAACTCGTCGACCTCATCTAACACCACGGTCTCTTCCCTGAGGTCGAAAATTGACTGGAGAAGTGCCACATACAAATGTACGTTTAACGGGTACCCGTCGGCCCAGTGACACGTGTCACCTTGACCTCCTCCGGGGGCCCGCCATGCTAGAGCAAGAACGGCACTTTGTAGGTGGCGTATCGGTTCGAGAACTTTGTTTGTCATGTCGAGAGGCCTTGCTTCTACTGCACGGCTGACTTCATTGATTCTTTGTGCATTTGGATTGGGCCGTTCGAGAGGATAGTATGGGTAAAGGATAAGGGCAGCTTCTAGAATCTTCATCTGGCGCCGCTGCCAGAGGTGGTACTCATGCAAATCATTGAACTCGGTTGATTTGAGTTGCCGAAGGAGCTCTAGAGGAAGTACTATTAGATCAGCTCTTTTGTTTACCTGTTAAGTGATGAATAGATTTAGTTTAACAGGTCTTTCCATAGATGAAAATGAACAACAGGAAAATTAAAAGTTGAACCTTAATTATTAAAGCAACAAAAATGCTCAAGAAAGGTAAAAATATATATTTTTATGAATCAAAGCATGCATTTGTACATTGCATGAATCCACTAACCTGGCCAACCATGGTGCGCATTAGAGTCTTCCTGAGTCGAGCATCGCTCAACTCTGCAACTCGCATTTGTTGCCGCATGATCTCGGCAGAAGTCATTGGCCTTCTTCCCTTCCCAGGCGATGAACCAGGCAAACTATTCGCCGTTACTGCGGCCCCCACTAGCCCAATGGACCCCACCATCCCTGAGCTCACCGAAGACTGACTCATGGTCCTTGTCATTGGCTGTGACGCCCTCCTTGCCTTCAACCCTAGCACCTTCTTTATCTTACTATTCACCATGTTCATCCCGGTCCCACCCTTTGGCCCCACCCCTCCTATATGGCTCCCACCGCTAGGCGATACCTCTCCATTAGATTCCCCCGAAGAGTTCGAATGATTATAACTCATAGGCCCGCTTCGGGTTGCATTGAAGCTGGGAGAAGAGCGGCATGACATGAAGAAGATTTCATAGGCGGTTTCACGCAGGTCAGTTCGGGAGAGGGACTCGATGCGTCCAAAAGGGCAGTCGAGTTCAACTGTGGCCACATCAGGAAAGGAGTCCGGCTCGGTATCTGACCGGGAGACCGACGAGCCTGAGCGACGGCGACCCATGACTCGTTTATTGCGCGAGCCTACGCGTGAGGGATAGGAGGGATGGGATACACAACAATGAGATTAGGATGAAGAGAGATATGAGACCAACAAGAAAAATGTCATGCACGGTTTTGGTTTTTGTGTGTCTATATTTTTAGCAAAGGAAGGTGAGAGGTTAGTTTGAATGCCAGCTCCTAAACGGCATGCAATGAGTTAAAAAAGGAAGAAATTTAATGATTGGACCAGGTAAAAGGAGAGGCTTGAAAGTGGGTCCAGATTCAGTCTAAAAATTTGTGGTTACCAAACTGTCAGTGGCATATTGTTGTATAGAATTGGTTCATGAGATAATTTCTTTTACAGTGAAAAATGCCAGCTGGATTTATCATAGTATTTACCTGGCGCTTTTAGCTAGATTTGCTGACTTTAGTAGTTATCCACCCCGAATGAGGAATTTATTTACAATTTTAGCAAAAACATTATAAGAGGATCTATGAAATATAACTGTCAACTCTGTTTCCAATAAGTAAAAATTCTTGGACTATGGGGAAAATTTAATTTAAATAGTAATTTAGTTGGTAGTCCGTTGGTTTTAGAAAGAAACTTGACCTATATATCATAACTCGGAGGTTTTTCTAATTCTTTAAAACTTCAGTTACTGTAAATTTCAAATAGCAGCGCAGATTATATAAAGCACAGAAACTACTAAGAATTATGGAACAGTAATATGCATACTACACAGCGGCCCACGTTATGAATTCATATCTCAGTTTTTAAAGTCCAAACAATTGATTCGAACCATTCAACATGATATTCATATAAAAATGTACTTGCAGATCAAATTCTACATTTTTTTCAGACTTTTTTACTATGTTTTTTAGATAAATAAAAAATCAATTGATTTGAAAATTATGAACCATCCAAAAGCAATGATTATTTTTTACCTATCTAAAAATATAGTAAAAAATTTAAAAAAATATAAAATTTAATCTACAAGTACATTTTTATATGAAGATCATGTTTACAGTTCGAATTAACTGTTTGAACTTTAAAAATAGAGATATAGATCCATGGCACAAATCGATCCGTAATATGCTACGAAACGCCTCACTCATTATGGAATGTTAAAAAGCTGGAAATTGACAGATAGCTACGAAATATAACCATTGTTTTCATATTCATCAGGATTGAGAGCTTGTACCAGCACAAAACGAATTTTTTTTCTTCAAATTTTGAAATAAACTGCCTTTAAATAGTAATACACCCTCAATTAAACACGTATATGTTTATGACAACATCTAATGAATAGAGTTCTATTTATAATCAAGCAACACAATGCCACACACCATCAAGTACAACAGAAAGCATTTAGCTTCATAATACAAACAAATAAAAGAATAACCAAACCCAATAACAAAGCATACTAAGCAATACAAAAGTAATTTCCCAAGTAAATGCATCAAACAAGTCAGAGAAGAACTCAGCGGCAGTTTCCTATCTTCTCCTACAAAGTTTCAAAAAAGGTGTAAGAAAGTTTCAATTGAGTTGCTCATCTCAATATGGTACCGGTATAATGTATCAATATGATACAGGTAATGTACCCAATTCGAAATAGTGCGCTTTTGTCATTTATTAATAGGATATACCATATTGACAACAATACCTATCTGACAAGTGACAACTGCAATAAAGTATGACTTGCCAAAATAAAAAAAAAATTAAATTATAGGTTAGCCATTTATCAAACACATTTATGAAAAAATATAGTCATATATTTTTATTTCATTAAATTTTGTTGTCACTTTCCACAGTTGTCAACTTTTGTAAATAAACCCTTTCCTTCAATTATTTATCCACGTGCAAATTATATTGGCTCCATTAACAATCGCCATTTTCTTTGGATTCATTTGACTATTTTGGTCTACTATACATTGTTTTCTATGATTTTATCTGCTATACTTTCTATTTGGGATATTTTTTCTATGTTCTCATTTCCTTTTATTACCATAAAGTTTGTTAAAATCAAGATCCAAAGATAAGCTGAGCTCTCCAAACCTTGTTGAGCGATACCAATTCCCTTGCTCAGCTCCAGTAGCTTCCCACTGTACCAATAATTGGTATGTCATCATGGGCCGGGCTTCGGCTCGGGGACCGCCTCGGTGAAGAATTCACCGATGATTCTATTTGTTTGACAATATCCTGCACTGTCAGTGCACCCAAAATCGGTCTTTCCTCCTGACTAAGTGGCAAATTACCAACCTGCCCTTTCTCCAACTTTGAATTATCTGACGAAACCAACCATGTAGAAAGACTCGTATTAACTGAGACCTCATCCCCCTTGTTTTCTTTGTAGAGGTTGGAATTTACAGTTTTGTCTTTGTTTGTTGATTTCTCTGAAACGCTGACCACCTTGGCTTGTTTCCATTGAGATAAATTCTCTACCGGGTTCAAAACTGGGTGCACAAACTGACTCCGGTCTCGTGTGTGGAGACCCGGTATGTCAGTTGAAGCAGGGTTACTTTTGCTAATCAGGCTGCTTACTTCTTCATTAGCATTGTTACCAGATAACTCTCTCTCCTTATCTATTGACAATGAAAAAAACGATTCATATGACTCCTCGTCATTTCCTTCAATTCTAATTCCGATTTCATCTAATCCTATTCCTTCGTCTAATTCATCTAAACCTTCCTCTTCCTCACTATCAGAATAGTAATAATCCTCCTCCTCTTCTTCATCATCCAATTCTATTTCATCATCACTATCACAATTTTGGTACCGGTGGTTTGAGGGGAAGGTGACACAGGTTGGGCTCAGTAGAAGTCGAGATTTTAGATGTGTTTCTTCTTCAATCTCATCGTCTGACGAGTAGCATCTTTCTCCAACTGGTTCATATGTCTTTACATTCAAATCAAAAGTTACTTTCTTTCTAGGGAGACTACTACTCTTCTTCTCATTAGCCCCTCTACAAAAAAGAAAATATACAAAATAATCTTAACTAACATGCATGTTTCTCTTGATTGACCTGACTAGACAGGTCTAGGGGACCAGTTGCATAGTACTTGGCAGTACTGTACCATTATGAAACAAGGTTACTTGTAATCACCTTAACACAACAATCTCATGAGAATACATCCAATACCCCTACTACAAAAATATAAGAACTAAAAGAAAAAGAACTAAAATGTACCTTATCTCAGAGAGTTGGGCTTTAGCAGGCTCAACTGGAGTGTCCAATGGAGGCTTCTCCTGAGTGATAGAGTGAACTGGAGGGTCCTGTGGCAGGCCCTTTTCGGAGGAAACAGACTCAACTGCTGATTCCGGAGGAAGGATGTTTTCAGGAGAAAAAGACTCCACAGATTGGTCCAGTGGAAAGGTCTTTTCACAATAAGCAGACTCAACTGCGGGGTCCAGTGGGAACTTTTCAGGAGATAGTCGTGGGGTGACCTGTGTCAGGGAAGGTTGTCTCGGTTGAGTTGTCACCGATTGAGAAGGTCTAGAGCTTGCATTTCTCTTATTTAACTGAAAGTGCAAAAACCAGAAATATTAGAATATATCAAAGAAATCCCAATCTACAGAGAACTTTGCACAGCTTAGGGCTTAATTTTTCTGGTAATTTTGAAAGAGAAAAACAAATTAGAAGCAAGAAGTGATCAAATCAGGGAACTTTCTATTATTGTAAGTCTGAGACTGGAAGATACTGAGTTGCATCTGGTGCCATTATTAAAAAAAGGCAACAATTTTTCATGATTCAATACAGATAGTTTGATCTTGATTTGGTTCAAACAGTCCAGTTATAACTGGATAGATATTTTATTTGACCTAAACAATCCAGTTTAACTAACAATTATGGCACCCCACGTAAATTGAAGAGATATTTGCTTGAATAATATACAAGGTAGGAGTAAATTTGAGAAGATTTTTTCTTGATGCATATAGCCCCAACAAAATATAATTTTGACAAAGACACTTCAAATTCTGGGTAGTTTGTTTGCCAACATAAATCTACAATTACATGTGCCTCATAGCCTTATCTCACGTACTCTCAAGCCACTGAGAACTTATCAGACAGCTCAAACAGTAAATTTTTACACAATCGACAGTCAACCTAAAGGTAAAATAAAGAAACCATTTTAGAGGGTATCTACGCAAAAATTCAAGTTTACAGTGGTTTAATTGCAAACTTGTATACATTATATGGGTTAACAAAAAAAAACCTTAGAAAACCCAAATTATGCCATACCCGCTCACTATGTGGCAATCTTTTGGCTGAGCGACGCCTCCTCCTCTCCTTCCTTTCCTCCTTCTCTCCACCGAAGCATCCAAGAAAGCACCCCATTTGAAAAGGAGTGCTAGATCAAGAGTCGCTAGGGTTTAGTTCTGAGCCAAGAATTTTGAGAAAGGTTCAAATTTTAAATGCTGTTCTTTCCATGGAATTTGGATCGAAAGATGAGAACAACAAGCTCTCTCCTCTCCTCTCTTGCTAATGGCGATCGCAGAGATTTTAATGGTGAGAGGTGCGGTCTCTTCTCTTGCGGGGTAAAACGGTCAAGAAGTCGGGATAGGGTTTTTTTCAATTTATTTTCTCAATTCTTTACTTTTTAAGCATTGAATTCCGGGGAATATGACCGTTGGAACCTTCGTTCAGATTCTCTACGACGAATCCAAAACTCGTTTCTGTGTAAGAGATTGCTGACATCATGGATGACCAACTATTAAGTCTATTATTAGCGTATCGGCCTGTCTATTATATCACACACGAAGAATAACATCAAGATACGCCACAAGCAATGTCATTTCCTCTACTCGAGATAGGGTACGGCGTTCTTCAAAACTTTCCTTGTACAAAAGCTAGTATGGCTGAAATGTGGGACCTACTTAAAGAATTCATGTAACTGTTGGATGACAGCTAAGTGGGAAAAGGGAATCCAATGTTAGCTGGGTAAATATTTAACAAAGTAGTTTTAGCTTCATACAGCGCAAAAACCACATTCAGTGCTGTTTCGAATCTGTAGTTCGTGGAGTGCATGAAGCCGAAACTGCTCTATTAAGATATTTACCCGTTTGCTGAGCCTACACATATTTGAGCTTTTGTTTATCAGCTTTTAAAGCTGCATATTAGGCCTTCCATAAATTATGGCCCATTTATATTTGCTATTTTCTTTTTTTAGAGAAACCCATGAAACTCAATGTTGAGAACGCACGAAATAAAAAAAGGAAACTGCAATTATAATGTTTCATACATTACAATAAAATTTAATTAGGATTTAACAGAAAACTCTGCCAACATCCTTTTTCTTCATAATTACTTTAATAAGATAAAATACGAAGTACATTTCTAGTAGTTTATACACATACAATTACCACAGAAAAGTAAATAGAGTATTTTAGAAGAGAATTAAGACCCTTTGTTCAATTCATGTATTATATAGCTAACTAGCAAGACATTGCAACAACAAAGCAGCTTTGCATTTAGGCCTGTTGAAGAGGAACAAATCCATGGCGAGTAGCAGCCGATAATATCATCTCCATGTCGAGAATAGCATCACCGCACTCGTGCATACCCCAACCTTCTAGTGCATGCACTATCCCCACAACACGCCATGCGCTCATCACCCGTCTCGGTAGCCAGTTCTAAACAGAGAAGAGCATATTTTTAACTTCAAATTCATAATTGTTGCACAAAAATTGTCATGAAAGTCATGAAAGGAAAAGGAAAATAAATCAAATGCACTTATTGAAACACAGGTTATTAATTTAAAATTAACTAATTAAGACAATTTACCTCACACGAGTGCATGTTTTGTAATGATTTCGGGATCTTCATGGCCGGTGTGGTGTAGTAAGTGCAATCCTTGCGTGCCTTCTTCAGTGGGAACTGTGAAAAGGGGATAAATTTCGTTCCTTTTTGTGCTCTTCTTTGATCCTTGTCCTCAATTCCATCTCCAACTAGCCAAACCTATATATTTTTCAAATGCAAAGCTCAAATTTCAGCCAAAAAAACAAAGAAATCGAATCTCAAAATCAGAATTCTAAATTCCATTTCACAGAGTCTTTGAAATAATGATAATGACATATGTCTCTTACAGTGAAGATTACATTCAAATTCCAGCAAGGACTAAGTTCAAATTGGGGTACTGGGGAATAAAATAGTGCATTGCATACGAGCTTAATTATAATAAAAAGGATGTAAAAGAAAAGAAGTCTATTTGAATTACCTCCGGAGTTGAGGTTCTTGAAAAGAGAAGATTCGAAGCTATATTTACTGGCAATTGCGGCTTTAGGATATGATACTCTTGCTTCTGATTCATGATCACCTACTCAAAAAAAAATTGGTTAGTTGTTCTTAACTTCTGATTAAGTAACATCAAGTCTATTTAAATTAGTGATATTACCTGGATACCCCTCTGGCATAAGGATGTGGCGATAGCACCAGCGACTTTGGAGAGGTGTCCCGTGAGGAGAACTTGGTCTACTTCTTGAGGAATGCTTTTGATAACCAAGGCTGCCGCTAAGCTACTACCATCCACAATTTAACATTCAATTTTGGATGCTTTTGTAGGTATAGCTCGCCACTTACGTTAAGTTCCCTTGTCTGAAGCGAGTAAATAGTTATAAAATTGCAAAAATAGTTATACCGAATGCAGTTCTTCGTAGTGAATTACATTAAAAATATACTCGATGATACTTGAAAACATAATTATATAATATATACTATATAGAAATAAAATCGATGGTCTGACGATGACAATTTTGTCCTTCTCAAGGAGTGTTTCTTTACCTCCTTCAAATGAGATTTTGTACTAAATTACGATGAAGTATATACAGCTTGTTGTAAGCTAGTATGCAAAGGTTTTGGACAATTTGGTCATGTTGTGTACCAAGCTAATTAGAAGGTACTTTAAAATGACTTTATAAAACCAAAAAATGAAATTACTTGTTATTAAAAGTACTTTAAATTGGGGTTACAAGGAAAACTATCCTGCCTGGTTTAAGAGCCCTAGACTCAGAACTTTGACGCCTCTTTTGTCGGCATCCAATATCGCCTTTTCAATTAAGTCATTGATTGCTTCCTTCTCCCATCCCAAGCCATACTGCCATGTAAAGTATATAGTTATTATAATTTTCATAATCAAAGTTTAGATGTTACAATACAAAATAGAAAATTTGACATACCTGAAAAGCATATCTCGGTATAGCCCAAGTTTGCATCTTTAGCTTGTCCATAGTATTTCTCTCAACGGTAAATGTCGACCCATAAATCGATGTCACCATCATTGATATCCATGATACCGGCGACATCACAATCATGTACCATTTCGAGTGATAAGGCATGGAAGCAAGGGACGCAAAACCGAGTCTAAAATAAAATATTGACTGTAATGTGGTAGGATGTGTGAGGTGTACCACATCTATATTTTCTTCTTTGCCCTCAAGAGTTTCTTTCGTAGAGATCGTCAGATGATTTGTCCATGGTATTATACACGTAGTCGTAGAAAGGCATGAACAGAGAATAGTTTGTTCTGAATTGAGTGTGGTGAAGGGAATGGTACCTGGTATAGTACAATTCCATGTCTCAGAATCCATGGTAATTTTTTTTTTTTTTTTGGCAATCAAGTGCTGTATTTTATCCATGAGTTTGCAAAATTACAATTAATTTATTACTCCTAAAGTTTCAGATAAGAATAACACTCAAAACATTTTGCCAGTATACGCAGATGATACAAATTCGTTTGTATGGAAATGCAAAATTATTCACGTTTATCAAATTTAAAAAATCTTGTCCATCTATTGTTTTTAACAAAAATTTTGAGATAGTAACAAAACGAGAGGTTGGTCATGAATTACGTTATCTTAGTTAATAACAAAAAACTGAGGCATCCAAAAATCATCTTATGCTTCTGGATTTGATTTTTACAATTGCTCTCAGTTGTGAGCAGGAAATTAAGTTGTCACAGCTTTGCTAAACCAGTAGAATTTTTAAGTTGGTACAATTTATCCCTAATTGGAGCACCATCCGATCCAATTGACAAATATGAATGGTCAAAAATCTCAATGAAATAAAAAATACTTACGAGGGCGTGTACATGAGATACTTTAGAGGCGGGAAGGCATGGAAAAGCCAATTAGGCACAAGCTCAAAGTTGCAATGTCCCATGTTGTTCATGAAATCAATATATATGAGATAAAACAGGAAATTCAAAATCGATGCTGTCCCGGTGAGATTGCTGCCAGCATTGGGATTGAAAAGAGTGCAAGTAGACTATGTGTTCGGCAAATGGATGAATCACAGCTGCAGATTATTAATTGATAGATATAAAATTATTGACATTAATTGTTATGATGTGATATTCAATTGTTTGCTTTAATCTGGGAAGTTATATGATTACCAGTTTAAAGAGAACTTTTAATA